>JAMPIV010006420.1:55000-127500 GCA_024509875.1 Oreohelix idahoensis
CTCCACTACAAGAGCACAGGCATGTTTTGGTGCAGGATTCCCACAAGGAGCGAGCGGCAGTAATGGTTCTCTGCTCCACAGGGAATGAAGAAAGAGATGATTTAATGAATGAATACCTGATTCACACAATTACTTGAATAACTTTTCTCCTTTTTCTTTGAAATCAAATTTTTTTAAAAATCGTCTCCGACTACAGTCATCAGTATCATTTGTATTTTCTGTTTCATTACAGGTTTTGGCACGTGACCATGTCAGAAAACTACGCACAAAAAATTGGTCCTCTAAATGTTGTTCTCCTTGGCCCGCAAGGGCACGGAAAAAGTTCCTTGGAAACTTCTTGCTACGAGAAAAGCACTTCGGAGTTCCCAACGTGAATTTCACCTCGACAACAGGAGCAGAGTATGCTCAAGGCCACCTTACAAACTACAGCCTCACGGTTATTGACACACCTGGAGCTGCAGAAGTTACCGTGTCCCGACGCTGAAAAAACTCTAACTAAGATTCTTGAGGACTACACTGACGGCATTCACCTGTTTCTACTCGTCATAAAGTTTGCGGATTGCGATACAGGAAAATACCTAACTATTTTTGACACATGGAGGGAGATTCTAGGAAAAGATATTTTCAAAAAGGGTGCAGTTATTGCAATAACTTTTGGAGACGAATTTAGAACTGCGATGGAAAAGGCTAAAAGACCAGATAAGAAATTTAATAATTGGTGCAGAAAACAAGGCGGAAAATTGAGGGAATTGTTTGTTGAGTGCGGCGGGAGAATAATGCTCTTCAGTAATAACGATTCTGAGTGGGAAGCAAAATGTAAGGAATTTACTGATCATGCGGAATATCTACGCTTTCGTTTTACTTATGATATGTTTGAGAAGACTTCTCATGAGTCATTGCCATTTCAAGAAGATATTTCTAAGCACACACGATCAAATCAAACACGGTCCGTGAGATCTGAAGGTACACGCTCATATGGGCAAGGGAAGTCTCCAGCTAGTCGTCAGACCGTGACCAATAAATATGTCAATGAAACAACAATAGAACATATGTCGCTGCCGAGTAAACTTATTGTGATTGGAGGTATTATTTTATTGTCATACTTGGTAGTCAAGTTAAGCGGAATTCGCTTAAATTGAATTTCGCTTAAGTGGGTGTATTTATGAAGGCCCGGACGAATGCCTGCTTTGGCATTGGTAAAAAAAAAATCCCGGTTAAGTCGATTTCTGATAACTATAATTTTCGGATAAGTCAAAGTAATTTTACTGCCTGAATTCAAATTTGTACTTGCATAAGTAGATCAGCCGGCATCGTCTAAGAAACACTACTATGTGGCTGTGCATAATTTTTGTTGTTGCGAACAGGCGATAAAAAGTTAATGCGTTGGAGCTTCCGTCAGTAGATTACCAGTCTATCATTCATTTAACCGCCGTGCACGTAGGCCTAATCGTCACGCCGACTGAGCGAACACTGGTTCACATCAGTTTACGACAAAAAGGGCTTGCATTAAACTATGACAGCCACGGGACAGCGCCCTTGAGAGCTGAAGATAAACAAAGAGTGAAACCCGAGGCACATGAATGATAAATAATAAACATAAAGTAGTATTTGGCAGACGCTGGTAAGACAGGAGGACGGACAACACAAGACAACAGAAAGTCCCTATGTCAGGGGACGCAAGTCTTACACCTGATTACTTGTGATGCAATGGTTATCGCTGTTGGAATAAGTGTGGGAACCGCTAACAATACAATACTACGCCAAAACGCGATTCGAACGTCTCTACACTTTCTATTATGCTACTAGCAACTAACCGGATATTACATTTTATGTTTTACTAAACTGTTTTTGAAAACTTTAAAAGATGCAGAAATAGAAATTTAAAATCAAAATACTTGTTTCTAAATGGTTCAAATAATAGTTTCATACTTAGCCTGTTATTCTGACGTAAATGTCAGATTTTTTAAATGGTCCCAGCGACTTCTACTTATCCGGACTGCACTGTATATTAAGTAGCACAAGCCTGTGCTATCTGAAACTGAGCCGAGTACCGCAGCGACCAACAAGTTTATGGACAACATATCTTTAATAATATCTTTGTCAGGACTCATCGGTGTACGTATAATTGATGACCATTTAATAACAACATATTTTATTATCTTTGTCATGATCAGATGCAATTTTCTTTTGCAAAATGTAATGCTTTAAATAGCGTCATAGTACTGTATATGTCTGCAGAACAACAATCACAAAGTAAATAATGTTCCCTCTAGTGCAGGGTTTCGCAACAGGGGTTCCACGGAGAGATCGCTAGGGGTTGCGCGAGAGATCGTGAATGAAACAAAAAAAAAAACCGTTTTCTTTCACTTTGTACGCCTGTGTGATGTTAGTGCTTGCAGTGGTTGGCAGTGACCGAGCAACCCCGTGTGGCAGTGCGCAATAGGACTGTGTTCACTGTTGCGCATACCACATTTCATTAGAATCTTGTACCTCGTAGAATAGAAATTTGTGATAAGACATTCAGGCCTTCTTGGATAAGGTTAAAACAATCAAGTAGGAATTATTTTTTTTAAGGGGGAAAGGGGGGGGGGAAGGGGGGGGGGGAACTGATGTTTCTTATGCCCACACTTTTGACTTGCATTAGAGTTTATATCTTTTGTGGGGAGGGTGAAATCACACCCAAAAAAAAAAAAATAGTTGGCTAATAGGCTGGCCATAATAAACAGATCCAAAGAAAAACAAATTATTCTCTACTAAAAAGAGGGTTGGTAATTTTTATTTACCTATTATATTTACAGCTTACTGATCTCAAGAAGGTACCATGAGCTGTAGATGTAATAATTTTTATGCAGGGGTTCTTTGCGACATTAAATCATGTCAAAATTTCCGCCGGGATAAAAACGTTGAGAAAGGCTGCTCTAGTGTGATGCCTTTGTTTAACTTCCGATCGACTGTTTTTTAAGGATTCCGCTAATGAATAATTTGATTGTTTCGACTCTGCTTTTTACAGCTATATTATGTTATTCTCACCAGCTTCCTAAAATGTTTATTTACATGTTATCCTTGACTTATGACCGGGTTTCATTCCGTCGTAAGTCGGAGATCCTTATCTACTATACAAACCATAATGGTATATTAACAATTAACATGCTTGAAAACTAAAATGTGTTGGTCTGTTACATTTAAAAAAAAACCCATCTAATTGGATTCTCTTCCGATCGTCTGTTTTTTAAGGATTCCGCTAATGAATAATTTGATTGTTTCGACTCTGCTTTTTACAGCTATATTATGTTATTCTCACCAGCTTCCTAAAATGTTTATTTACATATTATCCTTGACTTATGACCAGGTTTCATTCCGTCGTAAGTCGGAGATCCTTATCTACTAACGAACCATAATGGTATATTAACAATTAACATGCTTGAAAACTAAAATGTGTTGGTCTGTTACATTTTAAAAAAACCCTATCTAATTGGATTCTTTGTTGGGACCCCAAGATGCAGCAATAGTGAATGCAGTCAGCGACTCATAGCTTGACTGCCTGCGTCAGGACCAGCGAACCAGAGCTGGTCAAGACCGTGCTCCACCTCCACGTGGTGGTCCTGGAAACAGTCTGCAGCAGTGCAGGCTGGCTGAGCGAGCATGGATCGAAATAGGAAGGCAAACCCGGTCCTTAAAAAATGCCGTGCAGAAGTCGGATGTGTCGACCGAAAGGTGCAGATATCACAGCTTAGGCGCAAACAGACACAACGCAACCACCGTTCTTTTCAGGACGAACGAAGAAGAAGAAGAAGGATTCTTTGTTTATAGTGAAATAATACAAATTATAACATAAAATGTATTTACTTACAGTACTGTACTACAATAAATAATAAATAAATAAAATAAATTTACCCTCTGGCATTGGGAGTCGAAAATACCGTAACATGATTGATAGAAGGTCGTCGTAAGGGCGAGTGATCATAAATCGCGTATGTCGTAGGTCGAGGACAATCTGTATTGCCTCTCTGCCTCTTAGTGACACTACTTTTGCCAGCCATTTTATCTTATATTTTATATTATTTGTCTCCTATGTTACAGACATGACCATCTTTGACACCGATAAGAAAGAGCTGGTAAGAATATGCCATTGATCCTGTGTTACACACGGACATACAAGTGCCTTTACAATGGCCATATTTATAAATTACCTGTGTGGCCGTGTGTACTGATGGCTTGTGATGATGGTGTGTATAGTGGGTTCGTATCACTGCCCCAGACAGTAGACGGTTGGATGATGATGATACTAAGTTACTTCTGATGACACTTTGACGATTACAACAGCTTATTACAGACAGATGGTTGATGGTTTAAATATCTGGTAAACATACTTCACGCCGACAGCAGCGAACGTAATACGAAGTTTATTTACATAAGAAATTCAGCAACAGTTGAAATGAGATGTTCTGCCCAACCTTCCACTTGAGGCTGGTAACTTTTTTACAGCAAGATACAAGCATTGTGGTGCTCGTCCCGTGGAGTCCCACCAGGCGGCGAGAGTGCCGGAACCCCCGTCTCGAAGGGGTCCAACCAGTACTACTGGTGGTAACCTTCCCCTGAATTGTGGAGTCAAGGTACAGAGGGAAAGGGCAAAAGCTATTGACCAAACACCAAGAACACTCAACATTCTGCAGTGGAATGCAGAAGGAGTTCTCAACAAAAAAGTCCCCCTAAAAAAACCGCCTTTATGAGGATCAAATAGATGTGGCTTGTATTCAAGAAACACATCTCAACAGCAACCATAGATTCTCAATAAGAGGATACCAGGCTTTCCGACTCGATCGAGAAGGACACAAAGGAGGTGTGCTATTACTTACTCGAAACTCAATACTAAGTAGCGAGGTATCCGTGAACTTCAACGATCAGTCGGAAATTTTAGGAGTTGACTTTAAAATAAAGGACCCGAACATGCGCATCTACAATTTGTATAGCCCACCGAGCAAAGACCTGTCACTTGCAAGTATGGAAATAAAGAGCTCAAACTGCATAGTGGTCGGAGACTTCAACAGCTACTCGGAAAGATGATTATATCCGGTTACAGACAGTAGAGGAGAGGAAGTGGAGGTCTGGGAGATAGACACAAACCTTCACCTTATCAACAGGCCAGACGATAAACCCAGTTTCTACTGCAGAAGATGGCACATCACTTCCCAATCCAGACCTAGCTTTCGCCACAGGGGACATCCGTCACAAAATTGACCAACAGGTACTTGGCCAGCTAGCAGGCAGCGACCACAGACCAATAAAGCTAGTGGTTAATATGGAGTATGTTCTCCATGAAATGAAACCATTGCCCCGATGGAATTACAAAAGAGCTGAATGGGAAAGTTTAGCAGTGCTGACTGACAGTCTTTGTGTCACAGAGATACCTACGTTAGCATTATACGTGCTATTGTTATGATTCGGGATGAGACAAACAGTTGGGACAACTCACAAAAGAGAAAAAAATAATGAATGGAAATAATAATAAATGTTACTGACAACAGTTCAAGTTAGCAGCTCACTGTTACTAAAAGTGAGTGATCATAACAATCTAGGGACGTAAATAGAATGGTCGAGAACATCGAAGTTTGACAAATGAATTTAATCAAAAAAGTTTGGGTTAACGAATCAGAAAGTGGCAAGAGGACACATCACGCTGAGCACTAGAGGTCGTTATAGCTCGGGAGATTGGAGTGGACAGGTTGTATGTCTGTGGTTGTACAGACTGGCTCTCACGAGTATATACATATGTCCAGCTACTTCAAGCAAGTGTTAATCTATCAAAAGATAGGTATTATTTCTGTAGTGTACAGGAGGTGTATATTTCGATAGGAGAACAGAGATTAAGTTCTCTCTTGTGAGTATATGATTGTAAGTACATTTTATGCATTAAGATTGATTCATGTTCTAGAGAACGTTTACAGAGACATGATTAGCCAGCTCAACAAGAAAAACTATAAATATTTAAAGAAAATGGAATGCAATGAAGGAGCAACTCTAAGTGATGGTTAATCTATCAAGAGATAGATATTATTGCTGTAGTGTACATGAAGTGTACAGTTTTATATGAGAACATAGATTACGCTCTGTCCCTCGTGACTATATGATAGTAAGTACATTTTATGCCTTAAGATTGATTCGTGTTCTAGAGAACGTTTGCAGAGACATGATTAGCCAGTCCGCCAAGCTCTATGAATATTTAAAAGAGAACTGAATGCTACAGAGGAGCATAGGAGTCCCACGTTTATAGTGTCGGATTTGGGAGACTAAGATTATCTGAAGGAGACAATGTTACGAAGAGGAACAAATTCTATAAGTTATTGAGTTTACGTAAGATGTACTAATAATGTCTAAGGATCCAACGATTGAACTGTATGCGAGCTCCATTATTTGAATTACCTTGTCATGCCTGTTGAACGTATTACCTTATTAAAAGTTTTAATGGAGCAGCTTGAATTTTATTTCGCCATTACATGTTTCTGAACTAGTACCATAATTTTTCATACTACCACTATATGAAGTCACTAATATAACATCGCAAAAGGAACTGAACGAACCTGGTATATTTTAAAGATAGAAAGATCATCCAAGAATCACCACCTCTGGCGGAGTAGACCAGTACAAATATTAATCTTTAACTTGGAAGATAAAACGGAGAAGTTTAAACTTAGACTAGTTCACTAGGCCTGCCATCTGCCACCTAGTAAACTTATACCCTGACACACGTCTAAGTGACGGCCCTACTACATACTTGGAATTGGTGCCGTAACCAGCCCTATGACATGGAATTGGTGCCGTAACCAGCCCTATGACATGGAATTGGTGCCATAACCAGCCCTACTACATACTTGGAATTGGTACCGTAACCAGCCCTATGACATACTTGGAATTGGTGCCGTAACCAGCCCTATGACATACTTGAAATTGGTGCCATAACCAGCTCTATGACATGGAATTGGTGCCATAAGCAGCCCTACTACATACTTGGAATTGGTGCCGTAACCAGCCCTATGACATACTTGGAATTGGTGCCGTAAACAGCCCTATGACATACTTGGAATTGGTGCCGTCACCAGCCCGTGACATTTGCGAGACCATCAACACACGAAAGAACAGCATGAAAAATATGGTTGAAAGCTTTAATAGAGCAATACTTCAAGCAGCTATTGAGACTATTCCAAGAGGGGCACGAAAGAAATATAAACCATACTTGAATGAAGAACTGCAAAAACTTGAAGATGAGGTAACAGAAGCCAGAGACACGGCAGAAACAGAACAAACAACTGAGGCAAACATCTTGCTCAAAGCAACCACGGCAAAGTACAGAAGAACATTAAACCAAACAGCAAGAGACTGCTGGAAGCAAAGAACAGAAAATCTCAACCTAGATAAAGAAGGGAACAAACTGTGGAAACTAGTTAGAGCTTTGAACAACGAAGAACCTTACAAAAATCACATCACAATCAAACAAGGTGAAAATATGCTCTCGGGGGAAAAAAGCTGCAAATGCACTCATGGAACACTATGCTGGTGCAAACCACATGGATGTCCCTATAGGCAGAAGAAAGGCCATCATTGATGAACAAAGAAGTCATGACAACAAAAAGCTTGCACCAGAAGAACACATGTTGGCAAAGTTAACAATGCAAGAAATGGAAGAGGCAATGAGGGCGCTAAAGAAAAAGAAGTCACCTGGAAAAGATGGGATAACCAATGAAATGATAACAGGCCTAGGAACAAAGGGAATAAAGAAGGTTCTGGTCATCCTAAACTGCAGCTGGAAAAGAGGAATAGTACCACAGGCATGGAAAGACGCCACACTGATTCCAGTACCTAAGAAAGACAAAGTTCAGACAGAACCAAATGGCTACAGACCTATCAGTCTACTTAGCTGAGTTGGAAAATTGATGGAGCGCATAATTAATACCCGACTAATGTGGCATCTAGAGGAAAAACATCTCTTAGCCCCACAGCAAGCAGGATTCAGAAAACACAGATCCACTGAGATCAGATCACTTATATATATACTGAAGCACATTAAAAACGCATCACTATTATATATACTGATGCCGAGAAGCTGGAAAAAAAAAGTGTGGGAATGGATTTTCCCCGTGTTTGCCAAGAGGTAGAGAGCGAATGGCTGCTGGAATGGAAAGTGCATGATTCAACCCACGGGTTCGTGTACAGACTACATGAAAACGATGAAAGTTACACGTGCAACACGATTCCCAACAGCTATGACCCTAAAAATGTGTACACGTTGTGGCAGTATACTCGGTATAAAAAGGCCGTTGAGACAAACACCCAGTACATGTGCTTGAAATGCCACGACTATCTGAAAACGACCGCCAACGAGCCATTGGTATGTTGGAGACCGGAATGAGCTCGCGGGCCATTGCCAGAAGGATGAATTGCCACCACAGCACTATTGTACGTCTCAATGAACGTTACGGAACCACTGGCAGTGCCCGGGATAGACTTCGGAGTGGCCAACCACGAATTACTACCCCTGCGCAAGATCGTCATATTGTGCTGAGTTACCTAAGGAATCGTACCCTACCGGCAAGTCAAACAGCAAGAGCAATAGTGGGTAGACATGGGCAAGTCTCTTGAATAACAGTCATACGACGACTCAGAGATACAGGCCTTACTGCAAGACGACCTTATGTTGGGCCAAACTTGACTCACAGACATCGTCAGCAGCGCCTGCAATGGGCAGAGCAACATGTCAGATGGACTAGACTGCAGTGGAATGCTGTCCTATTCACAGACGAGAGCAGATTCAACATATCCTTTGCTTGATGGACGTATGCGGATTCGGCGACGGTGTGGAGAGCGCTTTGCAGATTGCTGTGTCAACCGATTTGGAGGTGGCAGTATTCACATTTGGGGATGATTCAGTTTTCACCATCGCTTGCCTCTTCACGTCTTCCGTGGAAATGTTAATGCTGTGACATATCGAGATGAGGTTCTGGATGCACTGGTTGCTCCTGCGTTCACAATTTATCCAGACTTGCAGCTTCTCCAGCAGGATAACGCACGTGCATTTTTTTGTATTTTTGCTTTTCTCCCTTGCCTGCACAGAATGCAATTAATTTCATAACAATCAAATGTACAAATTAATGACCAGCATGGATTCATAGGAAAATGAATAAAGATTCCAAATATGTAAACTTGTAAACACTTATATTTACATTTCACACTCTGTTCCTGGATTATACAGGTGGTGCGTTTTTAATGTGCTTCAGTATATAACTCAGAAAATTGAGGAGGATTTCCAAGAAAAAAAAAGCACACACTGGTGGTTTGGGTGGACTTAAAAAAAGCATTTGACAAAGTGTGGAAAGATGGGCTGAAAGTCTAGCTGCAAAGAAGTGAAGTGTGTGGGAGAATGTTCAAATGGATCAGCCACTATCTTGAGAATAGAACTGCCAGAGTCCAACTACAAGGATAGACCAGTAGGAAGATGGTATTGGAGCAGGGTGTTCCCCAAGGGGGAGTCCTGTCACCCATGTTGTTCCTCGCATATATTAATGACGTATCAGAGAATATTCCAAGAAGAACCCACAATGCCTCCTTTGCAGACGACTTAGCCATGTGGATCTCAGGGGAATATATCACTACGGCAAGCATTCGGATGCAACAAGCCTTAACATCATTGGAGGAGTGTGCCAAGGAATGGCTAGTAAAGATAAATGAAGGGAAAACATCATTCACAGTGTTTTCTCTCTCAAACTAACCACATATCTTCAAATTTGTGCTAAATGGGAAAAATCAACATCTGAATGACAACCCAAACTACCTAGGCATTACCTTTGATCGCCGCTTGACTTGGAAAACCCAGATTTAAAAAAAAAAGACAAGAGCAAAGCAGAGAATGGCAATAATGAAAAAACTTGCTGGCACGAGTTGGGGAACCAACGAGAGAGAACTAAAGAAGCTATATACTGGGCGAGTGAGACCAGTCCTAGAATATGGCATTGCAGCATGGTCAACGGCCGCTAAGTCGAACTTTGACACACAAAAAAAGAACCCAAAACCAAGCATTGAAAATTATAACAGGGGGCATGAAGTCAACACCCATAAAAGAGTTGGAAAAGATTACTCACCTCCAGCCTATGGAGGATAGAAGAGATAGCAGAGCCCAGCAACAAGCCGAGAAATTCAGGAGGCTGATAGACCACCCAATGCACCAGAGAATAAATGGACTTGGAAGGGGAAGACTGAAGCGAAGCAACTTTGTACAGTCAAAACAAAGATGAGAGCAGACCCCATAAACGCAATATCAATAGCTACGCCAATATGTACAGCACACAAGCTATCAATATAGAAACAACAGTGCTTCCCTGAAATGATAGAAAACGTTCCTGGTATTGAGAGAAAGAGCAGCCAAAATGAAACAGAAAGGAGAGTCCTTACCACAAAATATATAGAGAAACATTACCCAAGCAACACTTTGATCAATGCTTACACAGATGGATCAGCAACTAATGCAACAGAAGTTGGGGTGGAGGAGTCTTCCTGAGCTTAAGCAATGGCACACAAGAAAAGATAGCAGTCGCAACAGGGACATTTTCAGAGCAGAGGCCTTAAAAACTGCATCAGAAATTCAGTAGCTATCTCGGATGCGCTGTCAGTGATTACAACGCTGAAAAGTCAAAGTAATGCTCAACTTGATGACCTAAGAGTAACACTTCACAGACTACGTCAGCAATACAAAAGAGTCGTGATACAGTGGATCCTTTCTCATTGCAACATCCCTGGAAATGAAGAGGCTGACAGATTGGCAAAGGAAGGGGGAAAGCTTCCTCAACTTGACACAAACATAACTTATGAGGAGGCCAAGAATTTTATCAAGCGCAGGTACAGGCACAAATGGGAAGAAGAGCATCCAGGCCACACACAAAATTATCCGTATTACCAGCTCAGCAGAAGTGAACAAGTGGTAATCTTCAGACTTCGCACAGGTCATAACAGATTGAGATACCATCTATTCAACAAATTAAAGATAGGAACTACTGATGAGTGTGACTGTGGCACTGATAAAATGACTGCCGAACATCTGCTTCAAAGGTGCCCAACATATGAGGAACAGAGAAAACGCATATGGCCATCACCAGTACCATTCCTGGAGAAAATCTATGGAGATATCAACATCCTCAGGCTGACCACTGTTTTCTTTGACCTTATTCAAGTTGACATCTGAGGGTGAACGAAGAAGAAGAAGAAAGAAGAATTTATCGCCCCTTAATATAAATTCTTCTTCTTCCTCGTTCGCCCTGAAAAGGACGGTGGTTGCGTTGTGTCTGTTTACGCCTAAGCTGTGATATCAGCACCTTTCGGTCGACACATCCGACTTCTGCACGGCATTTTTATGGACCGGGTTTGTCTTCCCATTTCGATCCGTACTCGCTCAGCCAGACTGCACTGCTGCAGACTGTTTCCTGGACCACCACGTGCAGGTGGAGTACGGTCTCTATCAGCACTGGTTCGCTGGTCCTGATGCAAGCAGTCAAGCTATGGGTCGCTGACTGCATTCACTATTGTTGCATCTTGGGGTCCCTAATATAAATTCGAAGCCCGTTAATATCAGCCCATGCAAATTGTCAAAACCATAATTTCTAACACACGATTTCCTTTCACACCTGCGTTGGACCACGTTTCTTTTAACTTATTTTCGAATCCTTCCATCATTTTCGAATATATTACAAAAGTATTTGAACTTCTAAAGTTCAAGAAATTATTGGCATGAAAGATGAATAGTCTAGGTCAGTGGTTCTCAACATATATCGTGATCACTGGAAAGACTGAAGGAAAAAGATATACAGGACATGATAGAGAGAAGATACTTGACGTCATGGCATTGAGAGAAGTCAACAACAACATTAATAAGTAGTACGGTACTGAGGACAGGACGTTGTGAAGAAACATGATCGTCTTCGCCAGCAAACATAGTACAAGAAGAAGATCTTTAGAGGGCTCTAAAGTAGATCACCACAGCTCTTGGGTTGCCTGTCGTTTGTCTGGAGTTTTTCAGTTGATATTTTCTGTTATAGTTCACGTAGTAGGAATCTTTATATTTTATCTGACGGAACAATGGAAAGAGAGAAGCAATAATTTATATTAGAATACTAGCAAATAACTATAGAGATCTAAATAAGTATTTGTATGTGCTTTATTGTCTGTATGATGGTTTTTTTGTAGAGTCTATCGTGTTGAGCTAATTAAATGCCTTGAAAAAAATAGGTACTGATGGAAAGACAAATTCGGTAACCTTTATGGATAAAAAACTGGGTCAGTAAGATCTGGCAGGAATTACCCGCCATACATAGACATAAAAAGTGCAGTGAGACAAGTTTGTGTACTATTCTCACGCCTATTTAATATCTAAACAGAACAAATTGTCAGACAGATTCAGGAAGTGCCAGGACTGAAGATCGGTGAAGATCAATAAACAACCTTAGATATGCAGATGATAAAGTTTTGTCAGCTGAAAGCGAACAGGAGTTGCAAGAGCTAGTGAAGCAAGTAAACAGTATAAGTCATGAATAAGACTGGACATTAACACCGAGAGAACGAAACTATGGTAATTAGCAAAACAGACGATAAGCCAACATTAAAGATAAGCATATGTGGGAAAATCCTGGAACAAGTCAAAAGTTTCTCATAATTTGGTCATATAATAACAGAATATGGCAAATGTGAAACGGAAATCAAGAAGAGAATAGGAGTGGCCAAAGCTACATTCAACAACATGAGACATATGCCGACATCTAAACATCTTACTTACAAATTAAAAATGAGAGTTATCAATTAAATGTTATATAAGATCTTCATTAATTTATAATGTAGAATCATGGTCAGTAAATAAGCAGTTAGAAGAAAGAATTGAGGCCCTGTGACCGCTTGGCATACACTACAATTAAGACGTGTTAAAAACCCCATGTGATGCTGCACTGTAATTCTGTCCTTCAACAGGCCCGATTCTGTTGTTCTATTTTGAATTTTCACCATTCTTCTTCACTTTGTAACTATATGTGTTTGCCATGTTTCTTCTCATTTGAATATATCGGGTTTGGTATTTTTGTGTAGGAATTTAAATGGGTTCCTTTATGTCGGTAGGTTTATTTTACACTCCCACCAGTTTTACTTTCTCAGATTTTTCGTGATCACGTAGATTTTCGTTGTTTACGAAATTCGCTAGTTCGTGCACGCCTGTATGACGCGTCAGAAACGCACGTGGACGTGATGCAATTTTTGGACACGCGGTCTTCGCGCTGTTTTCAAATCTGATTGGCGTAGGTCGCAGTTAGTTGATTTTTCTAGCGTTTCCATTGGTCCGAGTGGATAACTTAGCAGATGCGTAGGTGCTCAACAGGAGTGGTTCCCTGTGTATATATAGAATCGTTTAGAGGGGATCTTTCTCTGAAGAAAAATAATTGCCTGCCGTGCGACTACGTATTTATCGTCTCCATTGCGGGGAAGAAATGCGGAAATTGGTATGTAGTAATTTTATTATCGTTTTACTTATTAGAAGGTTCTTTGAGAAATCTCGGCCCGTAAGTAAAGTTCTTCGGGGTCATTAACCTAAAGTTATAAACGGTAGCACCATCCATTATTATCTTTGAAGAACGATGTAAATGTAAAAGTGTGCATAGTTCTTTCTATGATTTTGGCAGTAGATAGGAGCGTGTGAAGTTATGAGATACACGGGTGCTCATAGTTGTAGAGTGTTGTGTGATACCACCATTTATTCCTGTGTATTTACAAATGTAATTTTATTGGGAAATCGATTGTGTGTACGTAAATTTTATTATGCCTTAGATGTGAGAAATGCAGTCGGAGGGTAAAGATGTATGTTATAAGTGTATTATACTGCTTAGGGAAGTAAATTATTCCTATAGCACGAGGTTTAATTTAAATTGGGGCTTAAGTCGGGAACCCAAGGTGTAATGGGAATGTCGGACAAAGGATTTCCCTAGTTGAAATGTTTGGACACGTGGTTAGCCATGCGTAACAACCACGTAGCCCATCAGACAGTGTCTGGGGCTTTGTTTACTCACCTGGAAGATTTAAGTTGAGGGAAGGGAGGAGTAGAAGGAGAGTGAGATAGAAGACACGTGGGTAGGAATATTTTATGTATCGTTGTTCAGAACGAGAGAAGGGGAGTAGGAGGAGTGAGATTTAAGTGCAACGTGGGTAGTATTATTTTATGTATTGTTGTACACAACGAGTGAGGTATTGAGTAGGGGAGTTGTAAAGATTATGGGAGCTATATGTGTTAGAGATGCGTTATGTTGGAGTTGGTGTACATTAGATGCATTTTCTTTTAATTTCAGCGGGTCAAGGCAAACAGTGGGGTAGCATAATTTGCCAATACAAATTATCCACGGCAAAAGGACATATTTCAGGGTCAGAGGACTCGAGTTATCGTCAGAAGCAAAAGAAAAATAACCTACGGTCTCGTGCAGTGAAGTGCCCATGCTTTAGCGGGAACGGGGTTTATTTATCATAAAACCCCAGAGCTCTTCGCTATTATAGTCTCCGACAACGGCACGTGGCCGGGAGACTGGTGTAATTGTATACAGCCAGAAATCAATGCTGGGGTTTCCTCTAAATCCGGAGCGGGTTAAAAGTGGAAAGTTATAGAAGCTATTCAGCAGCAGAGAAGTTCTACAGTGAATAAAGTACCTCATGCTTGATACCCGAACATCATCATCATCGCCGAATTCAGGAGCAGGTGACAGGGTTACCATACCTGGGTCCTGAAAGTAACGAGAGAAGAGCGTAACGGAGACGCCGCATCATCCGAAGTCGAGTGTTAGAGAGACACGGAGACCAGGAGAGAGAGAGAAGGAGGGAGAGAATAGATAGGACCAGTAGGGTCGGTTTTATTATCCTTTTGACGGATACACACTGAGCCTTCGGTGTAAGCCAAGTCTATTATTGTAGCATTTCCAGTGGTGTTAGTTAGCGGCGCATGTCGCCTAACAAGGTTGAAGTTGTGTAGACGTTCGGCGAGGAAGAGTCTACAGGCCTGAGACCACAGAAATATTAATTGTGTTAGAGAGTGGAGGCAAAAGTTGACAGCCCCACATAATTAGAGTTGTTTAAATCACTGATCATATTATTGTTCCCCAGCAGGATGACAGGAGGAGTGAATGGAATTGGGGTTTTCTATTGTCTACCAATTTAATTGTTGATTGGTTTTTTCAGGCCGTGCAACAGTGCCCGCTATTTATTTGATTGATGTATGATGGAATTTTAATGTTTTATTGTGTAAATAAATATATATTTACTGTACACTGGATCAGCTTCTACACTTTACTATACTTACTCTATGTTGTCTGTATAGTGGTGTCTGTGGTCGTGTTATACACCTTATCTCCTTGTGTTTAAAGGTAGTTAGAGGGGGGTGATTCTATAGCTTTTCTGAAGTCACGAAGCGGCAAGGGGAGAGTCAAATCCTGGTTCTAGCCCTTGAGCCAATAGTCTCATCTGTCCACAGGCAAGTCATTTTTCATCTAAAGTCTATCTTCTCAGACTTTCTCATACTAGGGTCTTGCTTTCATTCAGGCAAACTCTATAACCTTAAATCCACTTCGTGACACCCCATAAAAAGAGAAATAACAACGTTAAAAGCAGTTAAGACATTTGTGCACAAAATACAGTATCATGAAAAGTTCACGGCTTCGAGAGAAGCTGTCCCAGAACAACAAAATAGTAAATGCATGTTTATTGAATGGAAAGTTTTGGGAGAAGTTGCTAATCTGGGTTTTTTTCCGTTGCTAGAGTGAGAGTCGTGTGAAAAAAGTCGAAAAGCTGAGGAAGCGTGTGCAAATGTAGATGTTTGGTACCGTGTGAAAAAAAAGCATCGTGTGAAAATTGGCGGGAAAAAAGAATGGGCTGTATATAAAGAAGAGACGTGGCGATTGACGGGGCTTGTAAGATTTTAGGATTTGTTAGGCAAGAGGATTTTTACAGAACTTCGTCTTTGAGATTATCAAGACAAGTTTTTTTTTACTTGACATGTTTTTCAAGTTAGACAAGTATTTTTAAGTAGACAAGTTTGTATTTTACTCTATTTGATATATTTTTCCTGTGGATTTACATTTTCATTTTTGGATACTCACTACTTTGTGTAAGAAAGAAATAAGTACTTCACCATTGTGTCAATAACATTGCTGTTCCAAATCACGTTAATAAACTATTTTTTTTTCTACATTGCTGAGTTTTCTTTGGAATATTACAGTTGGATACTTTTGACAAAACCATTATACGAGATTGCTTTTCAGTAAACATAAAAAAAAGGGTACGAACGAATACTGGGAAGAATAAAATAAGGTCAAGAATTTCCATCTCAGGCGGACAATCCTGTAACGACTTGAACCAAGAAACGTACAAGAGTTAGCGCACGTCAAAATATTTACCTGCGCACAAGTAACTGCTTGCAACAGCCCTTCAGATATGGATGCATAGAATATTGGGGCAGGTCTCATAGAAAAAGAGAAAAACAAATAAAGAGGTCGTAGAAAACCTAAGAATTAAAATAGAATGAATGAAGTAGAGCAAAATTAGACAACTAAAATATTGTGACCATGTAAACAGATATACGACTTTAATGTAGACCATAACAGAAGCTAGAGTTGAAGGCAAGCGCACATGACGAAGGTAGCGCTTAAAGATAACATCAAGATAGGTACAGGAAAGAGTGTGCCATCTCTCGTGAGACTGAAGATGTTGGAGATCCTTTGCAGCTGACCTTTGACGTGGAGACAGCAGATTATTTGATCTAATTACATATTTTACAATAGCATTGGTGTCCGTATTTCGTGTGCGTTTTTTTTAAACGGATTTATTTCGCTAATTGTATATGTATGGTCTAGTTTTCATTTGTACCTTCGTTCTCCTATTCTCACCATTCTAACAGAACTTTATCAGGCTTACAAATTAGCCAATCAATTGTCTTTGCGTTCCTTTCAGAGTATTGGCCACATCTGCAGCTAGTCCCCTTGCTGGACGTCTGTACCAACAATCTTATACACGTGCAGTGATTGTTGCTGTAGTTCTTTTTTCATGATGAGGCTGCCAACATCATAGATAAACTCAAATTAGTTACCTTGTACGAGATGCCTGAGTAGTCCCATTCTGTTTTTTTTTTTTTTTTTCAGTACTGACATTTTTGTTTCGTTGTGTCAATGAACAGGCAGTGAGACAGACAAACTGGTAGCAGAAAGAAATAGTCCATACTGTAAGACTAGCCAAGTTCTATAACTGCGACTAGCCAAGTTCTATAACTGTAAATCAGTAAAATGTATATTGATGGTTTTGCAATGAGTGTCTATCATTTTCCTATAATATCAGCAAAGATGTTTTTTTAAAATTTGATAATTTTTTAATTGATGCCTGTTTGTAAAAGTGTTTCTCACCTTTTCTGTTATTTTTAAATGTTTCTACCCAAGAATGTTTTTCGGTTATTTACGGGCGTAAAAATGATTGCTTTTATTTTTTCTCTGCAAATGGTATTTGTTAACTTGAATAATAATAAAATGTTGCCTCGTTTTGGCGAGGCGCGTCCCGTTCAACCTAGCCGGTTATATTAGGGCGCATGTCCACATATAAAAGATCTTTAGGTGTGGAGAATTGAACTTGAAGTAAATATGTTTATCTATAAGAATATGTGTCATATATCAAATAATTGTAAACTGACTTAGCAATATTTTATTAATGCTTATTGTATATTCTACATTTTAAAAAAAAAAATGGTTTTGTTTCGTATAATAAGCAGACATTACAAAATCCAATAAGGAGACACGGGCGAACAAGACTGCCCCTGGGAGAGTAATTTAGGAAGACGAAGACAACTGCAGTAAAACGTGATGAAGAGTCTTCGACAGAGTCAATTCATAAGAGGAAAAAATGTAATTCCTTCTACTTGGTCAAAAGACAGAAAACTAGCATTACGCCCACAAGGCCTTCGTCGCCATATTGTGACGTGTCCTTACACTTGTGGGGTAAAATAAAAAATATCAAGGTACTCCCATAACAGATCACGCTGTATAGAGGTAAAAAATTAAGATTCACATTACTAGGTCCCAACATTATTGGGGGGGGGGGGGGGGAGAGAGAAGGGGTGACCAGTTCATTCCCTCGCTGAAATTTGCCTTTCCTAACTCAAGAGCAGAGTCAGATACCCATTTACAGATGGGTAGACTGGAATGGGACTTTGTCAGGTTTTGAACCCGGTTACTTTGCCGAGACATGAAAGCGCTCTACCCTTTCTGTCTAAAAGACTCTTAAAGGTTTGAAGTATAGAATGAATTATTGCACATTATTCTATGCTATTATTGACTACCGTACCTGGCTGTGTTTTTTGTGCCTTTGATATTCAAAAATTTTCTGTTCGCTGTTCTGTTGTATCTTACTAATGTTGTTAATGTCAAATCAATACCAAAATAAAACCGTGTACATGACTAATAACGATCTTCAGACTTTGATAAATGGGTGTTTGAACATAATAGCATGATTGAAATGGTACGACCAAATCATCAACGTGATTTGAAACAAAATAACCCAGACACATAGCAGCGACTCAAGAGATGAGGGAAACATTGGTGAAATATAGGGCACATACAAGAGGTGAGGGAAACATTGGTGAAAGATAGGGCACATACAAGAGGTGAGGGAAGCATTGGTGAAAGATAGGGCACACACAAGAGGTCAGGAAAACATTGGTGAAAGATAGGGCACACACAAAAGGTCAGGGAAACATTGGTGAAAGATAGGGCACATACAAGAGGTCAGGGAAACATTGCTGAAAGATAGGGCACACACAAGAGGTCAGGGAAACATTGTTGAAAGATAGGGCACACACAAGAGGTCAGGGAAACATTGGTGAAAGATAGGGCACATACAAGAGGTCAGGGAAACATTGTTGAAAGATAGGGCACACACAAGAGGTCAGGGAAACATTGTTGAAAGATAGGACAGACACAAGAGGTCAGGGAAACATCGTTGAAAAATAGAGCCCATATAGAGGTCAGGGAAACATTGTTAAAAGATAGGGCGCACACAAGAGGTCAGGGAAACATTGTTGAAAGATAGGGCACACACAAGAGGTCAGGGAAACATTGTTGAAAGATGGGGCACATACAAGAGGTCAGGGAAACATTGTTGAAAGATAGGGCACACACAAGAGGTCAGGGAAACATTGAAATCCACTGATAGTAATACAGAGTAGTTCTTATTCTGGAATGCATAAGTACGGATACAAGAAACTGGAGACAAACATGACAAAAGGTATAATTTTGTGTAAACGCCCTATGATCTACAGCGAGATGATCTATGATAATGATGCTGGTGATGGTGGTGATGGTGGTGATGGTGGTGATGACGGTGATGTGATGATGATGGTGGCGATGATGATGTAATGATGGTAGTGATGACGGTGATGTGATGATGATGGTGGCGATGATGATGTAATGATGGTGCTGATTACGATATTGGTGATGATTGTGAGATGATGGTGATAGTGGTGATGATTTATGGTGAAGGTGGTGATGATAGTGATGATGATGATGATGATAGTGGTGATGATGATTACGGTGATGATGATGGCGGTGATGATGTGATGATGGTGGTGACGATAATGGTGGTGATGATAATGGTAATGACGGATATAGTGGTGATTATGATAATGAAGGTGGTGATAATGGAGGTGGTGATGGTCGCAGTGTTGATTATGATGATGATGGTGATGATGATGGTGATGATGATGATGGTGGTGATGATGATGGTGAAAATAATGGTGGTGATGATGATGATGTAATGAAGATGGTGATGATAGTGGTAGTGACGATGATGATGGTGATGATGATGCTGGCGGTGATGGTGATGGTGGTTGTCACGGACTGCCTCCCCTGCTTTGCAGTAGTGGTCCACCAATGGCCAAAACGCAAGAGTATCTGAAATGGGTCGTCAAAGGTATCTACCTTCACACAAGATTACTCTTGGCACAGTTGTAGATAGAAGGGTAATGGCGCTTCTATCTCAAAGTAGTATTCACAAGACATTTTCAGAAGTCAAGAACAATGCAGGGCAGAGCAATTGTTAACTTATATCTGATACGTCGCCCTTTGTGAAGAATTAAGTAATGAATTTAGCCCGTTCAAGCTCTCAGCTGGTGTAAATCCAGCAAAATTCCTTTCTAAGAACTTGCTCTACATGTGTAAATCTCTCTCTCTCTCTCTCTCTCTCTCTCTCTCTCTCTCTCTCTCTCTCTCTCTCTCTCTCTCTCTCTCTCTCTCTCTCTCTCTCGCTCTCTCTCTCTCTCCATATATATATATATATATATATATATATATATATATTATATATATATATATATATATATATATATATATATATATATATATATATATATATATATATATATATATCAGAGTCTTGCTTATACGTTTGCTTTTATACGTAGAACAACTGAATCAACTATGTTATGTTTTAAAATAACATGTAACAAATTTAATAATCAATTAGTTTTAACAGGTTAAAATGGAGTTGAAATGATGGTGAATTTTAGATGAAAGTTTTATCTTATAGAGACTGGAAAGAGGAATGTTAATGTTCTTTGCTGTTGCCTTTTAGTAAGCAATTAGCCTAGAATCGACGACTACTGCGGCAGTGGTTTCATCAATTCTTCTGTAATGATGACACTTCACAGTCTGATAGCTTTGTTCTACGAACAGTCTGATAGCGTCGTTCCACGAACTGTCTGATAACTTCGTTACTCGAACTTTTAGACAAAATAGAAAGAACGAATGCCTCTGCTAAGTACATTTATTGGCTGCCAATTAACAGGCTCATTGTATTGCTGTCCACCCACCAATGTTAGCCTCTCTGAATAATTACATTATTTTGAGTATACACAGCGTAACTAAGGGAAGATGATTAGAAATCGCCAATAATCGTCTGTATATTAAACTGGGAAACTATGTGCTCGGACAGTGCGAAAGGAATGATTTGCCTGAATTACAATTAACAAGATACATATATCTCACAAAATGATATGATACACTTGAGGCACATCTGATGTAATCATCACTCATCCCAGCCCCTTTTGGAGTCTGGGGTCACCTTTGCTGTCAGTTTTCCGTACGACTAGCAAGAAGCAGTCACCAACGCTTGCTGTAGTGGTTTATGAACATACTATTTTCATTGGTTGAGGTTGCCAGCCTCATATATATATATATATAAAACCACTTAGCAAGAAAAACATGTCAAATTCACATTTGTAAAATAAATGTTTACACTTACCCCAAAGTAACTTTTGGGAACACAGTCTCCTGGCACAGTTAGAGTAGACACTAGCAACTTAAGTTAGATGCTGTCGAATCACTTGGTCTGGACATTTTTTAATTCCTCTTATGACGAGTGATCTGATTTCTTAGGCCTGCAGTGTTCGTATGTATAAATGCGGGTTTACTTTTTTAATTTACAAAGTTGCCCAAATTCTTTAAGTCTTCAGTCTTCGTATTCAAATATGTGGGTATACTTTTTAGTTTTAAAGTTGCCCAGATACTTCGATCTGTCACTTATAGTTTTGGAATCTTTAGTCCGATCATTCTCTCTTTCTGGCTGTGGTGAATTGCTAGCTTGACGTGGCAATGCAGTCTGATCTGTCACTCCGATTTTGCTAGATTATATTTCCAATTCTCAGTTCAAAATCCAAGATTGCACATCCGCCGAATTTGCCAGTGAGAACTATTGTGAATTGTTGCTCTCACTTTACACCAATTGAATCTCTTTTGTCCTATATGGGAAGGGGTGTTTAAATCATAATACCCCCGCATGTTTTTAATTTTTCACTTTTTAAATTCCAACGCGTGACTTCTTTCTAATAAGTCGAAATACTTCCGTTTGCCTATTTATGCAAACTCACAAATGTCTGTGAACGTATTCCTGACTAATACTTTCTGCTCAGATTGTCACCTCTACCAGGCTATCCGTAATAACTACACAGAGTTGATCCAGCGGATACGGTTATCTCATTATCACCTGTGTTTTCGTGCCTCCGCCAGACGGACCTCTCAGAGAAACAATATGGCCTCCTTTCACTGATCGTGCGTGACCATATTGTGTAAATAGAGATCGACTCTATCAAACGTAGCCAAAACGCTTAAGGTGATAAACGTATTATCCGCTGACCGGTCTAATAACTTTGGTAATAATTCGGTTCACCTGGCGAGCCGTAAACAAGTCTAGGAGTGGTCACGGCAAAAAATGAATGAAGGTGCATAAAATATGCCAAATAAAAAGGGGATGAAGGAGTGAGAGAGGGACTTAAAAGTACATGTACAGACGTTTTGTCACAGTGGTAATGATGATGAAGCGCGTGACCAAGGAAGACATGTGTCCTAGAAGTACTTCTGGTCAGGTTTGCAATAGAATATTTGACAGTTTGTGAGAGATTTCTCTGATCGCCATATCCCGGACAACCAGAATTGGTACATTAAACCATCCAGAAAGAGTGTAGTAAAACAGAGTTATGACAAGCACGGGTGGATGATGTAACTTTAGCGCCATTCGTCAGTACGTACAAAACTGTACACATTGGCAGGGGAAGAATTCATTCACTCGTAAACGATATAAGGGACGGGAAGAGAGAAAAACTGTCGCACCGAGAAACCAAACCAGTGCTCAGTAAACCCACAGAAATGAGACCGCCCATAACTGAATATTCAACAAATAACTTAGGATCTGGTGTTTATCACAAAATGGTTTGTGCACTCCAGCAATATTGCATTACCTTTACTATGCGGGGGAAAGGGGGGGGGCGCGGTAGCATAGTGGTTAGTGCACTGGCTTCCTAGCTCAGTGATCTGTGGTTCGATCCTCAGATGAGATGGGATTATTTTAGGCCGCAAACGGCTCCTGGGTCGACCCAGTTGGGTACCAGAGCAACTCTGGGAAGGTTAAGGCGGCTGGCATGATGCTGACCACATCACCCCTAGTGTACGGATGGTCAAGAAAATATGGGCCTAATACCATATTCTCAATATGCCTCAATGGGCGTGTAACGGGATCCTTTTTTTTAATATGGGGACAAAATTTTGATATTTCTCTCTCTCCCCTGCCCTAACTTGGCCCATTTCTGTCAACACAGACAACGCACCTGAAGGTCAATGTTTACATAACTTTCAGACTTCAATTCACTTCAATTCGACGGTCCATCCCTGAGGGATTAATTAAGTCACCAAATACGCGACGATCCCACATAGCCTCCAGGTGAAAGGAGGAGTGATAATCCTACAAAAAGGAATGGTTCACGGACAGCGGGGGATAAGCACCTGATAAATAATAACAGAACAAGTATTTGTTCTGTTATTCCCCCTAAAAGTTGGTGGTACGGATTGGAGAGGCCAGTTGCGGTACTTCTTTACGAACGATACCAGCGGTCCTACTAGTCTGTGTTTCTAAGCCTGAGATCGATACTTGAAGGTCCTTGCCTGGACCAGGAGCGGTAACTTCTATATAGATATCTGGAAAAGTGCCCTCGACACAGAGACGAATTGGCGGAACCAGCAGCCAGCAATTCAGAAATTTTGGAAAGATACTTCATTGTTCTAGCAGGCCAAAACAAAAGACTGTTTCTAAAACTGATAGCCAGTTAATGATGAATTACTAGTTTATATTTATTTACATTTGTTTTAAAAGCGATTGATCATTAAATTTTGTATATGTTGATTTTGATAAATCCATAGTCGAGTTAAAGATTACAGAGCGTAAGGCACATGTATGAGTCCTGATTTTAATATTTATATAATTCTATCCACACACGAAGAGCCACTAACAATAATAATAATAATAATAACAATAATAGGAGGAATCTCGAGGATTAAACCAGCTGGGGGAGAGAGACTTAACGAGCTAACGAATTATGAGATAACCCAATCCTTCACAAAAGTTGACGGCTTTTCTGAATATCTTGTAAACACTTCCTTGAGGTAGAAGCATCATTATCATTCTACCTACAACGCTGCCAAGAGTAATCTTGTGCAGAGGTAGACACCGTTGAAGACCCAAATTGTTACTCTTGAAGTTGTGGCCACTGTTGGACCACTAATGCAGAGCGATTGGGAGGTAATCCGTGACAGTAACGGTTTCGCCAACCAAAAGATGATGTCTTGATCGAAATTGTTCTCTTTTCACACAACATGCCTAAGAAAAATTCTCCGAATCTTTTGGCCGAATACCATCACCAACCAAGATCTGATTACTCGGAGCAAGCAAGAGGACATGCACACCATCATAGCTGGCAGACGCTGGAGTTGGGTTGGCCAAGTCCTCAGAAGAGACCCCGATGCCATCACAAGAACAGCTATGCTTTGGACCCCTGAAGGAAAACGAAAGAGAGGCCCACCAAAAACAACCTTGCGGAGGACTGTGGAGGCTGAGATGCAAAGAATGAACCAGAGTTGGGGGCACTGTACGAAGGATGGCCACCGACCGAGCAAAGTGGAATTAATTTGTTGTTGCCCTACAAGACGCCACCAGGCGTGATGGCCACTGGCTGCTTTGACGGTCGGCGGCTAAGGATCAAAGAATAAGAAGATTCTTGTACTGGAGGGTGTTATCATGTAAGCCCCGCTATGTCCAGCTACGACTCTGCCATTTACTCTAGCAGGGAAGCTCCACCAAGATTTATCACCACAAATTACAGACTAATCAGTGTACACAATGACATTACTTGCATGATCATTAATCCGCTTTCAATTTCCAGCTCTGCCCTTCCATAGGCCCCCAAGTTCTGCACTCTCTACCAAGGCTGATGATGAGTTGTTGGTAATTATAGCAGTTCTCATCTGCCATACTCCACTCCCGCCACCATTTTGAATATATTTTAAACTGTGGTCACCTACTAAATCGTTGCGTATGCCTGTGCCACCCATGACATCTCCGCTTTATTCTCGTTCCACTAATGATAGCTGTGTTTCCATGAAAGGGTTTCTTTTTGTTTGTCGTTACTCGCATATAAGGCTTTTCACTGGTCCATCCCATAGGTGGATCTAATTGACTGTAATCCAAGAATGCACCACATAGTCACGATGGGATGTCTTGTGTGCAGCCCAAAACTACGCGCATTCCTTCACTTTGAATGTGTTCCAATCGTTCACATTGTGATATTGACAGCGTGTGTATTCCCAGACCCTACTCGATGACTGACATGACTAGCTGATGATACTGGAGAAAAAGCAGTCTCTGTTCCAGGTGCGATGCGTGTCAGGAACCACTTATCATGGAGAACACTCCAAGGGTTACACCGCTGCTGTGTGGGTTCATAATATTGAACTATAGGCTCGCCCTCCTAAGGGTATGACCACATAAACAATGGCTGACAAAAGTAATAACCACTTTTAAACAGGTACTTCCCTTTAATGAATAAATACGCACAACAAGGCCTCACACGGCCATCATAACGCATCAAAACAAGTATAAGAATTCCAATATAAACCTGCCTCAGCAGCTTAGACTATCATCTCTACACACGAAGATACAAAATATGCCTCAAATGGCTGCTATGAATATCGCTCACCCGAGCGGCAAAAGCTTTGACAATGACACTCTCATAATCATTGGCATATTATCAAACTATGGCCTGTAGATAACATCTAGACACTTCAACTGCTCTAGACTAAACAACGTAACTATCACTAAGACCCGATAACAGGGCAGGCACTCATCTTATAGTATCCCAATATAGAACACACAGCAATGAAGCTGGCTAAGAAAAAAACATGTCCTTCCTGGACAAGAGGCTGACTTTTCATTCCCAATTTTGTGCATTTTCCCCCGACTTCCGGTAGTCACATGACTCGCCGGGTCGGCTAACTTCGCCAGACAGTTCGGCCTTTTCCGACTTGCTTTTCAAAGATCACTAGACATTTAATGCACGGCGAAATAACGCTGTGACAATGCGGCTATTGTTTTTAGGGCTGCCAGACCTCTGTTACACGTCTGTATGATTCGATCAATATGACACTTGTATGATAACCCATGATCGAATGTTATTCCGACGTATTTCAGCTTGTCTTACTGTTGCAGACAATGTTGCAAATGTTGAAGTATGATCAAATGTTGAAGTATGACTAAATGTTGAAGTATGATTAAATGTTGAAGTATGACAAACTGTTGAAGTGTGATCAAATGTTGAAGTATGATTAAATGTTGAAATATGACAAACTGTTGAAGTTTGATTAAATGTTGAAGTATGACTAAATGTTGAAGTATGACCAAATGTTGAAGTATGATTAAATGTTGAAGTATGACTAAATGATGAAGTATGACTAAATGTTGAAGTATGACTAAATGTTGAAGTATGATCAAATGTTGAAGTACGTCGAAATGTTGAAGTATGATCAAATGTTGAAGTATGACCAAATGCTGAAGTGTGATCAAATGTTGAAGTATGATTAAATGTTGAAGTATGACCAAGTGTTGAAGTATGATTAAATGTTGAAGTATGACAAACTGTTGAAGTATGATTAAATGATGAAGTATGATTAAATGTTGAAGTATGACTAAATGTTGAAGTATGATTAAATGTTGAAGTATGACAAACTGTTGAAGTATGATTAAATGTGGAAGTATGGCTAAATGTTGAAGTAGGATCAAATGTTGAAGTATGATTAAATGTTGAATTATGACTAAATGTTAAAGTATGATTAAATGCTGAAGTATGACTAAATGTTGAAGTGTGACCAAATGTTGAAGTATGATTAAATGTTGAAGTATGACTAAATTTTGAAGTATGACCAAATGTTGAAGTATCACCAAATGTTGAACTATGACCAAATATTCAAGCGTGACCAAATGTTGAAGTATGATCAAATGTTGAAGTATGATTAAATGTTGAAGTATGACTAAATTTTGAAGTATGACCAAATGTTGAAGTATCACCAAATGTTGAACTATGACCAAATATTCAAGCGTGACCAAATGTTGAAGTATGACTAAATGACGAAGTATGACCAAATGTTGAAGTATGACCAAATGATGAAGTATGACCAAATGTTGAAGTATGACCAAATGTTGAAGTATGACTAAATGTTGAAGTATGACTAAATGCTGACGTATGACTAAATGTTGAAGTATGATCAAATGTTGAAGTACGTCGAAATGTTGAAGTATGATCAAATGTTGAAGTATGACCAAATGCTGAAGTGTGATCAAATGTTGAAGTATGATTAAATGTTGAAATATGACCAAGTGTTGAAGTATGATTAAATGTTGAAGTATGACAAACTGTTGAAGTATGATTAAATGATGAAGTATGATTAAATGTTGAAGTATGACTAAATGTTGAAGTATGATTAAATGTTGAAGAATGACAAACTGTTGAAGTATGATTAAATGTGGAAGTATGGCTAAATGTTGAAGTAGGATCAAATGTTGAAGTATGATTAAATGTTGAATTATGACTAAATGTTAAAGTATGATTAAATGCTGAAGTATGACTAAATGTTGAAGTGTGACCAAATGTTGAAGTATGATTAAATGTTGAAGTATGACTAAATTTTGAAGTATGACCAAATGTTGAAGTATCACCAAATGTTGAACTATGACCAAATATTCAAGCGTGACCAAATGTTGAAGTATGATCAAATGTTGAAGTATGATTAAATGTTGAAGTAAGACTAAATTTTGAAGTTTGACTATATGTTGAAGTATGACTAAATGATGAAGTATGACCAAATGTTGAAGTATGATTAAGTTTTTTTTAGGATATATAATTAGTCAAACGATCAAGGAACACTGCAACAGTAACGTGTTTGAAACAAATGTAGATAATTATTGTAGACAGCTCACAAGGTTTATTCACGATCCATTCAGACAAACAGCTCCACATTAATAAAAATAATTCATAGTCACACACAGTCCATCGGGCCAACTTTACTGGGCCATTAATTCCATGTCCGCTACACTGTAATAGTAATGGTGCTTCCAACAATCTCCGTAAGATCCGTCGAGTTATGGTCAGAGATATACTTATATAACTTCTTAATATTATCAGAATTCTCATCTATGTTTATGAGAAACTCCTGTCGTCAATAGGCACAAACATTTTCCTTATACTCAAATATAATGACGGGCATAGCGGCATCAAGAGAACACATAGAACGCAGCCTACTCAGCTGGCAACACAGCCAACAGTCAGCTGCGGTTGCTCTGCACGTGCAATTACGTAATACTTTATTAAACGTCATTCTACGCTTAGCAATCCTCTTGTTCAGCACCGCAACGTTTCAATATAATGAACACATTGTGGTGTGCAAAAAGAGGTGCAACACTTACCTTGTGCTTTCTGCCCACTGAAAGCAATGTCTGGAAGATCTGCTGTCTATAAGGAGTTGTTCAAGGAGCACCATAGCACACAGTCTTTGTTGGAACTGACCTTGGAGCCGGTGTCCTCGCACAATTTTAACCATGTCACGTGTATGGAAGAAGATTATTTCTGAGTTTAAACAGAGTATTATTGAATTGTGTGAAAGTACGTATGGAAAGAGTCACTCAAGCAAAATAGGGAGTGAGGTATGACTTCTGGAGAAAAGAGATATGTAGTTAGGTATCTAATGTCGTCTTCCAGCCACACTCGAGACAATGTTTAGAATGTGTTTTCACCTTCTTCGTCCTCTCCGCTAAATAGGTTAACTATTAAAGTAAGGACAAGAGAAGTTAACGTCAAGTGACAGGAAGAATAGAATGTGAATTCTGGCCGCTTGGAACATATAACTATATTTATAAACTAAATCCACATAAAAATATAATACTAACCTCGCTAGCTCTGATGAGCAAGTGATTTTATATCACACCAAAATACAATCAAGAGCACTGGGGAATCGTATTGATTCCAGACCACTACTACACATACAAATACAAAACCAAGAATATCTAACGAACAGGGGCAGCCCTCAGTCCTCTTGAATGACGACGGCTGCTACTGCTTGGTTAAATTAATCCAGAGAGATGTGTCTCATGCTGGAGATAACGCTGACTAACAATACTCCAGTCGGCTGAAATATTATCTCACAGTTCCCCGAAAATACTCCCCAAACTTAGGGAACAATTTTATTCCTTCAATGTGTGGTCTATCTGTAAGCTGCGGAAAGACACAACTATCCCAAAAGCCGCTAATGGTATTGTGGTAAAAATTAAGGCACTCGGTGTAGAGCACTCTGCAGCCTATTTTTTTTTTTTTTGCGTTCGCCCGCTAATACTCGAGGCGAAATCTCAGGTTATTATTTTATGTCTAACCTGACATTGATTTTACGTGAGTATCCCTTTATTTCTTGTACAGAGACAAGTGTCCCTCGCCATTCAGGCAAATACTCGCCGATTTCGGAGGTACGCATTGCAGCTGGGTCGGCTCAGGAGCCGCCAGTCCCTGGTCGACGGCACTCCTTCAAATGTCCTCGCCAGGTCTCGAGTTAATCCAGTCCAAATCCCGGTCGACGAAAAATCCTCAAATGCCGTCGCCCGGGTTTGATCCTCTATCACCCGGTCGCCAGAGCGGTGTTGTAACCACTACGCTAGCGCGGCTCCCTGCAGCCTATTGATATATTACTAGTGCCTAAGGCGTGAGGTTGGAAAAAATTCAATTCAGGGTGACGATGTTAAGTCTCGATTGAGAGACTCTAGCTGACTGACGCAACTTTGACTTCAAAAAGGAAAACGAATACCCACGGGAGAAGTCAATGACGCACTACCCAGGAAAAGTAGAGATGTAATGAGACGACTTCCCAGTGTTACAACCGGCCAACCAATACCCTCTGACTTTCTGCACTGATTTGTAGAAGTAGCAATTTGCTGTGATTTATGCTGTAGTAATAGGTCAGGCATAAAACTGCCATTTATGTTGTAGTATTGGGCAATTGCAGGTAGCTGCATTACATGCTGTGGTAATAGGTAATGCAGGTATAGGAAATGTCCAATGGCTCCTAATAAAAGAATATTCCTAAAGATAATACAACTGTTATTTGCCATGGCGCAGAATATCACTTTGTAAGGTAGCAGAATTCTCTGGAGTCAATGACAAGGAGGGTTAGAGACGCCTAGCTTATTTAGTTAGATAAAATCTGCAGGTGTTCAAGCAGGGGTCACACGTGCATTGATGGCAGCGTAACAATTGTGTAAGGACTAGGGAAATTGTCTAACTGGCGTCTCTTGATAAAAGAAGGTTGTGACATTCTGGCGGTCATTCGTACGGCCAGAGTTCGCGATTCTAGACGCGCTCGGCCAAATGAAAGGTGAAGGACGTTGTCTTGTGTCTACGGCTTCTCTCATAATGAAAGAATCAGGGAATTCTGCCACTACCCACAAGAAAGGAGAAATTAAAAGACCTTTTGCTTGGTGCCAATGCACACGTGCAAAGGGGTTTATTTTAGGCTGTCCAGCGTAAGACTGACATGACTAACCCTAGAAATAGAGCTTGTAGGAGTTATAACTAAGAAAAATTGGAGGAGGCAAAACAGAGAATAAAGCAGGGGCTGACCACTCAGCTAAAAGTGAAAGATTCATATTTAATTTGTGAATACCCACCTCCTGCAGAGGCAGCTACTGCAGCTTTAAGGTGGCTGTTTGAGACTTCATTAACAAGAGCGGTAATTGTATCAGATCACAATCCATGCTTCAGAAGGTCAAAGTGGATGGCTCTGGCATGAATGGAAAACCTTCGTAGAAATCTCGAAACTTGAGGATCTGCTCTGGATATACTGTCCTGGTCATGCAGGGGTACGAGGCAATTAAAGAGCTGACAGACTAGCTTCAAGAGCTCCAATAGAAGGTGCATTGGACATGGATAAGAGATACATACTGAGGATAATTAATGATTGCCTGTTAGAGAATGACACTGCAATCAATGAATCATCAAGGCTAAGATTACTAGAATGTGGCATCAAACGTAAGACCATCAGGGGTGGACGTATGAGGGATGCATCCGGAGTGGATCCAACCAATTCGCACGAGGAACAATTAGCATTCATACACTTCGACATTTTCTGAAGGCGACTGAGCACTTACGGGTTTGCCCGGAGTACAGCGACGTCGATTTTTATCAACAATCAATTCATCCACTTCACGTTTGTCACAAGGTCTTATTTCCATGAGTTCTTTGGTCGTCTTCTACCTATCGTACCCTAGGATCCCAGAGAAAGGACTGATTGATAAAGATATCAACTGGTTTTTTTCCATGTGTGTTCTATTCATCTCTAGAGTCTTCTTCTGACTGTGTGTTCCACTGACGCTTGTCTAATTGTTGTCATTAGTTCCATAATGTGATCTAATCATTCATCATTAATCCTCTTATTCTATGCGTGCACTGATGAACGAAAGTATGTAGCTTTTCGATTGTAGTTTTGTTGTTCTCCATGTTTCAGAGCCATACAAAAGGACTGGTGACATTATAATTGAAGATTGAGATTTGTGTGAAGGACCTCATTTCTTTGGACCTCCATATATTTCCCAATTCAATGAAAGCTCCTCTAGCTGTCATATTATTTTGCAACAATAGAGAATGCAGTCAGCTACCCATAGCTTGACTGCTTGCATCAGGGTCAGCGAACCAGAGCTGACCAAGACCCTACTCCACCTCCAAGTGGTGGTCCTGGAAACAGGCTGTATCACTGCAGTCTGGCTGAGTGAGTAGGGATCGAAGAGGGAAGGCTAACCTGGTCCCAAAAAATGCCGTGCGGAAGTTGGATGTGTCGGCCGAAAGGCGCAAATATCGCAGCTTCGCTGTAAACGGGCACAACGCAACCAACGCCTTTTTCAGGACGAACGAGGAAGAAGAAGAATATTATTTTGTTACATCATTGTCTGTCCATCCACTGTGTCGATATTGTTGTCAAAGTACATGTATGATTCTACATCTTCCATAAACAATATGTCTGTTGGCCATGTAAAATGTAGACTAAAAGGCATGTGTCTATTAACCTTGTAAAGGTTGGAGCCATATGTCTATTAGCCAAGAAAAATGTGGGCTGTAAGACATGTTTCGTTACTATTAAACCTTGTAAACGGTGGATATTCAGCCATGTGTCTACGTGCAAAAAAAGCGGGACATAACATAATTGTTCATTAAATATGTAAAGAGCGGATTATAAGGCAAGTGTCTGTTAATCACTTTAAGGGCAGTACATGTATACCTCGCAGATATTGCGGGTTCGGTTCCAGATTACCGCAATAAACCGAATATTGCTATAAAGCGGGTCATACCCATTTTTTTTTTTTTTGGGTTGCTTCCCAGTGCATATAAAAGCCTAAAATCATGTTTACACTATGCCTAATAAGTGCGCAATAGCGCTAGGTCTTTAAAAAAAAACAGTGTATAGAAAAATTAAAAATAATTTATTGCTAAAAAAAAAAATGCTAATCTTCATCATCTGAGCCTTCAGCGAATCGTAATTTTTTTTGCTAGTGGAGAGCCAAAATCTATCGGAAGAAGGCACGTTCTTATAAATAAACACGAAGAATTTGAAAAAAAGAAAAAAATCTGCGCAATAAAGCGAAGCACAATAAAGCGAGGTATACCTGTACATAAATAGTGATAGACGTGCTTTTTATCGTCTATATGTGGAGGTTTAGAATCAATGAGTAGCAAAATTATGTGCTCAACATGACAGGACATTCGAAAACAAGTAAACCAGTTTCTACAAGGTACCTCTAGCTCTGGACCTGTCTGTTATGAAGCGCTCTCAAAGTCAAACCTTTTCTGCTACGCACTTTGCCAGCTTCAAGGCACGCGGTGTTGAAATAAAATACATTAACATTTGATGAAGTCGTCAATATTTTCTTAAGTTTCTGGACCGTACCCACGCTGTTGGTCTGGGTATGTACCATCGTCTTGATGGAGCATTAACATTTTTCATAGTTATTAATACTATTATTATTATTATTATTATGTCCTAAGGGAGACCTGCTGTAGAACGCAACTGTCATAAATAATTGCTGGAAGCATGTTACAATGTACTGGCTTGACGTACATCAATAAGAGTTTTGCATAATACAGCCTCTGAATGTACAGTATATCGATGTTGGTTGCTATGGGAACTGTTGGCGTGATACATTTTAATGCACTATTTTATTTGTAACAGGCTTTTATACTTTTTTTTCATTATTAGCAGCACATTTTAGATTGCCAGCTACGATGGCTTGGTCATGTCTACAGTAAGTACGGGAAACCACGAGCCTGGGATCCAGACCTCCAGGACGACCAAGAGTTCTATGGGAGGACAACATTATACAGCCTCTGAACAACCGAGGACTAGATACCAATCCTGAAACCATGCAAGGAGGAAGACCACTGATCGGACAATATGGTGTTCTTCCTGGCTAACCTGTAACACCTCATGGTAGAAGTGGAACGGCTAAGTAAGTCAGCTCATTACTCAGCGTAGAGCAATCACTCTAGCTGGCCAATGAAGCCTGCAGCAAGCAGTCACTCACTTTTTTTTACTGCGGTGGTTTATGTGCCAACTTATTGTACTTGATGAGATTGTCTGCTATAAATTAGGTCCTAATGACAAACTCGCCAATAGTGGACCATAAGGCGCATGCGTATTAACTGTATCTAGTCAGCTATTAGCCAGCTCCACGCTCAACGTCATAATAGTCGCCTTGTACAACATACAAGATGGCGAAGTTGTTGTTATCTTTTTTTTTGTGTGTCTTATCAGAGATTTCCGGAGTAAGTACACTGGGAAAAGTGTCTATAATGTTAGATAATGTGTTTAGTTATCAACATTTCCTGATGGCATTAACCTCCTATCCACTTATTACAAAACACAGTACATTTCAAACTAGTCGGTTGATATGTGTATGGTGTTTTTTCTTACCCTGCTCTAAAATGGCGGAGTCTTCCTGTTTTATTACGGTGTGAAAATGGAGGGGTTCTATAAGCATGGACTGATGGTGTAAATAAAAACTGTCTTTCCTTTGTCATCAGTAATATGTATTAAAATAAGTCCATAAGATATTTGTTTTCCCACTGTAACCCCACTAAGCAATCCATATTAATGTTTTATGTGTTAAATACTGTTTGACTATATTGTGCCGTTCTCTAGGTCTGTCTAATTTAACACCTATTTAGGTATTGTTAAGGTAGACATTTTATTATTGTGTCACACGCTGAGACTGTAAGTTGTGGTGTGTATTATCAATGTAAAACCTTCTGCCACATCTGACGGACTCAAACTTGTTCTAACGTTCCATCGTGTCGTATAGTATGTCTAGCTTTATCGCTCTGTCTTTTCCAACAACTTTCTTACGAGTATTTTATATTTTCCCACATTTAGCTCTTTCATTTTGGTTAAAGTAATCTTTCTTCATCACGACTTGTATCTAAAGTGTAACTTTAAACTCCTTGATTTATTTCTCCGTCCTGCATTATCTTTTGGAACCCACTTTGCTTCGTCAAAACCTAGTTAAATACACCTGGCCACATGAGACGAGTATTGTTTACTTTAAGAGACGCCATGCTTGGCAATAGGGAGAAATCTTTTCATACCTAATCTCCTGTTTAAACAACACGAGTCGTACCACACTGGTTAATGGCATGCTGGCCTGGTCAATGGACAACAAAGGACTAGTGGCTTGCTCAGGAATGTGTGTTGCCAGATAGTAAACAGAGAGCGGCATACTGAACCGAGAGAATAAAAGGAACAAAAGAAAAGCACGCATGCAAGAATGACACGCGAAGCGACAAAGAGACAGAAGCCTTTGTGATAGGAGGAGGCTGGTGATTTTTGCATTAACCAGTCAGTCCGAAACCACCAGGTTGCCTTCCAAACGGACACACAACACGGAGTAAAATGTTTGTTGCAAAAGCTCATCCACTTTTAGCCAGTGACATTCACTGAAAGGGCACGAGGGGTGCAAATGCAAAAACAACAAGATGGAGGTCTAGCTTTTGGTTTATGGGCCGAGTTATACGTCACAGGTACAAAATACATGTGCTCCCCAGAAATATAATATACAGTGAATTTCACCAGAGATCAGTACTGAGTTTTCAACATGTTTCCGATAGCTTAACATGAGTAAACTTGTTCTAATGTTTCATTCCTGTGTGGATAGTTAATTCATATCTGTGTAGTGTAATTTTATGGTGTTCTTAAGGAATTTGCGAAAGGAAAAGGAGTCCAGCAGAAGTCTGAGTATACATTTCGTGTTTGGCATCTAACCAGAAATAGAAGGTTGGAAAGCGTACGTCTGGATAGTAGAATTAACAAGATAGGACATCCTACACTTCGTAAGTTACAATGAAGTCTCGCTCGCTTTTGTAAACGTGTTGGCGTAGCATTTTATTCCCCTAATTATCAAGGGCTCACATGTTGATTCCATATACAAATATCATGTTAAACTCACCCAAAAGCTTATTTTATGAATCAAGAATACATACTCAAGTTGATGAGTCTACATACCAAGATCACTTAGTCATAAGTTGATTCGCCAAGATATCAAGCTCAAATCTATAAGTTCAGCTACTCCCTATGTCAGTATATCATATATCTTTCATCATATATTGCACGATTTAGCCTCAATGCACGAAACTCACTTGTTACCAGAAGATCATTTCGTGAAGAGCTTCAGTCTAGCCAGTGCCTTTCAGAGATCAGGCAGCAAAAATATTTCTAAGACAAATGTCAATGGTTTGTCAATGTTAGAGAGAGATTGCCAAATATTGAAGGGCTGTATATTGTCAAAGTTCTCATTACAACCAAGGTTTTCATCAGTACGTCCTAGTTTTGGAGATAACCCACAAAAGATACCATACACCTACACTGGACAATCAATGCATACTTGTTTAACATTATACAGTGGAGGAGGATTGAGAGACACATAGACAGTGTAGATTGGACATAAGTGTGGTAACACGTTATATATCACATCACATGATCTTTTCACTATTCACATAGTTTCATTCTCATATTTAACTAACTACCTTATTAATATCTCATCTGAATGTGTGTCTATGGGAAATGTCTTTCGCCATCATCACGTTTTAATTTCTACTTACCCTGTATGTGTAAATATTTAATTAATAAACTCAATAACGTTTTGATCATTATCTAATTCATTAATGTATCACGCGTGCTGTCGGTGTTACAAATGTATATATAGGTAAAATTCTACATTTATTTGAGTTTGGAGGCTCTTTCTTAATCGAGGTCTTAGGGCAGAAAGTCTGTCGTGGGGAGATAATTTACTGGACAACACTAATCTACTGGAGAGCATTCGCATTCTTTGATTCTTGTCCTGATCTCAAAAATGTCTCTTCTTTCGTAACGAGCCAGTTTCTAGAGACCTCGATAATATTACATAGGCCATCCCTAGCGACAACTACTGTTGTAGTTGCTTACTTACTTACTTACTTAGTCGTTCCCCTTCTACCGTGAGGTGTAGAGGTTTGGAAGAGAGAGCGCCAGACTATTCTATCGGCTGTCTTCCTCCTGGCCTGGTTCCATTCTAGTCCTCGGTCCTTCAAAGATTGTCTAATGTTGTCCTCCCAGCGGACTCTGGGTCGTCCTGGAGGTCTGGATCCCTGGCTCTTTGTTTCCCATGCTTGTCGTGGTAGCCGATCTTCTCCCATTCTGCAGACATGGCCAAACCATCTTAGTTGGGACTGTTCTATTTGGGTCTGCAGCGGATGGGATTTTAGGCCTTGACGGATCGTCTGGTTGTGGACCATGTCTCTTCTTGTTACTTCAACCACTTTCCTCAGATACCTCATTTCTGAGGTTTGGATCTGGCTTTTGTGGGTTCTGTTGTAGTTGCACCAATATAAACTTACGACACATCCTCACTGTTTAGCGGGGGAAAAAATGTAAATTCGTCATCTGTCTATTCTCAATAAATAAATAAACAAACAACACACAAAGGTTTGTTATCAGGCACTCAATGAGATATAAAGAAGAAGAAGACCAGACAACAGAAAAATAACAGGTGATAGGCTTACCGGGAATCGAACCAGGACCTTCCGAACGGCACCCACCGTCTAACCACGGGAACGAATCGCCACTATCCACTCTTCCAGCTAAGCATTACTAAAATAATGCTTCGCCGACAGAGATCTAGCACGACCCCCTCCCCCCAAACTTAACCCGGATATGTACATAAGGACGACCCAGACTAATTATAAACGCAATCACTTCTGCAGTTCCACTATTAAACAGTGTCGTGAGAAATTCTAATCCACATATATAAATTAAAACGTAAATGTAAAGCCTAACACATAAATTCAATAAAAGGAAAGAAGAATGGTAAAGAACAGTGCTGTCACAATGACTGTACGCGAAATCCCCTTTGTGTTCTCCTGCGTCTGCAAATTGTAACGTTTCACGTTGATAGTAAAGCCTTCTGCAGTATACACGCGTTTCCCAAACACACTAAAAAGTGTACTCCATTTCTAAGAAAAACCTTGAAATACGCAAGTTGACCTAGAATTAAAATTCCATTCATGTCTTTTTCTACACTATGTTACCAAAAACAAAAGACAGATGGACTAAAAATAGAGAGAAGGGAGGGGCAGAAAGCAGGCACAGGAAATACTACCACAATCGCGCGATACACAATTACTACTAACACGCGTGTAAGGCCACAAGCACTAGCTTTTTTTCAAATCGACAGTGATAAAAACACTACCCATACCAGAGTTAGGTTTTAAAATCCTGAGAAACGCTTATTGGGAATTATGACATTATACTGGTTTACGTTTGAAAACATGACAGTACCCAGACACCCAAAAGTTTGGAAGTGAGGAAGTGGTAACAACACGACTATCCTAGAAGAAAATGCATATTAGCTCTATTAAATATATATATTTGGGTTCCTTAGGACTTGCTGACAAATAATATGTTAAACGTTACGCAAATAGTCTAGGAATTACCAAATTATAGCCAAAATAAAATAGTGAGGGTGTCAGACAACACCAAAATCAGAATCGCTCAGTGGCAGAATTTTAGGCCACCATTGTACGGGAAATGAGTCTCCATGTTAACTCCTATTTGATTGGAGCGCAACAAATGTTAGGTTAAACACGATTAGTCGGACTAGAAATACTATCTTGTGTTGTCAGGGGAAACGTGAGAAGGGGTACTTTTTTGAAAAGATGTGTAGACATGGCCTGATTGGGTAGAGCTGCGAATATACTCAATTCAGAGCGTCTGTTCAGGGCCACATCTTGTAATAAACCTACTAAGAAACAGTGCGTTGAGCACCAGGATATATTTTTTCCAAATAAAAGCCTGGGACATCGGCAGATCGGAGTTGTGCTATATTCATTGCCATTCAACATCACTGTGTATTATTTCCATGAATTGTGGTAGGTTTGAAATATTTGACATCTTTTTAAATGAAAATTGAATGTAAATTGATACTTATGTCTGTATATATGTGTGGTTCAGTAGCGAACATGAGGTAAAGCCTATAGTGCTACAGCCTGAACAGAAGGTGTCGGAGGAAAGTAAAACTACATGGAATTGCCAAGCAGTACACTGACACCTAGATTATTGACTAGAAAGAAATAATGCTGGAATTGCAGAGGCGTAGTAACCATTAAGGAGGAATATACTGGTGTAAAGTATTTCAGATGAAGCTGACAGTTGGCATAACGCTCTGAACTCAGGTTTGTTTTGTATTGTGCTCAGTGTAGAAATAGAGTATAAATTGGTTCTGAAGTAGGAGGTACAACCTTCTTGTTTCAGGGACCGTGGTCTTAAAGTTATTGAGCAGCACCTGGTCAGAGCTTTGCTGAATCCAGAGGCGGACAGCATACTACTGGGTCCATATAGCAACCAGTGAGGTGGCTCCAGAACTCATTAAAGAAATCGAGCAGAGGAGTCTTTTCCTGCCGCCATCACGAAAGATAAGCTGATGTGGCCAGCTGAGCTCAACATTATGTACCCCCATCTTGAAATGACATTGTAAAATAAAATTAAGAGGGGAATTTAATTGTTTTAATGCCAGGAACTGAGAACATCTCTACTACTAGTTCCAACAGAAACAAACTATTAAAGTCATGATGACAAATACCAACAGAGCTTGAAAAAACAAAACAAAACCAGTATTCCTCATATTACTACTACACAACTGACACACATAGAATAATATTAATAAAATATGTCACTCCAAGATTCATATTGATAAATTCTGTACATATAACTTGTAATTAAAATTGATTGTGATTCCTGGTTCACTTTGTATTTGAATCAGGACACATATACATTAATGACAGCACTGAATACATATTGATATTTGAAAATTTATCAGTGACTCATTTAAGATATTCTCATAGAGTGTTATATGTATGTGAGTGTCACAGTGTTGTCAAGTGTGGTGGAATAAATTAAATTGTTTATCTGTCTGTTGTTGTTGTGACTTACACTTCATCATATACATACCCTAGACATATAACGTAGTCATCACAATATTCCAGAATAATTCTGACTGAGGTATACATATGTGGCAGCAAGTAAGGTTATCTATAATACACTACTCTTATTAGATATAGATACCTTCACAGCTGATCTCAGTCAGTACACTAAGTCCCCTATAAATATTTATAACATCCCACTTTACCACATATATTGGGGTCTCACTCTCGGGATTTTGAATCTTTCCCTATTACAAATATTGGGGGTAATTCACTTCAGGGAATAATAAGAATTAAAAGGTATCCTTGGGTGAAAATAAATAAGGTTGAGCTCACAGTGCCTGTTTTGTCCTGAGTTAATTAGTCATAGATAAAATTGTTTAGTGAATATTTTAGACATTTATCTGTTAGACAATGGCCGACCTGGCAAAATTTCGATCTGCTGCTGTACAGACTGCGAAAGAGTTAGGAATGGACGGGCAAATTATGATTACTTATGTCACGGCTGAATGTGACAAATATATTGAACGAGAAGAAAGAAGATTAGAAAAAGAGGCCGAAAGAAAGATAGAGGCTGAAAAAGAGATTAAGAGGTTACAGATTGAGGCTGAGGCTAAGAGGTTGCAGATTGAGGCTGACAAAGAGGCTAAAGCATTGGAAGCAGAAAGAGAAGACAAAAGATTGGCTGCAGAAAGGGAAGACAAGCGATTAGCTGCAGAAAGGGAAGCAGAAGATAAAAGATTACAAAGGGAACATGAGTTACGAATAAGGGAGTTTGAGTTTCAAGGCCATGCTCCTGAAAATGGTGCCAGTCCCTTTGCCTCTGATGCCACTGCTAGCCAGGGAGCCTCAACCTCAGCTATGAATCTTCATTTAGATCATTTTGTTGAGAAAGACGATGATATAGAGAGCTATCTAAATAGGTATGAACTATTAGCTACCACATATGGGTTAGAGAGAGAAAGGTGGAGCTTAAAGTTATCTCAGGGACTTCGTGGGGCAGCTTATGAAGTTTTTGCTAAAATGAGCAGAGGTGATCAGGAAAATTATGACATGCTAAAGCAGGCTCTTTTGTTAAGATATGAAAAGAACGCAGAATTTTATAGGAAAAAATTTAGGAATGCTAAACTACTGTCAGGTGAAACCTACCACCAGTTCTCTGCACGAATAGAGACGTACTTGGAGAAATGGACTTCTCTGGGGAAAACCCAAGATCTTAAGGAAATGGTCCTTATAGAGCAATTAAGAGAGTCCATGGCTCCAGACCTGAGAAAGTTTCTCATGGAACAAGGTGCAGAGAGGCTGGGTGAGTTGCTAAATGTTGCTGAAAGGTATCAAGCAGCTCAAGCAGAGGTAACAGGTAATAAAAAGAAGCAGGTAGACAATTATCAGGCACCACAAAACTTTAATGAATTTGATCATAGAGATCAAAACAAAGGTAAGCACCAGTTTGATAGGCCACGAAATGACTATAAAAATAAAACCCAACAATTCAATGAAAGGAAATATGATAACAGGAAACCCTTCAGACAGGAAGGAAAATATTGTCAAATATGCAGGATGCATAATCATAATACTAGTGAATGTGGTAGGAAGGTTTCTCCATATCACGCGGCATGCATGATAACAGTGGACAAGGGGAAGAAGAAACTGACAGAGAATCATATAAATCTTCAACATCCCCCCATCTGTGAAGAAGTGACATGTAATGGGGCCAAGGTTAGGTGCCTTTACGATTCAGGTTTAGAATATGACTCAGTTGTGAGTGCAAACCTAGTGCACCATTAACAGTATACCACAGAGAAAGTGGAGATACAAGGGGCCGTAAAGGGAATATCCACCATGACACTTCCCGTAGCCGAGATCAATGTAGAGACAAGGTACGTGGAAGGAGTGATTAGAGCAGCCGTGTGTGACGATCCTAATTACCCGCTGGTGTTAGGAAGTAAATATGTTTTTCTAGGAAGCCCTGTAAAACCTGTGGTAATGGCCACGCTTCAGGTCAGGTCGACCCCTAGTAGAAAGGAGGAGGAACCACTATTAACCTTTTCTGATAAACAGATGAGAAAGGCCCAGGCAAAGGACAAATCATTAAAACCTTGCTTTGACAAATTACTAAACAGCCATGCACACCCTAAGAAAGGACAATTTTACTTGAGGGATGGACTGCTCCACAGGAAGGCGGGAGCAGGACCCAAAGGATATGGACAGTTGGTACTCCCAACTCCCTACAGAGAAGAAGTGATGGCAAAATCACATGTTGTACCAGACGGTGGACACCAGAGAAATGGGACTACCCGTCAAAGGACATCAGAAAATTTCTATTGGCCCCAAGTAGCTGCTGATATTGCACAATTTGTGGGGGCCTGTGAAAAATGTAGCAAGGTACAGTCCCCAAGTTGGGAAAATCATAATCAGATGCCAGCCAAGCATTCTGAAACATATGGGCCTAACATTAACAAGGAAAATAACAATAATAAGGTTGACATAGAGGATAGGTATCCACCTTTCCCCCAACAGTGTTCACCAAAAATATTTAGATTCGCAACTCTGAGAAAGGCATCCAGAGAAAATAGAAATTCAGACCAGTCAACCCAGGGACAGTTTGAAGCCGCATTTAGGGAGCTGGCTGACATTGACATTGAAGATGATCCGCCTAAGTTAAAACCGAAACAAATTGTTAACATAAGAACAGTGGGCAGTGGACGAGTGAGCAATTCGGGAAATGCTCACAGCGCTTCACACTATGGCTATTAACTTAGCATTAAAAGGGCACTGGTGACATTGGTAGTCACCCGACCCCACACCTTCCAAGGGAAATTATTGATCGGACCCTGGATGGAGATAACCCACACATCTTTTAGCAATGCTAAGGGCGAATTGATTTCTGATGCAGAAACTCATTTCCCCACATATTATCTTAATTCTCCAGATTGTCGGTAGGCGAAACTATAGTTGGTGAATATAGCCTCCATTTGAGCGGCACATTATAGAACATTATAAATATATTATTAGAAGGGTGTTTCCACATTAAATCCCGCCTGAGATCAGACAAATTGTTGGCTGTGAACATTTCGGATGAGCAGAGTGTCTCCATTGTTACCTTTTGAATTGAGGATAGTCCGAGTGTTTATTAAGGCTGATCCGGAAATTATTGGATCCCCTCCACAACTCAGATAGCACCATATAGATCAACTCCTCATAACGTACAAATTGAGGAACATCTAATATTCTCGGGACATGTCGTTGAGCAGACTCAGCGAAGAGAAAATGGTAAATATTGATTGCTAAGCAGTAGTAAGACAAGCCGTAACACTTGCAGCTGTACAGTAACATATCTGAAATGGATTCTTGGATTGCAGAGGTCTGAAGCAACCTTCGTCAGTAGTGCTTACTTTGACTTGACCCACCTGCATTAATCCATGAGCAAAATAAAATTAGAGAAACGTTGATGCAGATTTTTTAAGCCGCCATCCGTGCGATGAAAATCAAAGAAATCACCAGGCATAGACATAAATTTCTCTATGTGTATGTAGAATTATAGACTGACGTATAACGTCTGTTTTAAGTGGGGAGGATTTGTCGTGAGAAATTCTAATCCACATATATAAATTAAAACGTAAATGTAAAGCCTAACACATAAATTCAATAAAAGGAAAGAAGAATGGTAAAGAACAGTGCTGTCACAATGACTGTACGCGAAATCCCCTTTGTGTTCTCCTGCGTCTGCAAATTGTAACGTTTCACGTTGATAGTAAAGCCTTCTGCAGTATACACGCGTTTCCCAAACACACTAAAAAGTGTACTCCATTTCTAAGAAAAACCTTGAAATACGCAAGTTGACCTAGAATTAAAATTCCATTCATGTCTTTTTCTACACTATGTTACCTACCCAGACACCCAAAAGTTTGGAAGTGAGGAAGTGGTAACAACACGACTATCCTAGAAGAAAATGCATATTAGATATTTGGGTTTTAGGAGGCGTTAAACACGCCTAGGAATTGTACGGGAAATGAGTCTCCATGTTAACTCTCCATGTTAATTTGATTGGAGCGCAACAAATGTTAGGCTAAACACGATTAGTCGGACTAGAAATACTATCTTGTGTTGTCAGGGGAAACGTGAGAAGGGGTACTTTTTTGAAAAGATGTGTAGACATGGCCTGATTGGGTAGAGCTGCGAATATACTCAATTCAGAGCGTCTGTTCAGGGCCACATCTTGTAATAAACCTACTAAGAAACAGTGCGTTGAGCACCAGGATATATTTTTTCCAAATAAAAGCCTGGGACATCGGCAGATCGGAGTTGTGCTATATTCATTGCCATTCAACGTCACTGTGTATTATTTCCATGAATTGTGGTAGGTTTGAAATATTTGACATCTTTTTAAATGAAAATTGAATGTAAATTGATACTTATGTCTGTATATATGTGTGGTTCAGTAGCGAACATGAGGTAAAGCCTATAGTGCTCCAGCCTGAACAGAAGGTGTCGGAGGAAAGTAAAACTACATGGAATTGCCAAGCAGTACACTGACACCTAGATTATTGACTAGAAAGAAATAATGCTGGAATTGCAGAGGCGTAGTAACCATTAAGGAGGAATATACTGGTGTAAAGTATTTCAGATGAAGCTGACAGTTGGCATAACGCTCTGAACTCAGGTTTGTTTTGTATTGTGCTCAGTGTAGAAATAGAGTATAAATTGGTTCTGAAGTAGGAGGTACAACCTTCTTGTTTCAGGGACCGTGGTCTTAAAGTTATTGAGCAGCACCTGGTCAGAGCTTTGCTGAATCCAGAGGCGGACAGCATACTACTGGGTCCATATAGCAACCAGTGAGGTGGCTCCAGAACTCATTAAAGAAATCGAGCAGAGGAGTCTTTTCCTGCCGCCATCACGAAAGATAAGCTGATGTGGCCAGCTGAGCTCAACATTATGTACCCCCATCTTGAAATGACATTGTAAAATAAAATTAAGAGGGGAATTTAATTGTTTTAATGCCAGGAACTGAGAACATCTCTACTACTAGTTCCAACAGAAACAAACTATTAAAGTCATGATGACAAATACCAACAGAGCTTGAAAAAACAAAACAAAACCAGTATTCCTCATATTACTACTACACAACTGACACACATAGAATAATATTAATAAAATATGTCACTACAAGATTCATATTGATAAATTCTGTACATATAACTTGTAATTAAAATTGATTGTGATTCCTGGTTCACTTTGTATTTGAATCAGGACACATATACATTAATGACAGCACTGAATACATATTGATATTTGAAAATTTATCAGTGACTCATTTAAGATATTCTCATAGAGTGTTATATGTATGTGAGTGTCACAGTGTTGTCATGTGTGGTGGAATAAATTAAATTGTTTATCTGTCTGTTGTTGTTGTGACTTACACTTCATCATATACATACCCTAGACATATAACGTAGTCATCACAATATTCCAGAATAATTCTGACTGAGGTATACATATGTGGCAGCAAGTAAGGTTATCTATAATACACTACTCTTATTAGATATAGATACCTTCACAGCTGATCTCAGTCAGTACACTAAGTCCCCTATAAATATTTATAACATCCCACTTTACCACAAACAGTATAGGCCAGATTACACAAGTCAAAGGCCTTAACACTGTGTCTAGTAAATGATAGAAGAATGAGAATAAGTAAAGGACAGAAGGTAGGTTTCATGTATTTTATAAACGTATAAACATATAAGGAGGGGAAACCTGAAGCCTGTAAACAGTAAATAATAAACAAACAACACACAAAGGTATGTTATCAGGCACTCAATGAGAAATACAGAAATAGAAGACCAGACAACAGAAAAAACAACAGAAGTGATAGGCTTACCGGGAATCGAACCAGGACCTTCCGAACGACACCCACCGCCTAGCCACGGGAGAGAATCGCCACTATCCACTCTGTCAGCTAAGCATGACTAGAATAATACTTCGCCGACAGAAGTCTAGCACGACCCCCACCCCCCCTCCCCCTCCCCCCCTCCCCCTCCGTAATCCGGACATGATCTAAGGACCGCCCAGACTAATCCTGTTACCCAAGAGGTGTTCCATCATGGCTCTCTGCTGGCAAATGTTAGGATTAAGAATTTCAAGGACATTCTCGTACACATGCGCTTGGTGAATAATTGTCCTTCATTTTAGGTACACAGTCTTGCCACCACCCCGGATGCCGTACCTGTCTGTAAGTGCTCAAAACTCAACCTGTTTTATTTCCGAAGGATAATTTTATCATTAGAGTCCTGTACATGTGAATTCGGGAATCTTAGGTATGCTGTTATCTATAAAAGTATAACATTACCTATACTGGTGAAACCAGCAGGAGTTTAGCAGATAAATTCCGTGAGTACTTAAATAACATGTAGTCAGTTAGGGAAACTAAACCTGTGGCTCGTCATTTTATTGGTGCAGACCATTCCGGTTACTGTGATATTCAGGTAACCGGTATTCATTGGTGTTTTTGTGATGGCCGTACTCGTTTTCCACTAGAGAATCGTCTCATTTTTAAAAAGGAATGCCTTTCTCTTGATGGCTTTAATTCCTTTCATTTTGCTTTACTTCTGTTATTCAGTGCTTTTCCTCCATTTCAAACTTTTTATTTCATCTGTAAAATGTTCATGATCTTTCTTCTTTTTAGAAGTCTGTGTTTCGTTTCGTGTCCTTTTTGTGTCTTTTGTGTGACCTCACTTTCATTCATCCTTTTCGACGAGGTTATGATAGCTTTATAAGCTTCTACGTATTAACTTACAGAAGGTATTAACTTAGCAGGATTTATTGTTTCGTTATTTAATATCCTCCTTTTTATTTTTATAAGTGATAATTCTTTTGTATTGATAGAAATAAATCATTGTTCACGTGATAAAAACGTTCCAGATATCCTTTTGTAAGCAGAAATATGGTAAATGGAACTGGAATTTCTTATTCAAAAAATTCAAAGTAAGACGGTTGCATTAAACCAATGTCGTACATAATAGCACAAATAGATACAGGTAACAATAAACAGTTTACATTAATATATACCATTCATGTTAAGTACATGAAGAAATACAGAAACCAACATTAACAAATTATTCAATATTGACACAGGCAGGACCTTTATTGTCTTCATTCTCATCAACTTCTTATGTAACGAATTTGGTGAGTCACTTGAATGAAAAACAGGCGATTCAGCAATGAAATGTTTCCTGAAGACGGTGTTCAGAGCTGAGTTTGTGACTTTCTTTGCTCACGGAGGATTTCTTGGTAGGGAATAGCACATTCCATCATTTTTCTCCTGACCATACAGCTTATGTTAGAATCATCGTCTTCAAATATCAAAGTGAAGGATTCAAGACGTTGTAAGGCCTCCTTTAACCGTTTCACTGTAAGTTGTCATCCTATAGGTTGTTGCTGAATGACGTTGTTGCGTCTTCTTATTCTTCTTCTTCTTCTGTGGTGTTGATCTTCTCTAGCGTCAGCAACTCTTCATTGCCAGTTCTATTTTCTGAGATTCGAGCAAATTTACAACGTCATTTTCGTCAACATCTAAGCCAGCTCCTAGGGTCATTCTGCATCATCCTTAATAGATGTGATAATATTGTCATCAACACAAAAGCCATCAAAGTCATAACAGAACTGATGCTACAGTTCTTTCTACACACAATTCCTGCATCGCCGTAGAACTTCATTCCTTGCAGCCTTGATTAGTGACAGTGCAACTTAAATAGTGAATGCTCTACAAAAGTCCCCTAAGAAACATTCACACTGGCATCATATTTCCCTCGCACTCCCGTTGGCGCGCTGATAAAATACTTACTTGATAAAATATCTAAGTACCGGCTCGCGTAATTTCGAGTTTTGCGTGTAAATAAACAAAAATGCTTTAAAATTGATGCGCGTAAGTTCAGAATCACATAAATAAAACACGCGTAAACAGAGAACTGTCTATATATTTAGTTTCTTCTCGTTTTGTATGCTTCCTGCTTTAATATAGTTATTTTTCAGCTCATCGCCTGTGTTGTTTTATTTTTAATCTTGTTATATTGACCTTTTTATTTGTGTTTCTTATCCTGCAACGTATTTGCAGTGGACGTAGTGTATTTCCTTGACCTGTCAATATTAATTGTTCTTGTCACCTGTCAAAAATGAATGATGAAGTGTTTCCTTTGTTCCGTTAATTTGTAAAACTGATTCCATATTAGTTTATATTTTAAAGTGTATTTTTCTTTGCTTATTTATATGTCTGAAAAATACCACATATTAAATCTGGCCTAGATCTACTTTTATTGATGTACAGTTGTCCGTTCCATTGAGGGAGATAATACGAGTATTTGTCTTCATACAGCACAAATACTATTTGTAAAGATTTCTCTTGAAATTTTTTTATGAGAACACACGCGTCAGTACTGGATTCTTAATTTAGTTTATAACTTAATAAAATTATCACCTGGTGAATTTAACAAACTCCGCCAATGCCGGTCCCAAGCCCGGATGAAAAAGGAGGACGGCGGCCTGCATGGAGGCCGTAAGGAGGCAGCCCCTCCACCATGCAAAGGCACAACAGGCCAATCACCTGTTTGCTTTAAACCACGATTACGAGTAACAAAAGAGAGAAAACCGGACCGATTCTAGAGGGGACGAACTGGAACGGACTACGGACTACGACTTATTGAACATGGAACACAAGAAGTATAAATGGGAAGGAAGAGGAGCTGGTGGAAGAGATGAGGAAAGCAAAACTAGAAATCCTGGCTATAACGGAAACAAAGAAAAAAGGACAAGGAGTCATGGATCTCAATGGCAACACGCTGCTCTACAGTGGTGTACCCATATCCGAAAGAGCTAAAGGGGGTGTGGGTTGCATTGTGGCCCAAAATCAAAAAGATAGTATCAAGGAGTGGAACTTTGTCTCAGAGCGCATTATGGTTGTGAAACTAAAAGAAGGAGAAACCATAGTCAACCTGGTCATAGTGTATGGGCCAAATGAGGATGAGAGAGCAGAGGTCAAGGAGGAATTCTTCGAGCTGCTTCAAAGGACAGTGGATGACTGCCTAGATGAAGTTATCATGCTCGGAGATTTTAATGCCAGAGTTGGAAATGACCATGCTAGATGGAGTGGAGTCATCGGAAGATATGGAGAAGATACTCTCAATGACAATGGAAAGCGACTCCTTAGATTCTGCAGTGAGCAGAATCTGATCATTACAAACACAAAGTTCCCCCATAAGCGCATACATGCATACACTAGATGTGAACCAACAAAGAATGAGAAGTCAGTGATCGACTATGCCATTGTTCGGAGAAGCTCATTCAAATATGTCCGAGATGCAAGAGTCTGGAGGGGGCCAGAGATTGGAAGTGATCACTACCTGCTAACAATCAAACGAACAACTGAAAGAGTTGCTCAGCCTAGGAACTGCTCAACATCACGCAAGAAACCAAGTAAACGAGCAGGAGAAATGAGCATTAGGACCTACAAGCTGAGAGAGCCAGAAATTAAGACCAGATATCAGGGGCTTATTGCTGCAGCGGTGAGCAACACAGAACAACCTGATGACTTGGAAACCCTCTGGATTAAATTCAAGGATATCATAAAGACAGCTGCTGCAGAAGCATGTGGTGAAGTCCGACTTGGGAACCAGAGAAAGAGGACACCTTGGTGGACAGAGGAAGTCAAAGAGAAAATAAGAGAGAAGAAAATGGCATGGAAACAATACTTAGGAGCTAAAAAACACAACAGGACAAATGGAAAAATATAGAGAATATGTGACACTCAGAACAGAAGTAAAGAACAAAGTGCTAGCAGCAAAACAGAAGTACTGGGAAGAATTTGGAGAAAAGCTAGAAAAAGATGCACAAGAAAACCAGAAATTGTTCTATAAGACCCTAAAGAACATGAGGAAGGAAAAACAATGCCCTCTCAAATTTATAAAGGACAAGCAAGGCAAATTGCTTACTGCCCCGAAGGAAGTAATGGAAAGATGGAAAGAATATTTCTCAGAACTCCTTGATGGTGAGCAAGGTCAAACATCAGAAATGATAACCACTAGCACAGAAGAGGAAACCAATGGTGATGAAGATGACATAAAGATGGAAGAACTGAAGGCAGCACTGGAGAAAATCAAGATGGGCAAAGCAGCAGGGCATGATGGTATAACACCAGAAATGGTTAAGTACATGGGAGCATCAGGCGACCTGTTACTCCTAAGGGTCCTACAGGCAGCATGGTGCAACAAGACCATACCAAAGGATTGGGAGATCGCCATCATAACACCAATTTTCAAAAAGGGTGACAATCGACAGTGTGGAAACCATAGAGGCATATCCCTTCTCAGTGTCCCTGGAAAAATCTACTCTAGAATCCTAGAGCAGAGACTCCGACGCCTAGCTGAGCCACAATTGGATGAGGTCCAGTGCGGATTCCGAGCAAACCGAAGTACTCAAGACCTAATCTTCACACTCAGACAGCTGAGTGAAAAGGCCCTTGAGTATAAGAGAGAGATCCATCTTTGTTTCATAGATCTGGAAAAGGCGTTTGACAGGGTCCCTTGGAGCAAACTTTGGGACTGTTTGGCAAGGAAGAATATTCCAGCACCTCTGATTCATGCTATACAGAGCTTCTACAAGTCTTGCAAAAATTATGTGAGGACAGCAAACCATAAGTCAGAAGAGTTCAGGACCACCACTGGTGTAAGACAAGGTGATATCCTATCACCTTACCTCTTCATACTCCTTATGGACGATGTCATCAAGGCATGTAAGGAGAGAACAAGAAAGTATTCAGTGGGGTACTGGAAGATGAGACAGGTCTATATTTCAGAGCTGGCATTTGCTGATGATGTTGCCCTGATTGCTAAATCAGAGGCACATCTCCAATCCAACCTGCAAGTCTGGAAGGAAGAGCTGGAGAAGAGAGGGATGGTCATAAGCAGCTCTAAAACAAAATCCATGGTGATATCACGAGAAGAAAGAAGACATCAGATTAAGCTGGGAGAACAGGTCCTGGAGCAGGTCGACCACTTTAAATACCTCGGAGCTATTATAGACCGAAAGGGAGGCATCAAAGAAGAGTTGGCCACTCGAAAAGCAGCAGCTGGGAGACTTTTCAGGCCATAAATCGAGGATTCCTCAGCAAGAGAGAGGTTGGTAAGAAAACGAAGATGGCTGTATACCGCTCCACCTATGTCCCAGTCTTGACATATGGATGCGAGTCATGGGCAATGACTACAACCCATAAAAGCCAGATCCAAACCTCAGAAATGAGGTATCTGAGGAAGGTGGTTGAAGTAACAAGAAGAGACATGGTACGCAACCAGACGATACGTCAAGGCCTAAAATTCCACCCCCTACAGACCCAAGTAGAACAGTCCCAACTAAGATGGTTTGGCCATGTCTGCAGAATGGGAGAAGATCGGCTACCACGACAAGCATGGGAAACAAAGAGCCAAGGATCCAGACCCCGAGGACGACCCAGAGTCCGCTGGGAGGACAACATTAGACAATCTTTGAAGGACCGAGGACTAGAATGGAACCAGGCCAGGAGGAAGACAGCCGATAGAATAGTCTGGCGCTCTCTCTTCCAAACCTCTACACCTCACGGTAGAAGGGGAACGACTAAGTAAGTAAGTAAGAATTTAACACTGAAATTTGTATATTTTAGCGGCGCATTCGTCCCCCGTATCTGAACTTTTTCCATGCGGCCATTAATGCCGGGATGGTGTAGAGGATCGGGTTAACAGCAGCGTTGATATGAAGTACGAGCACCATTATCCAAGCGTAAGCATCGCTGTTGATCTCGTTACCACCAACTGATAATAATCCCATGGTCCCTGCAGGAAACCAGCAGAGAAAATTAGACAGGACCACAAGCGATAGCTGTTTGGCCACGAGTATGTCTTCTGCCCGCCGTGGGGACGTGGTTGTAGCTGTTGTAGTAATTCTATTATCTGACATAGCACAAAAGATGGCTATTTGGCCATATGTAACGATGAGGAACATGAAGATGTTAAACACGATAAAGACACCAATAGAGTAGTCCCAGCCTTTGAGTTGTTGATTTGCCAAAGGTAAGCCAAGACACATGGCATTTGAGGAATATATTTCAAACATGGATACAGCTGGAATTAGTGAAAGTGTGAAACCTAAACACCAGGATAAAAGTGTGGCAATACGTGTACTCACTTTAGAAAATCTTATTTGACCAAATGGAAACTTGATGACTAAAAATCTGTCGAGAGTCATGAGGAGACTAAAAAGTTTTGATGTTTCACTGGACAGAGTAGACAGAACGCCAGCAACTTTACATACAACACTTTTTCTCCAGTTTTTGTGATACAGAACATAATTGTCGCGGTAGTAATAATTAGCTCCAGCAATAATGAACAAATAGACTCCCGTAATTAGGTCAGATATTCCCATATTTATAACAAAAAGGCCATATCCAGTTTTGAGAATGGACCTAGTCCAAATCACGTGATACGCAATAATCATCACGTTGCCCAGAACGGCAAGAACTGCGACCACCCAGAGAAAGGCACGTTGAACTTTAACCCCGACCAGATCATAACATGATGAAATGGGGTCTTCAGGGGCCTGACATGTGTGGTATGGTATTAGTGTACCCAGGATTTGAGGACAGCACATTTCAAATTTGTCAGTGTACAGATGTTCATCTATAGTCAGACCACCAAACAAATCTTCATATAAATTCTCAATGACTATTCCACGTAAGTCTAATGTCTGGAGTGTGAAGTGAGACGGAAAACTATGTTTGTTGAAATCAATGATAAAGCTGTAGCTTAAGTTTAAATGTCTCAAATTTGGTAGCTTTTCAAACAAAGAGTCATCTAAATATGACAGACCTGTGTGGGAGAGATCGATTATTTCAAGAACAGAGAATTCCAAATTCTTCACTGAAACCAGATTGTTATTGTAAGACAAGTTCAAGTGACGAATATTTGATAGGTGGTGAATCAAAGCATCAGTGGGAGGGAAGTTCTGTATTAGGTTGTAGCTAATGTCTAGTGTTTGGAGCACATGTTTAGAATAATAATCAAAAAGTATGTAGACAATGTTATCGCTAATGTTACAACTAGACAACTTAATCTCTATTACTCTGTCAAGTGAAGGAAAGTAAGCATATGATTCAAACGGTCTGGATAAATCCAGTCCTGACATGTCCAAATACCACGAGCTTTGGTAAATTAGATAGATATCTTCAAAATGAAGCGATGCATTGTAATCAGATACTGTAACTGTCCCTGAGACACAGCGAAAACCGTCAGGGCAAGACACCTCACAATTCAGTTCGTCATCTTTATGTGGACAATCAGGATAACCGTCACACACCAGGTCAGGATGTAGACACACTTTACTGTCCCAGCAAGCGAAATTTCCAGAGCATGAGCCAGTGTTATATTCATTTTCCTCTTCTCCTGTAGGACAATCTGCTAGTCCGTCAAGGACATAATGTTGAGGGATGCAGTAAGATTTATGACATTTAACATATCCTTCTACGCACTCGTAGCCCATACAATCCTGAAGATGAGACATATCTCTACAACCTAGAACAGCCCCGTACCTGTCTTTGATATAGACACACTTGGGAGCCCAGATTACATCCCCTAATAAATTGTAGCAGGTGTTCGCTGGTTCCAGTTTTCCTATTGTCTCATCCAAGGGACCCTGTGATCCTATGCAGTCTATGCTCCCATCGTGAAGATCAGATAAATGGACACACGTTTCCCCCGTATCACAGATAAAGGTACAGGTCTCGTTTCTCTCCAAATACTTGTTATGAATGACATTTTCATCGTTGACATCCTGGCAAATGTTGCAATCTATTTCACCATCATTAAGCCACTGTATCTGCAAACATGAACCATCAGTGCAATATTTACCTGTGCACTTGCCATAGCAATGTCTCTCGTCGCTTTCATCTTGACAGTCAAAGATACCGTCGCATAGACCAACATCGTTCAGTGTAGCTTCACCACTGTCACAAATATGAAAAGGACTATCTAATGGTTTCAAACAAGATGTTTCATCGCGTCTATTAGCACAGTGGTTGACGTAGTCGCAGACACGTGTATAGGAAATATACCGGGGCTCGCCAGCATCCTCCCCACAGTCAAAGAGAGGAAAGTCATTTTTTGTCTCTTTCAGAAATTGGAGAAACTTTGTGCTGGCAACATGGGCACTGACAGATACAATATTGTCGCCAAATTTCATTGAATCTCCATTTGTTAAAGCTTTGTTGAAACTTTCCGTGTTAGCCGGATTTATTCTAATGGTATACTTGTCATCAGACCTTCGAGGAAGTACAATCTCGCATAACGTAAATATTGGTAGCTTGCAACCTGATGGAACATCCACCCACCCTTCATCTTTATAACGAGAGAGGTTCTGTAATATGGCGCTTTTATTGTCATCATTCCATATTTCTGTAAACTGCCACAGACCAAATTTATTGTTGTACCCGCCAGACATTAGTCACATAATCGGTTGACATGAAAGGTACAAGAAGTAAGTCTTTCAGGAAGATAATTTTCTGATTGGGTTCGCTTGTCACCACAACAAATATCTTGATGTTTGTATTTTGCGTTTGTATAATACTTGATATATTTTTGATTTCATCATGTGACAAATCTGTTTTGACAACAAATATAATAGCAATGTGGGTTGCGTTCTCCCTGACTCCGGGCATTTCAGAGAACAAACGTTGAACAAACTTCATTTTTATGTCAGTTACCTCAGGTACGGTTCTAACTGGTAGAGCCATGCTCAGATTGTAATCGATTTCTTGTAGGTATGGTTCTGCTTCTAAAGACTGAAATCCCCAAGAGCTGACATTTACGTCATGATTGTGATAGTCGATTCTGTCAAAAACTTTAGCATATCGAATACGTGGTTCGGTTTTTTCTTGAGTAGAGTTTTGATCATGTGAATTTGATGTATCCTGAGAGATCAATGAGTCATGACAACCAAAAACGTTGCACAAAAAGTTATGTCGAAAGATTGGAGAATATTCGACACTCAGAAACAGCTCCAGAATATCGATTTCACCAGTGGCACAATTCTGTAACGGGAAATTACTGGCCATACGTCCAGGACTCACTGTAATGATTAAATAAATTTGTGAGTAATTTACAATAAATAAAGTTGCAATAGAAGTTATAACCGCTGGTGCATGAATATCGATACAAATAGTTAACGGTTGCGCTAATTATGCATAAAACATGAAATCATTCTGGAAATCATCAGATCTCGCGGACGGCCAGATACAGTATTGCACTCCTCATCATCGAACCAGATTATAATGACTGAGATAACATTGGCTTTCGAGTTTAGATTAGACAAACAACCCTCATTCGAATGGCCAAGTATAATAATGACTCCATTCATGGCAGGTTCATACCAAACTGTATTGCTATAGAGGTAGGTCTAGAACTCTAGTGGCTGCCTCAGCGTACGTTCTCCTGAAATTATTGGGCGTTACAGGACAGACAAAAACAATGTCACTTAAGAAGCTCGGTGAAACCGTGAAAAGGCATCATGTTTGTTTTTTGAGCAATCACAGTGAGCTTTAGAATTCAAGAGAAAAGTTTATAAAATACATAATGGTTACTTTCACAATAACCTCTAGCTGGCAGCATACGCAGGAACAAGACAACAGGTGGCTGACACTAGAGTAATAACCCAAGTGAGCCCGCTGCCCATAAGAGTACAGATGGGATGAAATGGCTGAAATATTGCCTCCTGTTTTAAATAGCGTGTATAGTTGCCTGTCGTATCTACATGATTAGATATTGACTATATGGACAAGCAAATGGACTTCTGGATAAATATATGGCACCACGACAGACTAGAGCAATATTTCTGGATTCGGTGCAAAGCGCGGAGAATATTCGAGCTTATACGTCTGGTGATAATCTCCGACACACCTTGTTAATTCAAAGTGATGCTATTTAGTTTCCATCTGCCAGTGTAAAACTTATTTGGGAACAACGTGATGAAGCACTGTCGAAAGAATTGAGTTGAGGTTAGATAACTTTGGTGAAAAAAAAGTTCGAAAACTTTGGCGACATAAAATATCTTCACTGTCGCAAAGACGATGAAGTCAAGGAAGCAATTAGAAGTAACACCTACAAACGGATAAAAGACAAATGAGTATTGTAGAAATCAGGAAACTGGAGAATCAGGTGCAAAAAAAAAAAAAACAGTTAAAGAAAGCAATGAAATTAAAAATGAATGGATCACATCAGATTTGGCAGCACTTGAAAGACTAACATAATGCTCTGTATAGAGCAGAAGGGCGGTGTAAGAAAAAAAAAGACAAGTACAAAGGATAGTGAACATTTCATTAGGAAACCCCTCAAGTTTGCCAAAGATTTCTTTAAATAGTTACGGTCGGAAATACTAAACATTCGGAAAGAAGAAATGGAAAAACACCTTAGACGATTTATACAGACAGTTGTAAGGACGAGCTTCTCAACAGCGCAGCAAGCCTTATACGGCATACTACACCAGGAGCTAATTCAACACCAAGTTAAAGGTAAAGACAAAAGAATACATTTTGTAGGATTAAATTCAACACCAGAAAATGGAATAGTTTGGATAGGGACCCAGAGACGCAGCAATAGAGAATGCAGTGAGCAACTCATAGCTTGACTGCTTGCGTCAGGGTCAGCGAACCAGAGCTGACCAAGACCCTACTTCACCTCCACGTGGTGGTCCTGGAAACAGGCTGCATCACTGCAGTCTGGCTGAGAGAGTAGGGATCGAAGAGGGAAGGCAAACCCGGTCCCAAAAAATGCCGTGCTGAAGTCGGATGTGCCGGCCGAAAGGCGCAGATATTGCAGCTCCGCTGCAAACAGACCCAACGCAACCAACGTCCTTTTCGTGACGAACGAGGAAGAAGAAGAAGAAGAATAGTTTGGATAATTAGTTAGCGTATGTATAAAAACACATTTGATTCTGGCATAATCGCAGCTTAAAATACAGGTCGGAGGTCAGATCGTCTGTCTAAGGTCGCAGGTTAGATTGTCTGCCTAAATCATAGGATAAACGTAAAAATCATTCATCACAAACAAGTTTTGTTGTGAATGGCAAAGGTGATCATGTATTTGCACAAAAATGCTGTTGATAAAAACATATGCACTTACTGATAAAAAAGACTAACAGCACCAAACATTTGTTATATAGTATATGAATTGACATGTTGATGTGAGCAATCAGCGATACCATGGGTAAAGAATACGACCATGTAATCTTGTTAAACAGTGTAAACCGTATGGCATTCAGACAAATGGGGCAGACAATTTTAATAGTGCTCATTAATATGTAATAGTGGAAACCCCGCCCTCTCCATGATCTTTTGTAGCAGCGATTGGACAAAGTTGGTGTTAAAAGTAGCATTAATTTTTTTATTATAAAAAAGCACGAGAAACTCATTGCTTTGGACGGTATTATGGAAAGCAGAAGAAATTAATATATAAGAATAAACTTAAAGGTCAAAGCAAACATACTGTGACATTTCATGGACACGGAGAGTTAACGGGAGTTGCGCTATTTCTGCTTCCAGTTCTCCCTCGCACTGCGATAGTGAACCTCGATGCAGGAATACCAAGTTTGATCTCTGAGGCTAGATTACAACAGAAAACCAGCAGCTACATCTAATTGCTGACATCAGTACACCCTAAAGAGGAATCAAAGCATACATACCAACAGCTTACTAAGCTTCATCGAATACCCGGTCGGTACTGTTGTATTGCTGTGAAACATGGAGAAAAAGAACAAGTGGAACTGATGACAAGAACCAAAGAAGTGCCAGTAGACAACAGATGACAAGAATCAGACAAGTGCCAGTAGACAAGAGATATGACAAGAACCAGACAAATGCCAGTAGACAAGAGATATGACAAGAACCAGACAAATGCCAGTAGAGTAAGAGATGACAAGAACCAGACAAGTGCCAGTAGACAACAGATGACAAAAATCAGACAAGTGCCAGTAGACAAGAGATATGACAAGAACCAGACAAGTGCCAGTAGACAAGAGATATGACAAGAACCAGACAAATGCCAGTAGAGTAAGAGATGACAAGAACCAGACAAGTGCCAGTGTACAACAGATGACAAGAATCATACAAGTGCCAGTAGACAAGAGATGACAAGAACCAGACAAGTGCCAGTAGACAAGAGATGACAAGAACCAGACAAATGCCAGTAGAGTAAGAGATGACAAGAACCAGACAAGTGCCAGTAGACAACAGATGACAAGAACCAGAGAAGTGCCAGTAGACAAGAGATGACAAAAACCAGACAAGTGTCAGTAGAAAAGAGATGACAAGAACCAGACAAGTGCCAGTAGACAAGAGATGACAAGAACCAGACAAGTGCCAGTAAACAAGAGATGACAAGAACCAGACACGTGCCATTAGACAAGAGATGACAAGAACCAGACAAGTGCTAGTAGAAAAAAGATGACAAGAACCAGACAAGTGCCAATAGAGTAAGAGATGACAAGAACCAGACAAGTGCCAGTATACAAGAGATGACAAGAACCAGACAAGTGACAGTATAAAAGAGATGACAAGAACCAGACAAGTGCCAGTAGACAAGAGATGACAAGAACAAGACAAGTGTCAGTATAAAAGAGATGACAAGAACCAGACAAGTGCCAGTAGACAAGAGATGACAAGAACCAGACAATTTCCAGTACAGCATGAGGTGACAAAATCCAGGGAAGTGCGAATTGAGCAAAATATGACAAGATCCAGACAAATGCCGGTAGATCAAGAGACGAAAAGATCCAGACAAGTGCCAGTAGACATGAGATGACAAGAACCAGACAAGTGCCAGTAGACAAGAGATGACAAGATCCAGACAAATGCCGGTAGATCAAGAAATGACAAGATGACGCTGGTGATATATAGAACACGCACTGAGGAAACCTGTTAATAGCATTGAACAGCTGTCCCGTGTTTGTCATAAATCCTCATGTAACATGTACAGAGGTAGATCGAAAAATATAGAGTCGAGAATAGGAGACAGATATGAAAAAGTTGAGCAAGATGCGAGAAGATCAATAGCTGATGGCACGGTACATGAGGTCTTGACATCCGTGTGTTGAAGGACTACATTGCTTGGACACTTAGAGATTAAGTACAATGATGATGACAGGTATAAGGACTACTGCACCACAGGGAACTGATGTGAAGTGGTTGGTTTACTTCTTGAAACAATAACCTCGACTGAGTGAACATTTCCTATCCTTCGTTACGAATCAACCAGACACTACTTTCATAAACAATGTCAGATCATCCATTATTAACCGTATTATGAACGTCATAGTTAAGTGCGTTCATGTGTCTTTTGTTCACACTATTCTAATGCATTAAATTTGCGCATCACTGAGTATCTAACAGTCCTTCAGATTTTACCATCTGATCAAATCATATATGTACATATGTAATGTATGATTGTCCGGAAAGCTCTTTCAACTTGAATAACTAACAAGTTTTGACCTTTTTCATCTTGTATTAGGTTTTTTTATAATAGTAATCTGCAGAAAAACAACAACTTGAATGGAAAACATGGTTCTAGTCCCCGTTAAAGTACAACTTATTTTTTTTTTTACGTTTTAAACCATGATGCAAATGCCCCTAATTCAACATATGTAAGGTATAACATAAAAGCCAGTTCTCTCAAAAGAGAAACGATTAAGACCACCAGGCCCATAAACATGTCAACAACATCAAGTTTAAGCAGGTTTGAGAGTTTAAATACCTAGGAAGCAATTTCATGAAATGGAATTCTAAGAAAGAAATTTAAAAAGGTGTCAAAAAGACAGTGCAGTGACTTATTAACGGTCACCACCACTATAAAAAAAAACCTGAATGTAAGTGTGGAAACCACACGACACTTAATGAATTGTATATTCCTTCCAACAATTTTCTATGCGTGCCAAACATGGACCTTAACTAGAGCACAGAAACTGAAAATCACATTGTGCAAGATAAAATGTTGCAAAGGAATCATTAGTGCCACCATGAGAAAGTCAATGAGCATTTACTACATCAGAAAAGAAAAGCTAAACCTATATCTACATCAAACGTGTAGCAATACAAACACAAGTAATGGGGCCAGAATGTTGGAACAGTGCCCGATATCTAACCAATACGTGACAATAACAGTGGACAATTTAGTTTTAGTGCCCGATATCTAACCACTACATGATAATAACAGTGGAAGATCTAGTTTTAGAGCCGGATGTCTAACTATTACCTACCAAAAACAGTGACAGATCTGGTTTTAGAGCCTGATATCAAACCATTACTGTGATATGTTATGAGAATAGACCACCTCGATCAGTCCACGTAGTTTCCCACCTTTGTTTCCCTAATTAGCATGCACGTTTATTGCGCAAAAGGCATTCCCTTTCACTAGCTGTCGAACTCATAGTTTAGCCACGCCTACTTGTCTCGTTTCACGCGCTATTAACAGCTATTTCAGATCTCTAACGGTCATTCCTTCAAAAGGGGACGGGCCAAGTACGTTTGCCTGAGAACTCCATGAACCCTGAGCTGTCATATTACGAAACAAACACGTGGAAGGTGAACTGTTTTGAAGTCCCCTAAGACGTACCTTTGATGGTTACATTTGGCAGGGGAAATTAAGCGAATGTAAAAAGGGGTGATAACAATATTTACCGACCACATCCGTTTATTAGTGTTCCCAGGGGACGCAATTAGCTACAGAGAGAGACGGGATCAAAAGACGTCTGCTCGCTAGCAAACGTCTATTTTGTCGGCAAAGGTGCGCAGAAAATCTTTAATTCGGGAATCGAACCGTAGAATTGCCACTAACATGGTAGTAGGTGCGAATTTTCGCACTAAGGAGTGAAAGAACAGCATTTATGGATATATACCTCGTCCCCCCCAAACTCAGTTATCAGTCGTTTCAGAATTTTTTGGAAATATCTGCTCGCTATTATAAGAGCCATTGTATCAAGTGGATTCTAGATTCGCGGAGAAAGTCCATTTTTCTGTGTTGCGGTAAATATATATATATATATTAGCATTTAAGTGATTTAACGTGTTAAAGGTTTTCATCATATTTCACTGGGATTTTCTGTGTTAAGGTAGTAGGCTACCTTGATAGGGTAAAAAACTCAAATTTTCCTTTCAGAATCAAACAACCATGGGTATAATGTTAGTATGGACTTAAAATTTTTGTCCACATAATGACCTCATTAATTATGCAAATTAGCTATCCAATATGGCCGCCGTAGTGAATAAATTATACACCTTTTTCAAAACATCATAACTATGTTATTTGTACAAGGATCTGACTGAAACTTGGCAAATTGAATTATTATATATAGCGTGAGGTCATGAACTAAAATGACAGAGATTGACAGAAAGGTTAATTTTTAATGAATTTTCAAAATTTATATTTCTGGAATGTTTGATATTTGTGCCTCATTATATATGCATGATGGTCATAAAACTAAAACTTTGAATTCAATTGTATCCATTTTAGGTCAGAATCTATAAGATTATATGACAACCAACTGTGTTAATTTTCATGTCAATTGAATGTACAGATCCAGAGATATCTTGTTTCAAAGATCACCAATTATGTTGAAAAGACAATTCCGAGAAATCAAAGAAAAACAGAAAAAGAACTCACAAAATGAAGTTTAATGAGCTCCTGTTGAATAAAGGTCTCCTTCTACTGCAGCTGCAGTGTCTATGAATCCCCTTTTCGGTGCTCTTAGGGTCTTTCCATTGCAATGTCCTTACTTGCTGAATAGATCCTGTGCAGCGTTCTCCTGTATGCTTTCTTTGCCATGGGTTGACTTGTGTTCATGTATATTGAAACATTCTGCAATGCACTGTGGCCTTTCCCAATAGAACGCACAAATGCCACCATTCGCACATTTACTTCTTTGTGTTTGTGAGTAGCTGGAGATGAAACATCAGAAGTATTGAAATTGGCATTCCATTCGACACAGTTTGTGCACTTGATACTGATTTCATGACAAAAGCCATCCCGAGTCTCTTCGACGATCTCACAGGTCAGTGAGTACTGATAACATTTGTCACATCTAAAGTTAGCGCATAAAAACCCAAACAGCAGTTTTACATCCATAAGGATAAACACATTTCCTCTGTTGTCATTTTTAGCTTGTCCTTCACTTTCTTGGACCTTTATTTTCTTTGCTGAGGAGCACAGAGGCTTTATAGCGCCACTATCGACAATAGGTGTCTCATTTTCAGGCAACGGTTTGTTGGTGTACCGATTTCCAAGGAACTTACTTTGTCTTATTTCCCATTGTGAACAAAAGAAGCTCTGCTAACTACTATTATACAGTATAAAACTAGGTCTAGCAATAAATAGAGTTGATGTGGGTGAAAATGCACAATGCATGTAACAAATGCTGAAATTTACGATCAAAGCTTTCTAGACACACACTTTTGAAAAATTCATAAGAAATCATTGAGTGATTCCTCTTGGAAAAGTTATAAATATCTTTCTCCTGTTGCCTCAGTATAATTATAATTTCGCAGTTTTACAATTACGCACCTTCATGTTGGGTCATTATTCACAAGGTAACCAACTATAAACATTGGTTGCTATGCAAATCACTCAAGGGGGTGTGTGTAGAAAAACACTGATTCCTATCATACCAGAGTATCTCTAAGCTTCTATGAATTATTTTTAGTACAAGAACATGTTGACGATGATTTAAAGCATGAAAATGAAAATTGTTGGATTTTTATTTTTTTAAATCTTTTGTGGGTAGCCTACTACCTTAAGTGAATGGCGTATTAAATAACATATAGCTAATTTTTCCAACTGTAACGTAAATTTAATTACTCGCTATTCCCCAGTAAGAGATGCTTTAATTAATTAATAGACGCTAGGTGATTGATAATTGACGGAATACAATTTACTTCTATTCATCTTGTGTAATTTTTATAAATGACTAGAGTTCATATCTCGTGTTAAAAGCGATAAGATAAGCTAGACACTAGTGATATTTAAATATAATTTAATACCGGAGTGGTTAAGACGTCTTGCTGTAACGCCAGTTAGGTTGGGATATTTATATTATCGTTAAAATGTTTGTATTTTTCTCCTACATTTAGACTAGTCATAACCCTGCAACCTAGCGGTCTTATGGTCATATAATAGTACAAACTATCCAGAGATATTACTTTGTTGTTGAGTCTTCGAGTTGTGACCTGTGCGGTCCAATTTACTCATTAATGAGAGAGGCCAAACTGAAACCAATAACTGTAACATTCGCTCTCGTATCATAATTTATATTAAGTACTGGCCCGTTGTGGCTATATATATATATATATATATATATATATATATATATATATATATATATATATATATATATATATATATATATATATATATATATATATGTGTGTGTGTGTGTGTATGTGTGTGTGATAAAATTACATTGATACACCGATAAAATTATTATTTGTAAGTATAAAGATAAAATAATGTAGGGATAAAAATGGTTAGGTTGTGACACGTCTTCTTTCCCCACGCCAGTCATCGCGCTGAATTTTGCAGGACAGAAACGTAGTGTAAGGGTACTATCGTTTGCCAGTGACCTTGGAACTATTGGTAACAATTTTGACAGAATAAGCCTTGTTTCGGACCAAAAGAGGGAAAAAGGAGGAGAGAGGAAAATGTATTTTTAGACTGCGCCTTTTGACACTAGTTGGTTGAAACACGCAAAATTGTAGGCAAACGCGGGCGATATTGTTAGCGACAGATGGAAAAACAACGCCACAGGATCAAATATTTGTTCGTTCCATAGTCATGCAGCTTGGCATGTAACCACACACCCAGTTCTCCTTTCTTGCAAAATGGTACATTTTATGACGTCACAGACTTGTTGTTTCGTTTTGAAAAACGCAAAAGCGGGAAAGGAATGGCGTGTTTATGTAATGTTAGAAATTGAAACTCATATGGAAAATATATGGAATTCTTTATTTCCAGGAATACGACCCAAAAACTAGTTAGTTTGATAGATTATTTTCTCCTGAGAAATAATATGTTTAAAAATACAAAATCCCCCAGATAATAAGAAAGTTTTTGACAAAATACTGTATTGGTTAGTGCAGACAGACCAACAGACGCTCGTCCCTGCATTCCCTAACGGTTACTTTTTGGACGCGTTAGGGGAAATGAAGCAAGCAAGGGTACATGTAATCTGATTGAGGGGGGGGGGTAGAAAGAGGGAGAGATATTATGGGATGGCCCTAAAACCAAACATATTTAGCAGTGGAAAGTCAAGAAGTGAGTGAGAGGAAGACTTGTTAGGCCAAAAAGCAAGTCTGTTTTTAACTTTTAATGCCAAAATGTGACCGACGTACATTTGAAATTGGGCTGTAATTTTGACTTTATTTTTCAAATTCAAATTAAAAAGCTTAGTAGTAGATTCTCATTGGCCAACGCATTTTATAATATGAAAAACTTAGAACACTGGAGGCCATTTGCCTAAAAAACTGTCCAGTGTCAGGACGATGTACGAGTGGGAAGTTTGAATAAATACTAAAGTAAATATTTTAGGAAGATTCATAGTCACGCATACAGCAGTGCTGAATCTGTGCCAGTCATCGTTCCTGTGTTTATTCTGTGAATATGTGGTAAGATAGACATTATTAACAATTATTTATATTATTAAATGTGTTGTTTGAATTGGGTCTTCTTCTTTGATCCTTAGCAGCCGACCGTCAAAGCAGTCAGTGGCCATCACGCCTAGTGGCGTCTTGTAGGGCAACAACAAATTAATTCCACTTTGCTCGGTCGGCAGCCAACCTTCGTACAGTACCCCAACTCTGGTTCTTGAATTGGGTAATGGAGATATTTTACGACGGTAAGTAAATAAGTCATTAGTAGACTTATGCAAAGCCTATGTATTGCTCCATCATATTATCAGACTACCAGAGGTGTAGAACAAAAAGATTTTGTACATTTATCATCAAGGATCATATCACCTATCTTATTTTGTGGAAAAGAGCATGGATAATTGTAGAGATGTTGTAGCCAGTAGAGGAGAGGAAATTGAAAACTGGTACAAACTGTTACATTATTGATGTGGATGTGCTGGGTCGGTCAGAAAGAGCTGATCCGTGTCTTTTAAATTTTAAATGCCTTATTAATTGAAAATTGGTGGATTTGATATTATGTTCAGACAAGCCTCAATTTTCATGTTACAGGGTTTGTACTGGCACTGTGCTAGTGCCAGCTTCCTGAATAAATAACAAGCAGTTATGTTGAAGTTGCTGTCGTGGTGTATGACTTGTAGTCTTGGTCCAAGTTGCTGCCAAGATTACTGCAGAAAGATCAAGTCAGTGGCAGTGGGCCGCACATTCAACTATCAGCTAACGTCCCGGGCCAGATAAGTACAACTGCCCTGGTCCGGAACTCTTCATCAACCAGCCACCAAAGTAGAAACAAACTGTTTGACAAAAAAATCAATAGAGAGCATAAACTTGAACAGAATAGGTATAAATAAAGACAGGGTGTGATGAACACAGCCCGACCAGCAATCCAGTAACAGTATAGTGATATTAAATCAGACCAACAACATAACTTATAATTCATAGAATGTTTTGTAGACAGATTGTCCTTTTGGTTAATTGATCTTGTTTATATATATATATATATATATATATATATATATATATATATATATATATCTATATATATATATATATATATATATATATATATATATATATATATATATATATATATATATATATATATATATATATATATAACCATAAATTGATTACTTTTTGAAATTGACAGTCCTGAACAAAAGAACATCTAGTTCAGGACTAAATAAATTGTAAAAAATGTATTAACTATCAAAATTTTAACCCAAGTGTTAGTTCAGTTGATCATAGAATCAAATATTTGTTTGTGTGTGTGTGTTTAAGTATTGAATTAATATCACACCACATGTTCATAACCCTAGACATTAGACGTAACTATCAGACATACTAGTCAAGATTAAGTCTGAGTGAGATCATAAGGTGGTAGCAGAAAGGTACCCTGATAACTCACTCTAACCTTAGATATTCAGGGACCTTCACAGCTGACCTCACTCAGTACAAATAGGAAATACAATAACAACAATCATAACATCAAAACCATAACATATATTGGGGTCTCCTGTTCCGGGATTTAAACTTATCACTTGTAGTGGGTAGCTCGCTCCCGGGATTTAAAATTAGCAAAATAAATAATATTCAATAAAATAAAAAGGGAAGTACTTTTGGTGAAGAAATAGTTGATGAAGTGTCACGGCCAGTAATTAGTTAATAAATTAGTCAGTGTTAATACCTTGTTAATTAGAATTTGAAATTTGCCTTAGAACATTGTTAAAATTGATATTATGGCAGACTTGGCAAAGTTCAGATCTGCTGCTGTGCTGGCTGCAAAAAAGATGAGTATGGATGGACCAGAGCTGGTCCAGTATGTAACCTCAGAGGTTGATAAGTTTATTGCACAAGAAGATAAGAGATTAGCTGAAGAAACAAGATTGAAATTAGAAGATGCTAGGGAACTTAGGAAATTAGAAGCTGATAGGGAGGCTGAGATCAAGAGGCTGCAGTTGGAGGAGAAGAAACTTGAGGCTGAAAATGAGGAGAAGAGATTACAGTTGGAGGAGAAGAAACTTGAGACAGAGAGAGAAGATAAAAGACTCCAAAGGGAACATGAGCTACTACTAAGAGAGTTAGAGTTTCAAGGCCATGCTCCTGAAAATGGTACTAGCCCATCCACTTCTGACTCTGCTACAAGCCAGGGAGCCTCCTCATCAGCCATGGGGTTCCATTTAGACCATTTTGTGGAGAGGGATGATGACATTGAATCATTTTTATCCAGGTTTGAAGTATTAGCCACCACCTATGGGTTAGAGAAAGAAAGGTGGAGTTTAACGTTATCCCAGGGTCTTAGGGGAACATCTTATGAAGTGTTTGCAAAGATGAGCAAAGATGACCAAGACAATTATGACATGTTAAAGCAGGCTCTTTTGCTAAGGTATCAAAAAAAGGTATGAATTTTATAGGAAAAAGTTTAGAAATGCGAAGCTACTGACGGGCGAGACCTATCACCAGTTTTCTTCACGTTTAGAGACTTACTTGGAGAAATGGACTGCTCTGGGGAAAACCCAAGATCTTAAAGAAATGATCCTTATTGAGCAATTGAGAGAGTCCATGGCTCCAGACTTGAGAAAGTTTCTCATGGAACAAGGTGCAGAGAGGTTGGGTGAGTTACTTAATGTCGCTGAGAGGTATCAGGCGGCCCAGGCAGAGGTAGCTGTCGCCAAAAAGAAACATGCAGAAAATTATAAGGCCCCACAGAACTCTAATAAATTTGACAACAAAGGTAAGCAAATTTTTGATAGGCCACGAAATGACTATAGAAATAAAAACCCACAGTTCAATGACAGAAAATATGATGAAAGAAAACCTTTTCATCAAGGTAGATTATATTGTAAATGGTGTAAGAGGGAAGGACATGACATAAAAGTTTGTACTAAGAAACCTTCTGGATTTGCTGCTATGAAGATGGGGAACAAGGGAGTAAAGGACAAACCTCCTGGACAGCAGGAACCTTATCAACCCCCAGTGTGTGAGGATGTAGTCTGTAATGGGGTCACCATTAGGTGCCATTATGATACAGGCTTAGATTTTGATTCTGTCGTGAGTTCGCACTTGGTGAACCCAGATCAGTATTCCACAGAAACAGTGGAGTTACAAGGGGCGACCAAGGACATAACACTCATGACACTTCCCATTGCAAGGATAATAGTGAAAACTCGCTATGTGGAAGGAGTAATCAGAGCAGCAGTGATAGACGCACCCATCTACCCTCTGATATTGGGGTGTCGTTATGTCTTCTTGGGGAATCCCAAGAGACCTGTGGTCATGGCAACAGTGCAGACCAGATCACAGTCCAAGAAGGAAGAAGATGAACCTATAAATACTCATCCAGAGGAGATGAGGAAGGCACAGGCTGAGGACAGAACACTCCAGCCTTGTTTTTGAAAATTACCTAAATGCCTCACACCTCCAAGCAAATGGGACTATTATATGAAGAACAATTTGTTATATATGAAGGCTGGAACTGGATCCAATGGTCACGGACAGTTGGTACTTCCCAGGGCATATAGGGCAGATGTAATAAAGAGCTTACATGTTGGAAAAGATGGGGACCACGAGAATGTAGGTACCATCTGCCAAAAAGTTTCTCAAAAATATTATTGGACATACGTAAAGATAGTTATTGAGAATTTTGTAGAAGCCTGCGGCATATTTCATGAGGGAACACCCACACGTGGGGAAATTGATCAGGACCTAGAAACGCCACGGGGCAAACTTATGCCTGAAATTAAAAATAAATTTAATAATGTAGACAAAGTGGAATTGGAACCCCCTTTTCACAAACAGTCTTCACTTGAATGTGTTAGAATGGCAACTCTGTGTCGAGTACAAAAAGTGGTTTTAACCCAGAATAAGCCAACAATCCCTCAGTCGGAATTATGTGAACTGGGGAAAGATAAAAGAGAGAGATCTCTCACAATGAAATTAAAGTGGGGAGAAAAACCCCGGAAAAGAATTGGTAGTGGACGATTTGTGAGTGATGATACAAGGAAGAAACGTCCTCACTATAAGGCCTCCAATGTCAGGGACCATACAGGTGCTATGCAAAATAAGTCAGCAAAATTAAAGGTCCTTATGTAACCTTGTTGAGGACATGGACAGATGAGAAGGCAGAAGAGACTGTTACCTCATCATATCAATATGTGAACGAACTGACCACTCGTCTTAAAACTGGCTGGAAACTTCCTAATGATAATTTGAGACAAGCCAGGAAAAAAACATGCTGCTTATTTCAATAAGAAAGCGAAGGATAGAGAACTGTTTGTGGGGCAGCAGTAACAAATTACAAATTGGATGGCAAGGGCCATATACAGTTCTAGAGAAGGTGTCTAGAACAAATTATAAAATCGACAAGAAGGGGAAAGAGAAAATATATCATGTTAACCTTCTAAAGAAGTATCTGGACAGGCAAATCCAGGAAGAAACACATTTAATGACCTTGTCGATAGCAACGGGGATGAAAAATGAACCACTCGCCTCTCATGAGTACCCCCTAAAAACATGTGAGACCCCTGCACATGTAAAAGTCAGTAAACACTTGACGAAAAAAACAGAGGGAACAGGTTCAAAAGGTTCTGACTGATCATACGGACGTGTTAACGGACAGACCGGGGCACTCGAATTTGTTGGAATATGATATGAAACTAGTAAACCCAACACCGATCTGTATGAGAGTCTATACTATCCCGTTTGCAAAGGAGAAAGCTTTGAAGGAGGAGATTGAGTATCTGTTGAAAGAAGGGATTATTTCTCACAGTGAATCTCCATATAGCTCTAGTGTGGTTTTGTTGCGAAGACCTTCTGGAGAACATAGACTGTGCATAGATTACAGAAAACTGAATGCCGTCACAGAAAATCAGGTGGATCCATTACCGGATACAAATCAACTATTTGCCAGGCTGAACTAGGCAAAATATTTTTCTAAGGTGGATCTTAGCAAAGGCTATTACCAAATTCCAGTAAAGCCTGAGGTTCGACCTTATTTAGCGTTTAGCACTTCGGAAGGACATTATGAATTCAACATGTTGCCGTTTGGGTTGAAAAATGCTCCGAGTGTGTTTTCTAGGATGATGCGAAAATTGTTGGATCCCCTGAATAACCCATGCATAACGAATTTTATGGATGATATCCTCATTGCTACGGAAACATTTGAGGAACACATTAACTCTTTGACTATGCTGTTTGATAGACTAAGAGAGGCTAACTTGACGGCTAGACCAACAAAATGTTGCATTGGATGTAAAGAGTTGGAATTCTTGGGACATACTGTATATCAGGGTAACATGACCCCTGATCCCAAGAACCTTGAGAAATTGCAGAGAGCACCTAGGCCACAAACAAAAAAAAAGATGTGAGATCTTTTGTGTCGTTGAGTGGGTTTTACCAGAAATACATCAAAAATTTTAACTCTATTTGTGCTCCTCTGACTGAGTTAACTCGCAAAGGAAATCCTGATAGAATTGTTTGGTCAGCCCAGTGTGAATTAGCATACCAGGAATAAAAGAGAAACTCACGAGCAAGCCTATCCTAAAATTGCCTGATGTGACTCAGGAATTCGTGATAAGAACGGAGGCAAGCAATGTGGGCCTGGGGGCCACTTTGTTACAAAGGTCCGCTTCACAAGATGGGGAACTGAACCCAGTCGCTTATGCTAGCCACAAGTTGAACAAAGCGGAGCAAAACTATTCAACAAGCGAAAAAGAATGTTTAGCTTTGATCTGGGCGATACGAAAGTTCCAGATCTATCTATATGGTAGAACATTCGTGGTCCAAACGGATCATCAGCCCCTCGTATTCTTATTACAGGCAAAGCACGAAAATGCTCGTTTATTACGATGGTCGTTGCTCCTACAGCCATATTAATTTACTATTGAATACATTCCCGGGTCACAGAATGTGGGTGCAGATTTCCTCAGTGGGCATCCCTGTGATCAAAATCACAGTATTCCCAAGGCCTAAGGAGAAAAATGTGATCTATGTGTATCACTGTTTTTGAACTTGCATCAGTGCATGTTCTCAAGTGGGGAGATGTGTGATAAAATTACATTGATACACCGATAAAATTATTATTTGTAAGTATAAAGTTAAAATAATGTAGGGATAAAATGGTTAGGTTGTGACGCGTCTTCTTTCCCCATGCCAGTCATCGCGCTGAATTTTGCAGGACAGAAACGTAGTGTAAGGGTACTATCGTTTGCCAGTGACCTTGGAACTATTGGTAACAATTTTGACAGAATAAGCCTTGTTTCGGACCAAAAGATGGAAAAAGGAGGAGAGAGGAAAATGTATTTTTAGACTGCGCCTTTTGACACTAGTTGGTTGAAACACGCAAAATTGTAGGCAAACGCGGGCGATATTGTTAGCGACAGATGGAAAAACAACGCCACAGGGTCAAATATTTGTTCGTTCCATAGTCATGCAGTTTGGCTTGTAACCAACACAACCAGCCCTCCTTTCTTGCAAAATGGTACATTTTATGACGTCACAGACTTGTTGTTTCGTTTTGAAAAACGCAAAAGCGGGAAAGGAATGGCGTGTTTATGTAATGTTAGAAATTGAAACTCATATGGAAAATATATGGAATTCTTTATTTCCAGGAATACGACCCAAAAACTAGTTAGTTTGATAGATTATTTTCTCCTGAGAAATAATATGTTTAAAAATACAAAATCCCCCAGATAATAAGAAAGTTTTTGACAAAATACTGTATTGGTTAGTGCAGACAGACCAACAGACGCTCGTCCCTGCATTCCCTAACGGTTACTTTTTGGACGCGTTAGGGGAAATGAAGCAAGCAAGGGTACATGTAATCTGATTGAGGGGGGGGGGGATGGGGTAGAAAGAGGGAGAGATATTATGGGATGGCCCTAAAACCAAACATATTTAGCAGTGGAAAGTCAAGAAGTGAGTGAGAGGAAGACTTGCTAGGCCAAAAAGCAAGTCTGTTTTTAACTTTTAATGCCAAAATGTGACCGACGTACATTTGAAATTGGGCTGTAATTTTGACTTTATTTTTCAAATTCAAATTAAAAAGCTTAGTAGTAGATTCTCATTGGCCAACGCATTTTATAATATGAAAAACTTAGAACACTGAAGGCCATTTGCCTAAGAAACTGTCCAGTGTCAGGACGATGTACGAGTGTGAAGTTTGAATAAATACTAAAGTAAATATTTTAGGAAGATTCATAGTCACGTATGCAGCAGTGCTGAATCTGTGCCAGTCATCGTTCCTGTGTTTATTCTGTGAATCTGTGGTAAGAGAGACATTATTAACAATTATTTATATTATTAATTGTGTTGTTTGAATTGGGTCTTCTTCTTTGATCCTTAGCAGCTGACCGTCAAAGCAGTCAGTGGCCATCACGCCTAGTGGCGTCTTGTAGGGCAACAACAAATTGATTCCACTTTGCTCGGTCGGCAGCCATCCTTCGTACAGTACCCCAACTCTGGTTCTTGAATTGGGTAATGAAGATATTTTACGACGGTAAGTAAATAAGTCATTAGTAGACTTATGCAAAGCCTATGTATTGCTCCATCATATTATCAGACTACCAGAGGTGTAGAACAAAAAGATTTTGTACATTTATCATCAAGGATCATATCACCTATCCTATTTTGTGGAAAAGAGCATGGATAAATGTAGAGATGTTGTAGCCAGTAGAGGAGAGGAAATTGAAAACTGGTACAAACTGTTACATTATTGATGTGGATGTGCTGGGTCGGTCAGAAAGAGCTGACCCGAGCCTTTTAAATTTTGAATGCCTTATTAATTGAAAATTGGTGATATTATGTTCAGAAAAGCCTCAATTTTCATGTTACAGGGTTTGTACTGGCACTGTGCTAGTGCCAGCTTCCTGAATAAATAACCAGCAGTTATGTTGAAGTTGCTGTCGTGGAGTAGGACTTGTAGTATTGGTCCAAGTTGCTGCCAAGATTACTGCAGAAAGATCAAGTCAGTGGCAGTGGGCCACACATTCAACTATCAACTAACGTCCCGGGCCAGATAAGTACAACAGCCCTGGTACGGAACTCTTCATCAACCAGCCACCAAAGTAGAAAAAAACTGTTTGACATAAAAATCAATAGAGAGCATAAACTTGAACAGAATAGGTATAAATAAAGACAGGGTGTGATGAACACAGCCCGACCAGCAATCCAGTAACAGTATAGTGATATTAAATCAGACCAACAACATAACTTATAATTCATAGAATGTTTTGTAGACAGATTGTCCTTTTGGTTAATTGATCTTGTTTATATCTGTATATATATATATATATATATATATATATATATATATATATATATATATAT
>JAMPIV010006420.1:132500-261047 GCA_024509875.1 Oreohelix idahoensis
TTATAGTAGAGGCAGCAATACCATATGACGCCCATTTAGATAAATGTTACCAACATAAATTTGATAAGTACTATCCATTGGCTGCAGAAATTAACGAACTAGGCTATCGTACGCATGTAATCGTACTGATAATTGGTAGTTTGGGTCATGTGCATGCAAAGTGTGTGAGTGGATTAATGTCGCTAGGGTTGCGGAAATTTGAAGCAAAGGTTTTATGTAAATATGTCAGTATCAGTGCAATTATAGGTTCTTACAGAATATGGAAACTTCGATGTAAAAAACACCCATGTTAAATTGCTGAAATGTTTTCCCCACCGTCTAATCTCAATTGTGCTCTGTCTACTATACCAAACGACTATTGTATTTGATGCTATATTTAATATCTCACTCTACTAGCTGTCAAAAGTTTTTTTTTTCTTTTTTTTTTTTCAAACAGAAATTCTGATAAAACCCCCATGTAAAAACAACCATATTGCTCAACTTGAATGGTATTCCACACACATTTTGTAAATTTCAATAATTCTCATTTTTTGGCAGGTTATATCATATCATTATATGCCAATGTCTTTTAGAAAGCTTAAAAAATTTTATGTATGTGTAACACAAAGGTTCGATGTAAAAACACCCACATATAACTACTTGAGACGTCTTCAACACTTTATGTAAATTCTAATGATTCTCCTATATGCCATGTTGTATCTATTATATCATGTCTGTACATATTAATGTATTTTATGGAGAATAAAGATTCTGATATGTATGTATGTATGTATGTATGTATGTATGTATGTATGTATGTATGTATGTATGTATGTATGTATGTATGTATGTATGTATGTATGTATGTATGTATGTATGTATGTATGTATGTATGTATGTATGTATGTATGTATGTATGTATGTATGTGGATGACGTAAGTCTCTTTGCCACCAACATACACGACCTACAATCAATGGCACAGAAGACAACAGCATTTATGGAGACCAGCGGGATGGAGGTTAAGCCACAAAAGTGTGCAGTGTTCAGCGGTCAGCGAAGCGGAAACAATTGGGTCAAAACTTGTAAGGCGGACATTAATATCCAAGGTCATGAAATCCCCTCTTCTGATCGAGGGCGTTCCTACAGATACCTAGGACATGACATTACAATTGATAATACATCGGACCAGTTTCAAGCAAGCAGCCTTATATTAGAATTTAGGTCAAATTTAACAAAATTAAGCTGTGCCCCACTACCAACATCAGCAAAGATCTCATTAATTAACCCGATGTGTTTCGGTCCTCTCATGTTTTATTTTTCTAACATACACTTTACAGAAAAACAACTTAAAGAAATTGAAGATGAAATTGTACAACACGTTAGAACATGGTTAGTGCTAAATGAATCATCCACAAGGAGCTATTTCTTCTGTCCCAGGTCGAAGGGTGGCCTTGGCATACCAAACCCCTTCATATTATACCACTCTCGACATATTTCATTCCTTATCAGTATGCTCAATTGTGATGATAATCTTGTAAAAACTGCAGCAATAAACTCGTTAGATAGACATATGAAAAAACGTAAAATAGACCAAGTAGGTGAAGATAGGAATAACTTTGCAAGCTACGAGTTAAACGAAACAAACCATCTAGCTAAAAGATCGAAGGTGAATTGGCCAAGATCATTTTGGGTAGAACTGAATGAAGAATGCGCGCGTGAAGGAGTGAGTGTGAAAGTGGATGACAGTGGCCATTACAGTGTACAATTAGACGTAGATGAAGATGTAAGTCTAACATACAAGTCAGCAAATGCTTTTTATTCTGGATTTAAATCACATAAACTTAACCTAATTCTAAGTGAACTAAAAAGTAAATCGTCACAAGGGAGAATAGTGCGCGAAATGAAATGTGTAAACCACTCATTGTCATCTAGTTTTCTATCTAATGTTAAATTAAGTGATAAAATACTTTCATTTGCTGTGAGATCGAGGTTACAGTTGCTGGAATGCGAAAGTCTTTTACATCTATACTACCCACAGACATACACGAAAATGTGCAAAATATGTAACCACCCATACGAAACAGTGTCACATTTATTGAATGGATGTACCAAAATTTCAAACATTATACCAACAAAGGCACAATAGAGCTGTAGACATTATTTATGAGAAACTGAAATCTGCATACAATAATAAAAGTGACATAACAATAAACAAAGAGATAATAGTTAAACCATCACTTTTCGGCAGCAGCAACGCCTCATTTAAGACTCATGCCGTAAAACCTGATTTAACAATAATCAATCGACAGAACAAAACAGCTTTTATAGTGGAGGCAGCAATACCATATGATGCCCATTTAGATAAATGTTACCAACATAAATTTGATAAGTACTATCCATTGACTGCAGAAATTAACGAACTAGGCTACCGTACGCATGTAATCGTACTGATAATTGGTAGTTTGGGTCATGTGCATGCAAAGTGTGTGAGTGGATTAATGTCGCTAGGGTTGCGGAAATTTGAAGCAAAGGTTTTATGTAAATATGTCAGTATTAGTGCAATTATAGGTTCTTACAGAATATGGAAACTTCGATGTAAAAAAACCCATTTTGAATTGCTGGGATGTTTTCCACACAGTCTACACTCAATTGAGCTCCTCTGTATACTATACCATACGCCTATTGTATTTGATGCTATATTTAATATCTCACGCCACTAGCTGTCAAAGTTTTTTTATGGCAAACAAAATTCTGATAAAACCTCCATGTAAAAACAACCATATTGCTCTACTTGAATGGTATTCCTCACACATTTTGTAAATTTCAATAATTCTCATTTTTGGCAGGGTATACCATATCATTATATGCCAATGTCTTTTAGAAAGCTTAATAATATTTTATGTATGTGTAACACAAAGGTTCGATGTAAAAACACCCACATATAACTACTTGAGACGTCTTCAACACTTTATGTAAATTCTAATGATTCTCCTATTTGCCATGTTGTATCTATTATATCATGTCTGTACATGTAATGTATGTATGTATGTATGTATGTATGTATGTATGTATGTATGTATGTATGTATGTATGTATGTATGTATGTATGTATGTATGTATGTATGTATGTATGTATGTATGTATGTATGTATGTATGGTTGTATGTATGTTTGTATGTATGTATGTATGTATGTATGTATGTATGTATGTATGGCTGTATGTATGTATGTATGTATGGTTTGTGGATGTTATGTATGGTGAATGGGATATAATGTGGTGAATGTATGTATGGGGTTTGGTTGTAGGTTGGGGGTGTATGTATGTATGGTGGTGGTGGGGTTGTATGTATGTATGGGTGTGTATGGTTTGGTGGTAAAAAATGTAGTGTGGGGGGGGGGGGTGTTAAGGGGGTATGTTGTGTGGGGGTGTATGGGGGGGTGGGTGTATTGTGGTGTGTATGGGGTAGGTTTGTGTGTGGGGGGGAATGTTATGTATGGTGTATGTATTTGGTATGTGGGTGGTGGGGGGGTAAGGGGTGTAGGTGTGTGTGTTGGTGGGGTTGTGGGTTGTTTTGTACTGGTGTGGGGTGGGGGGTGGGTGGTTTTATTGTTGTGGTTGGTATGTTTGGGGGTGGGGGGGGTGTGGTGTAGTGTGGTTGTATGGGTGGGGGGGTTGTATTATTGTGTGTGTGTTGTAATTTTGGGGGGGGGGGGTGTGTGGTGTGGGGGGGGTGGGGGTGGGGGGGGGGGGGGGGTGTGGGGGGGGTGGGGGGGGGGGGGGGGTGGGGGGGGGGGTGGGTGGGTGGGGGGGTGGGGGTGTCGTGGGGTGGGGGGGGGGGGGGGGGGGGGGGCGGGGGGGGGGTGGGGGGGGGGGGGGGGGGGGGGGGTGGGGGGGGGGGGGTGTTGGGGGTGTGGGTTGGTTGGTTGGGGTATGGGGGGGGGGGGTTTGGGGGTGGGTGGTTTAATGGGGGGGGGGGTGGGGGTGGGGGGGGGGGTTGGGGGGGGTGTGTTGGGGTGGTGGTGTGGGGGGTTGGGGGGGTTTTGTGTGTTTTTTGGGGGGGGGGGGGGGGGGGGGGGGGGTTTGTGTGGGGGGGGGTGTTTGGGGGGGGTTTGTTGTGGGGGGGGGTTGTTTTGGGGGGTTGGGTGGGGTGTGGTGGGGTTGGGGGGGGGGGTGGGGGGGGGGGGGGTGGGGGTGGGTATAAATTTAGGGGGGTGTGTGTTGTGGGGGTTGTGTTGGGTTTGTTTGGGTGGTTTTGGGGGGGGTTTGGGGGGGTTGGTGTGGGGGGTGGTTTTGTGGGGATTGTGTTTGGGGGTTTGTGGGGGGGGTTGGGGGTTTGGGTGGGGTGGTGGGGTGGGGTGTGGGGGGGGGGGGTTGGGGGGGGGGTGTTTGGGGGGGGTGGTTGGTGTGGGGGGGGGTTGGGGTGTGGGGGTTGGTGTGGTGGGTGGGTGGGGGGTGGTTTTTTGGGGTTTTTGGGGGGGGGTTGGGGGTGGGGGGGGTGGGGGGTTTGGGTGGTGTTTGGGGGGTTTTGGGGGGGGGGGGGTTTTTGGGGGGGTGGGTTTGTGGTTGGGTGGGTTGGGTGGGGGGGGGGGGATTGGGTGGGGTGGGGGGGTTTTGGGGGGTTGGGGTGGGGGGGGTTTGGGGGGGGGGGGTTGTGGGGGGGGGGGGTTTTTGGGGTGGGGTTGGGGGGGGGTTGGGGGGGGGTGGGTGGGGGTGTGTGGGGTGTGGTGGGGTTGTGGTGGGTTGGGTGGGGGTGTGGGTGGGTTGGGTGGGTTGGTGTGGGGTTTGTGGTGTGGGTAGGGTTTGTTTTGGGTTGGGGGTGGGTTTGGGGTGGTTTGTGGGGGGGGGGGGGTTTTGTTTGGGTGTGTTGGGATTGGTTGTTTGGGGGGGGGGGGGGGGGTTGTTGGGGGGGTGTTGTGGGGGGTTTTTTTTGGGTATTCGGGGGGGGGGGGGTTATATGTTGGTGGGGTTGTATAAGTTTGTTTTTTTTGGTTTGTTTTTTTTGGGGGTGTTTTTTATTTGTTTGTTGAAAAATGGCCTTTTTTGGTGGGGTTGGTTTCAACAGTACAGGTACTAAGTATCCTTGACACATCTTACAATTACCTTAGAATTCCAATGTAGTAGGTTTTATACCACTGCTGGTTTTAGCTATATTTGGTGTTTTAATCGTAATGACAATTTTACCGTTCTTAACCAATGTTGACATAATTCACCATTAATGGATTAATCCCTCAGACGTTGAAATTTTGGAATGTTATTATTTTGGGGAATTTAATAGAAGCATAATGTAGATCCGGTATGTGACTAAAATTGTGGGGTGGGATTCTTTGTGAATATTGTTTTGAGGACCCAGGGAATCGAATGTTAATTGTTTGCAAAATCTTAGTTCATTACTATAACAGGAATGCGTTTGTGAATATCACTAACAGTTTCATAAATTGAACGAATTTAATTACTCATCATGTTGTTAGATTGGGTGAGATATGTATTAAAATTACTAAATGTAGACAGGTTAGTTGAACAGTACTGCCAAGGACTTTAGTTATCCTTAATTTTATTTGGTATTATGTTGACAGCATGGTCTTGAGATCAATTTGTCAATAGTTCGTGAAATGAGTTGAAGATAATTATACGAGGCTTCTTAATTTAACTTATTAGCTGTCCCTGAGAATTCCAAGTGTATTATTACTTCTCTAGGAAAGGCGGATATATAAATATAACTCGTGTTTCAGTCACTCTGGAAAGGTAGTTAATTGGTCAGTTAGGTTTGGACCATTGGACATGAATATGGTCAGCAATTTACCCCCAGTGATTAAATATTTAATCGGGGCAGGGTATGGTTTCTTACCATTAATCAGGGTTTTTTGCATATGGGGAGGATTAATATAAGAGCGCCGAATGTTAGATCTTTTCCTGAGGGAAAGAATTATCTTTCGAGTACGTGTTGTTGATCCGTTTTTTACGCAAAGATAGTGATTTAATATCCATGATAGGAGCGCTTTTACAGTTTTAGAATATTGAGGGCGTTGCTTTAAAACTTATCCGTATTCTCACGCAAATGGGATAGTCAATGGGAATAAGATGGCAGGGTCTGTATTTTGTAAGAATAGGGTTATATTGTAATTGATTTTTTCTTAGTATAATCTTTCGGCAGTTTACTTATTCATTTTTTCATGTTAAGAAATGTGTTGGTGTCCACATCCTGAAGTAAATTCCAGGACTCTAATATATTGAGATTGGTTCATTGGAACCTATGCTTGTAACTTAATAATTTAAATTGTGAAGCGCTAATTTTATCCGAAAAAATGAGGGGGACTTTTTTGAGGTTGGTAATGGAGTGAGTGGTTAAAATATCTGTTTGTGGGGAGTCCAGTTTCAATAGGCTTATGCACTTAGGTAGATCAAAGGGAGTCTTAAGCTTCCCCACTCAGTTTGAATTTTGACCATGCGACCCAAAGTAATGTTTAAAGGAATTTACACTCGAATATTAGAAAGTTTTTTGACAAGTTGAACGCCCTTTATTAGTACTCCATTAATCATTTGGTGGGATGGAATTGAAGTAATGGGATAGTTTTTCTTTTTAAGATTTGAGGATGGACGTGGTTAACCATAAATATGTTTAGTACAAAAGCACGCTCCCATGAGGCAGATACTTATTAGAGGTTTTTATTTCGATGGGGGCGTGATATTGGCCGCTATCCCCTTAGGGTAAGAAATAAATGTATAGGGGGATGGAGATTTATTTATGGGCAGGTTATTGAAAATTCGTGGTGGGTTTATTTAACGGTTTAGTTGGTAGCACTTACGTTTGATAGTATTATTTAATTTAACTGCAGTGGTTGAATGGAGTTGTGGTTTAGTTAAATAATCCTGAACAGTGTTTGATGGGGGGTTATTTTGTTAGTGATTGTATGTGTAGTTGTATAGGGGGGATTATTTAGATGGTGTTTTAGTGACCGAGTGATTAATTCCTTAATTTAAAGTTGAGGGGCGTTATGGGGTGTTTGGGATCCAGTGTTTATACCAAAAAAATAAAATCCTGTGAATTTGTGAATGTCGGAATGTGTTTGAAGGTGTTTGTATAAGCCAGGATTGTTTACAGAAAATTGCCATATACGTATTATGTTAAAAAAGTATTCTTAACAAATTGGGCTTTGATAATATTGGGAATTGCGGTTTATTAGTTTTCACTGTAGTTAGGAAGATGGATCCTCGGGTGTAGTGTGTGAGATATTGGTTTAATTAAGGGGTCATGAAATGGTCGATTATGTAAGTAGATATCTATGTCCCTTCTACTTTCGAATGACGTCATTAATGTTACATAGCATTTTGCGGGTAATAGGATGGTGCTACTGGGAGATAAATTGGTTTAAGTTAGCAAGTATGATGATAGTCGGTTCTTGTACAGTTTTTAGTAATGTGGTCCAGGTCGTTGTAATTGAAAACCAGTTAGATGAAGAAATGTGTGTTTGTACAAATTGTTTTGCTTTTAGGTTGAGGTAAATTTATCCTGTTAGAAAACCAGGGTCATGGTTCTTTATTGAGTAAAACAGGTATTGTGTAAGATAAATGGTGGGTATGGTAAGAAAGGCATGTTAAATAGTGGGTATGTTTTTTATGGATGTTGTGGAACTCAAGGTCCTTACACTTATATTCGCTTGGAGATTGGTGTTCAGAGACCTGGTTCAACGTCATCTGGTTCGGGTGAGAATGTGAATGGCAAAATACCTTTTAGTTGTTAGATAAGGTTCTTCCAGTTTCATATAAATTTGGTATTAATTCCTTTTTGTTAATTTCCATTCTTCTGATTTAATTTGTGATGGTAGTTAGTGGATTTTTAGTAAATTTTGGTTAATAAATTATTATTGTTCCATTCACTAGAAGATTGGTGGTGGGTTAGGTCAATAAGTAATATTTGTTCTATGAGTTGGGGTCCTATACATTTACGCCATGTCAAAGTGGGTTTCAATCTAAGGGACATGATCTTCAGTGTATTGTTACAGGTGAATACAAAAATCCCTTAGGAAAGATTTTTTATGTTTTGAAAGGTACTAACTTTGGGTTCCTTGGTGTTAAAAGGGGAGTAAAGTCTTGGAGTAGAAAACCAATTCTACTTATTAAGGAGAGATACGTTTACAGAAACCTTTTGAAAGATGGAGTAAAGGTGGGGTTACTAAAGTAAGTTTGATGGGAGTGTTAAATGGATGGGGGACCTTAGTAGACAGGTCTATTTAGGTAGGTTGATAAGTTAATGATATGAATACCGGTGAGGTCCTAATCGTCTGTGGGTTCCTATACATGGAAACTTAGGGTGAGGACTATAGTAAAAAACATGGACATATTTTTAATGGACATGGATTTGACCAGTGATAATGATACACCGAAATCTGGGAATTGATACAGCAATGGTTTCCTCCCTAGATAATGTTTGTTTCCTATACCAAACCTTTTCTATTTTAAATCATTCGATTTAGCATGTGTAACTGAACTAATCGTCTTAGTTTATACATTTGAAGCAACTCCCTTCCTAAAGTTGGTTTGATAGGGAATGCAGTTACAAGGTTAATTACCGCCTGGTGACGTGGTAGGTTCTGTATATTATTACAGAAAATTGTGTAGAAAGATGGTATTATACATTAATAAATGGATTGTATTGTTTATATTACAGACGTGTTCCAGATCTAGTAACCTGAAAAGTTGATCTTCCTATAACCATAATTTTGTTAACCGTTCCTACTTCCTTTGGTGTTCCTATACAGTCATAATGAAGTTTTTGATGGGTTACCTTAATTTACGATTTATGGGTTTTATACCCACGCAGCGATTTGGTATCCTATTTTAAGTGTAGTTCATATGACAGAAGAACTGGTCTGTAACCCTGTGTTGGTCCTATACCAGCCATGTTTGATTTTCCGCCTATAAGTGTTTCTACACACCATACCAGGTAGTGTTTATATGTAATAGCCAATTAATGTCCGTGGTACAGCAAACTAATGGTGCCACGTACTCCAAATGGGTTCCTATAAGTCCCACCTTTCATAAAGTTTTGGGGTTCCTATACCGCCCCATCACATCCTGGTCCCTTAAAACTGGGTTCTATAAGAAAAACCGGTATATATCCCCATAAAAGTACCCCCACCTACTTAACAAGAATTACTCCCTTCGCATACCATGGTCTCTTCTACCAGTTCCAGTATCGCCTTACAGCCAAAACTCAAACATTCCTACCCGCACACCTTCCTATACAGAACTAATCCACTGGTCTTGTCTGGGTTCCACCTAACCCCAGCACATTCCCTCCGCCATAGACAGCTCCCAAGTAAGTCCGCCTGATCTGTAGTGTGACCCCAAATAGAAGGGGGGGGGATGGGTGGAATGGGTGGGGACAAGGGGAAATGGGTACATTGAACATACCATTAGTCGGCTCCATAGCACACAATACAAAATTAAACATATTTGGGAGGGGGGGATTCAATACATACATACATTAACGGCCAATAACATAGGAGGGGGTTGGACAGGGGGGGGGTAAAATGATAAGGGAGGTGGTTAATGTAGACGGGGGGGTAAGCGAGGGATTGGTGGGGGAGATCGGGGGGGGAAAGGGGGGTAAGTACAGGTGGGTGGGGGGATTCATGTTAGGATGGGGGGGGATGCGGGGGAGGGATAAGGGTGGTAGGCTGAGGGGACATTTGTGGGGGGGTTTATCATACCCATTTGGTGAACATAAATTGAGCGTGTGGTTCTCATAACTGCTTGGCGGAGGTTGTGTAGGGTAGCTTATAGGTAGTGGTAACAAGGGGATGGGGGGTGGGACAGTGGGGGTAGTAGGTGGGGGACGGAGGGGGGGGGGGTAGGGGGGGGGATGGGGGCGGTCTGGGTAAGCTGGTTTTTGTGGGTCCTCGTGGGGGTCGAGTTGATAATAAAAAAAAGGGGGGAAAGGAAGGGGGGGGGGGTGGTTGCCCCCACGCACCCAACCCAGTTGGGGCGGAGGATTGAAATGGAAGGGGGGGGGAAGTAGGACAACATGGGGCTATCGGGGGGGGTGCGGCACTAAAAACACCCCCCCCTTACCAGTGGTAATTTTTATTGGGGGTTGGGGCGTACGTTATGGAGAGGGTAAGGCATTATTTTGTGACAATAACACACCATTAGGGCGAAAGGGATGTGAGGGGTGATGTTGGAGGGGTGGTATGACGTGGGGTGGGGTTGGGGCGTGGGGAAGCCAAATATTGTGGTTTTGGTTATGGGTCAAAAAAAGTGATATTCAACTACCAACTTGGTCAGCGACACAAAAAATGGAGTTTTGTATGTGGTGTATTGGTTTTGATTTAGGGTTGGTTGTTACGGGGCTATGGGGGAATATGTGTGTTTTTTTCCCATTGAAATGTTGGTGTGTAAAATGGGGGGTGTTAGGGCGTGTATCCTACATTTATTTTAGGACATAATTAGGTTTTGGTAATAACGGGAGGGGAGGAAAGTTTTTTGTTGGGGGGGGGGGGTAAGGGGAGGGATTTGTGGTATCCAAATTAAACAAAATAAAGCGGGTGGGGTGTATTTGGGAGCGTACGTGGGAGGGTAAAAGATTCTAATTAGTTAATTAAAAGGGATTGGGTGGGGGGGGGGGGGGGGGTGGGGGGGCGGTGAGGAGGGGGCGGAGCGGGGTAACATACAAAAAGTTTAGGGGGGGGGGGTATTTAAAAAGTACAGATGGGGGGAAGGGGAGGGTGGGATAAAAAAGGTGGGTTGTAGGGGAGAGCGGGGGGGGGGGGGGCCATAAAATGAGGGGGGGGGGCCGGGGGTTATTGGGGGGTGGGGGGGGGGGAAGGGGGGGGGGTGGTGGACATAAAAGGGGTATCATTTATAAGGGCGGACAAGAGTGGGGTCTCGGGGATAGGGGGGGGGTCGGGGGTGGGTGATTAAAATCTTTAATAAGGGTCTGCACAAAAAAAAATCGTTGGGATTTGGGTATGGGGTGATATGATGAAACGTAAACCAGGGGGGACTATGTGGGACAGGGAGCGGGGTGAAAAATGTAGGGGGTAGAATGTTGACACAGTATGAGGTAAGAAACTTTCTTTTGTTATTTTTTTTAACGGTTTATCGGGGGGGGGGGGGGGTGGGGGGGTGGGTGGGGGGGGGAGGTAAGGGGGGGGGGGGTTGGGGGGTGGTGGAAAAATGGGGGGGGGGGGGGGGGGGTTGGGGGGTGAAAGTTGGGAAACCACCCCAATGGCTAACTAAACAGTGGTAACATTATACTAAAACAAAAAAAAAAAAAAAAAACAAACAGAGTCCAATCCAACATGACTAATTTATTCTGGAAATAAAACTCATTTTTTTTGTTACCTAATAAACTAAAAATAAACAAAAAAAAAAACAACTCCTTTACACAGGAAAAAATAAAAAACGCTTAATGAAATGTGTAAAAAACCATTGTCATCTAGTTTTCTATCTAATGTTAAAATACGGTAATAACAACCCTTTCCCAATTTAGCATTAGGAGATACTAGGTTACAGTTGCGGAATTATCGAAAGTTTTTTTTTTTTTTTCCTAAAATTAACTACCTCACAATACAACACTCCCCACCCTTGTTTTTTTTTTTGTTTTGATTTAATCCCATTTATTTTACTAAAAAAAATAAATGATACTTCCAAAAAATTTAATTTCAACTGGATTTTTTATTAATTTTCAAACTATCATACCCACAAAGGATCCCAACTAGATTTTTTTGTTCTTTTTTATTTTTTGTTACACTTTACCACATCTGCAAAACAATCAAAAAATAGTGCACTTAACACATATAATAAAAAAATCAATTTTTTTTTTTTTTTTTTTTTTTTTTTTTTTTTTTTTAAAATAAAAAAATGCCAAATTAAAAAAAAAAAAAAACCGTAACAACCTGATTTATTACAAAATATAATTTTAGCATAACATAACAGCTCCTTAATTAATTACCAAAAAAAAAAAATACCCCCTCCATAGGATTACTGCCCAATTATTATTTTTTTACACATCTATACACAACCAAATAAAAATATTATTAATCTTTTAACTAATTTAAGTCACTATCCATTGACTTTTTATAAATACAACGAGAAGCATCAGCTAAAAAAAAAAAGCATGTAATTTTAATAATTTTTCATAATTTTTCATAAATTGGGTCATTTTAAAATATCCCAAAGTGTAGTTTCCCACTTTTTATAACATGTCGCTAAAAATACAAAAAATTTGAAAAATAAGGTTAAACAAAAAAAAAACAGTATGTAATGCAAAAATAGAATCTTAAAAACTAATTTTTTTTTATTTTTAATTTTTATTCCCCACCTCTAAAAACCATTCAACAAATAAAAAACTGCTCAAAACCACAATGTAAATTCCAAACAATCTTAAAAAATTTTTAAAATATTTGCTTTTTTTTTTTTTTTACATTTACATACAATTATTTTATTTGGATTGCTTTTTGGTTTTTTTTTTCACCCCCCTCATTTTCAAACCCATCACAAATTTATATACACCTTTTCTAAAACTTTTATTATCATTATTTTCTACCATTCAGTTAATATAACAACCATATCACACAAATCTATCATAAATGGTATTACCACACCCTTTTCTCAGTAAATATATAAAATATTTTTCTAAAGATTTTGTGGCAGGTATACCTCCTAACCAGTTAAAATGAGCCAACTTTTTTGTTTCTAGAAAGCTTAAAAATTTGTATAAATATGTAACACAAAAATTCGATGTTTTTTTCTTTCTTTCGTATGATAATTTTATCATGAGATATCTTCAGACAATTAAATTTAATATTTCAAATCTAGTTATATCCTGATTTGCCCCCCATATGTGTATACCTAAGAAATTACCCCCCCCCACAAAAAAAAAAAAAAATGTTATTTTATGGTGAATAACGATTCTGATATTTATTTTTTTTTTTTTTTTTTTTTTCATCTGTTTTTATGTCGATCGATTGTATTTTTCCAGTGAATACCAACTTCTTTCATACCGAGTTAGCCCTCAAACATCCACCTACATACCCCACATAATATATCAGACTATATAAGTAGTTTGTTTTTCGCTGAAAAATACGTTTATATATCGTATCGTTTGTTTTTTTTTATTAATTTTTACGTTAATTTAAATTTATATACATGTAGTGGAAAACGTAATGTCTACGCTTACATGTACGAATTGTGACATGTCATTTATGCTCAAAATAGTATCTGTATATGAGTACGTATACGTAACGAATTATTTTTTATTACGTACACGTAACCTTAGTATGCGCTCAACGCCAAACTTTTTACGTATACGATATACTATGTAACTAAGTACGTACATCCACTGTAAAACTTTTAACTGGATATATAATGTCTGGTTCTCCCTACCCCTCACACCACCATGTATGTACTGTATACAATCCCCCCCAAAATAATGTAACAAAATTTTTAAAATGTTTTTTAAGCACGAGATACATAACACGCTGTCCACAGATATGTAACCAACCCACCATATGTAAAAAATTATTTAATAGTGAGAGGGACCACAACACATTTAACGTAATGCTTATGTACTAATGAAGGGAGCTAAGCGAATAATTCTTGCTACCCTGAATTTTTTTGGTAAATAAAGTCAAATCAAAATCAAAAAAAACAAAGAAAATAAAAAAATCTAATACAAGGCTCCTCCTATCAAAGTTAAAAACTCTTAGAACTATCACGGACCGTATTGAGCAGAAAGAAAGGTATTATTTCAGGGGTGCTTGCCATTGGAGTGTTTTAATATGTAGTGAGCAAGCATCGATAAATGTCATTCCGTGGAATTGGAGCTAAGGTTATCAAATAATCCATCACGTGCCGAATCCCATTCAAGGGGATGTGGATGACGTTAGTCTCTTTTGCCCACAACATCAACACGAACTCAATCAATGGCACAGAAGACAACAGCTTTATGGAGAAACCAGCGGGATATGAGTGTTAATCCTACAAAAGTGTGCAGTGTTCAGCGGTCAGCGAACGAAACAATTGGGTCAAAAACTCGAAAGGCGGACATTAATATCCCAAGGTACATTGAAATCCCCATCTTCTGATCGAGGCGTCTCTACAGATACCTAGACATGAACATAACATTGATAAAACGATCGGACCAGTTACAAGCAAGCAGCCTTATATTAGAATATAGGTCAAATTTAACAAAATTAAGCGTGACCCCCACTACCAACCTCAGGCAAAGATCTCATTAATCCATAATACCGATGTGTTTTTCGGATCCTTCTCAGTGATTCATATTATTCTCACATACCCCATAACCGACCACACCAACTTACAGCACCTGTGAAGCAGCCCTTGGAGAAATCCCCCACGTTTAGAGACTGGTTCGTATAGCTTGTTCCCATAAACTGCCTATTCAACCACAAGGAGCTAATTATTATTGTCCCAAGTCGTGGGTCGGCCTTGGCATCCCACAACCCTACATATTATACCACCCTCTCGCCCACTAATCATTCCTCAAAAATCAGTATTTGACTCAAATATTCGTAGCAGGAACAATCTTGTCACACCATCCGAGCCATAAACTCGAATAGCTCGCCACATAAAAACCCGTCCCAACGGCCCCAGGCGGTGCCTCTATGTCCATAACTTAGCCAAGCGCACGCGTTTCACCCCGAAACACACCATTTCGACCCCTCATCACCCCCCGCCCCCCCCCCCCCCCCCCCCTCCCCCCCCCACACCCCCACCCCCTGCCACGACATGGCCCTCCTCATATGAGTTCGAACTGGAATGACGACTGCGTCGGCGTGCAGTGAGTGAGTGTGAGCAACGTGGAATGGACAGGGGGTGGGGGGGGTGGGGTGGAGCCCCCCCCCCCAACCCCCCCCTCCCCCCCCCACCCCCCCCCCCCCATGGGTGGCCATTCCGATGTACCAAATTTAGACTGTAGATGAAGAAATGTAAGATCTAACATCCACGTCAGCAAATGCCTTTTTTCTTCTGGATTTACATACAGCCATAGAATCTTACACCCTCATTTTCTAAGAGACTAAACACCGTAACTCAGAGTCACAAAGGTGAGCATAGTGCGGTTTGACGAAAATTTGTGGAAAACCTGAGTAAAGACGCACTCAATGTCAGACTAGATCATTTAGTATCTTCTGAATCTATTTAAGATCATTAAGTGATAAACAATAACTTTTCATTTGCTGGTGAGAACGAGGTTTACAAGTTGCTGTGAATACGAAAAGTCTTTATACATCTATACTACCCACATACATACACTGAAAATGTGCCATAGAAATATGTAACTAACCATACGAAACATGCGTCCACCATTATTGAATGGATGTAACCAAATTTACAAACTTATATAACCAACAACAGGGCACAAATAGAGCTGTAGACATTAATTATATGTAGAAACTGAAATCTGCATACAATAATAAATAAGACTAAGCAATAAGACAAATGATATAAAAGAGTATAAACACAACACTTATCGGCAGCAGCAACGCCTACATTTAAGACTCAATGCCGTAAAACCTGATTATTTTACAAACAATAATCAATCGTACAAGAAACAAAAACAGCTTTTATAAGTGGTAGTCAGCAAATAACCATATAGTATGCCCATTTAGATACATGTTACCAAACATAAATTTGCAGTGATAAGGTACTTAATCCAATTGACTGCAGAAATTTAACGAACTAGCTACCGAAACGCATGTTGAATCGTAATACTGATAATTGGGAAGTTTGGGTTCATGTTCATAGCAAAGTGTGTATGAATTGAATGATCGCTAGGTTGCGGAAATTTTGAAGCAAAGGATTTTATGTAAATATGTCCAGTATATTGCGCAATTAAGATTCTTACAGAATATGAAAACTTATCGATGTAAAAAACACGCCATTTTTGCCTTGCGAGGGATGTTTTCCACACAGTCATACACTCAATTAAGCTCCTCTGAATACCTATACCCGATACGACTATTGTTATTTTGATTGCTATATATTTTAAATAACTCACCACTATCTGTCAAGTTTATATTTTATATGGCAAACAAAAATTCCTGACTAAAACCTCTCATTCTAAAAAACAACCATATTTGCTTACTTGAATGGGTAAATTCCTCACACATATTATATGTAAATTTCCAATAATTCTCGCAATTTTAGCATGGATATACCAAATTCCTTATATGCCCAATGTCTTTTAGAAAGCTTAAAAATTTTTATGTGAAGATTAACACATAAGGTCGATGTAAAAACACCCACATAATAAAAACAACTTTGTAGCACGTAGTCTACAAGCACTTTATGTATATTCTAAAGATCACCTATATGTCCAAGTTTGAGATTTCTATTTATATCTCAAGTCTGTACAATATTAATGATCTTTATGGCAGAATAAAGACAATTTCGTGATATGTAATTTGGGGGGGTAATGTATGAATTTTATTGTTTTTTATTTGTTATTAAGTTTCATGTAGTAATGATATGTATGGTAAATGTATGTATTTATGTATGTTACGTACGTACAACATCATACCCATACATACATACATACAAACATACATACATATCCAGAATTTCTTTATTACGTACTTACGTATGTACTATGGTAGGGGGGTCGTAATGTACGTATGTAACCAGTATGCGTACGTAAGTATGATATGTACTAATGTACGTATGTACGAAAAGATACTTATGTAACGTACGAGTGTAACGTCTGTACTGTACGTTATGTATGTATGTATGTATCTGTTGATGTATTGTATGTAGATTGTATGTATGTAAGTTAATTAGTATGGAATGTCATGAGTATGTTATGATGTATGGAGAATGTATGTAAGTATGTATGTATTGTATTATGTATGAGTAAATTTATGTATGTATGTAATGATGATGTGTATTGATGTATGTATGTATGTAAGTATGTATGTAGTAATGTAATTGTATGTATGTATGTATGTATGTTATTGCTATGTATGTATTATGTATGGTGTGATAATTTAATGTTTCTAATGGTATGTAAGGTTTTTTTGTCTGCCCATGAGCACACCACAAAGTTGGATTTATTGAGTTTGAGTCCAGTAGCAGATAAATGCTGGCACCTATTTTGGAAGTTTAAATGAAAATGTAAGCGCACCGAAAAATGAGAGAAGATAGATGTATATAATTGTAAGTAGGCCAATGGTGGTAAAGAAAAAACCATTGAGCTTAGTTGTGGCCACTAGGGGTCGTAGAGTTTTTCTTGTAAGTTCCATTGGGAACATATTGCGAAGTAGTTCACCTTTAGCATAAAATTGGCATATGTGGTTTGTACTTAAGAATGAGGAATAGATCCTCTGTGGGCATATTGATTAATAGACTGTATTGATGAGGTTTGGTAATTAAAGAGTTAAAATCTAGACGAACGTGTCTTCTGTTATGCAACAAGTAATTACGTTATTAAAGGAGTAGAGTTCTCGATTAAAAAGGAAGACTGTTTTAGTTTCGTCATTGGTGATTGGTCGTTAAAGAACCCCACATGTAGTTGGTTTGAGTATCTGAGTATAAAACTACTAAATCGTGGGTCACCCTGGAGAACAAACAGAATAAACGAGCATTATTATGACAACAACAGCAGGAAGTAATCAAGATATACATTAACAATAATCAACATATACCTTGAACTGTGGACAGGGGGTAAGCAATTTATCTAAATCAATCATAACTGAACATCCACAAGAATATTCAAACCGCGCCCCACCACTAGATAAGGGGGGTATGCTGTCGTCCTTGATTGAAGGAAAAATTTGAAGTTGCACAAGTTTTATTTGCAGACAGAGTCCTTTGTTTGGGGTACAAATAATCGTGAAGTTTTTGATTCAATCTAAATGCGCTGTTCAACAATGAACAATTTTATGACAGAGACAGCTGTTGAGATCAACTATTGCAGAACGATAAATTTTACAAAATTCGTTATACTAGAGTGTCATCCCAGACCTCGGTAAGCCCTTACTAATGAGGATCAAAAAAAACATTATATCCATGAACGAAATCGTTTTCACGCCTTATTACCATGGAGAAGGTGGATGCTGATAGCCTAATTCTGACGCGAATATCTTCAACGGGATAAATATGAATCTGGGATTTTCGCGAGGAGGTCCGTTTCGCTAGTACAAGTGGACTCGAAGTACAAGAACAAACCATTAGGGAACATTAGTCAAGCGGGGTGGGTTATTCCCCCCCCCCACCTCATCAGTTTATTCGGATTCATCGATGAAATTAACATTTACGGTCTCATCGATATATAATGTACACACATCTCTCAGCAATGTGTCCTCAGTCTCACACGAGTGAAGGTCGGAACATTTTCGCCGTTGAAATTCATGTCCAAGAGTCCTATTAACAGAATAATTAGTAAACGATTCAATTGATCATTGGCGTAGGAACGATGCATTGTGATTACAATGGTGAGTGGGATACAGTCATGGTCCCGATTCATATAATTGATGTTTTTGTACACGTCATGTTGTTGGATGCTATCATTGTTGTGGCAAATCACGCTTCTTTTTGTGATTATAGTTTTACTTTTCTTCTAGTCTCTTTGCGGGCGAGCTGTTAGAGGCAATTCTTTACGGTTACATGTCCGTTATATCTTATAGTTTTGATTGCATTATTCTCGTTCTTTTCAGGACTTCAGCATTTTGCTGACGGTGATAACCGCACTGTTTGAGAATATACAGGCTTTTCATGCGTGTTTAGCTGTGCGCGCTATAATTGAGTCCGTATTTTTTTTTTAAATATCAATTTTGTTTGGAAATTGTAGTCCGGTGCTGGGTCCTTTCCTGCATATCTTTTGTAAAATTTTTAACATAAATGGTAAAAAGTGATAATTTGTTCGTATTTGATCTCCGTTTATTACTGGTGGAAAACTTTAATTTTTTTTTTTGTTCTTAGAATTTTATGACTGATTTGACCAATTTTGTCGTTTCCCTTTATTTTTGGTTTCCATCCATTCTTTCGTATTTCCTGCACTTGATCAATTTTCCCTTAGAGCAGCAACCATCAATATTCATGGAGAGAGGGAAGAGAGAGTGACAGAAGTCAAGCTATAATACAGATAAAAATCATTGCTTGTTATACATCCTACGAATTCATGTGGATAACAAAAGCATAATTCAGACAATTCACACGATAACTTATAACACGTCTAATAGAGTTAGTGGCAGGGATATAGTTATAATAAATAATAATATAATATTAAATATATAAATATATATTATATTATATAATATTAATGATTAGAAATAATATATATATATATATCATTCACATTTGTGACTACACCAATCATACATCAAAACTATCCCATAGTGTGATTGGACTATGTAAGGCAGTAGGATAACATCGATATTGATTTGAAAATTGTCTTATATAAAAAGTTATACCTTCTTGTATACTAATGCGACTCTTGACTATTTTCAAAATTAAACAGAGGAAGACAACATGATTATGGGAAGGGTGATTATTTAAAAAATTTATCTGCTTTTTGAAACTGCATATGGAAAATAGCAAGGCAAAAGAAGACAGAGAAGAAAATGAGAAAAAAATAATCTGAAGAAACAAGGAGAATTTTCTATGGCGCAATGAAAAAGCAAATAAGGAAGAAAACATTACGAATGCATGATAAGATCGCGTCTTGCGGAACGAGAGAAAATGGAACATGAAAAGGGCAATTCGTTTAGCTTGAAATAGCTCAGCCGAGGAGTCACAAATTTGAAAGGGAGAAAAGCTTTTTGAGAGGTGAGACAAAACTTCGACTTTTCAAACAACATCATGTTTCCTTCCCATGATTCTGAAAGTAAAGGTATCAGTCCCCTAGAAGAAGGCAATCACAACCCCCTAATCCTTTTAATTATAAGACAACTACCACTCCTTATTTCCTCCTCCTCACGACATAAAGTTAGTATTATTTATTAAGATTTCAGGAAAGAGTCACTTGCTTTAAAATATGTGTGGAATAAAAGATTGCGTGGACCTGGTGTTTTTGTCGGGTCTCCACAAGTGATGCGATCGTTGGGGAGGTCGGATATAATCTTGGGTAAATGAACCAAGTATTAAAAGACATGACAAATTTTCAGTTCTGTAAGGCCAGAGCATTAATAACGCAATATGGTCTCGTGAATCAGGAATGGTGGCTATGAAGACAAACAAGTATCTTCATCACATGTTAGAGACGGTTAGATTGGGGGCTAAAACATTTTGAGAAGCTGATTTGGTATCCCTCCATAAAACTATGTCTCCAAATATGGGTTGAACAGCTTCCTATCCCAACACTTTTGAATGGTTATTAGTAGTCTTCTTAATAAGAGAGCGAACAAAACTTGTTTCTATTCGGTGAAACCAGGATATTGTATCCTCAATTATACTATACAAGAGACTAATCCGACTAGGTAACTCTAGGTAAATGAGCGGAAAATATTAGGTCAACAATTTTTTCCGTAGCTCACTCAAACTATGTCATTTGAGCAGCAAGCAAAAGTCTTGGAGACTCTATCAACTGCGTAGATGCTGCACTCCCGGGAGATATCGAGTCTGCACTAACGTACAAGGAATAGGCATTTAGAGAAAAGACGATATAAATCCGATAGAGAAAATAATCACAGAACCAACATCCTATAGGGTGTAAATAATAGTATTTATCTTACCATAATCGCTACAGCCATCCCGGGAAGAGACTGGCAATAAATTTCAACAATTATAACAACATAAACCAATGGTAATCATAAATACGACCCAGTATTCACACAACAAATATACTGCAAACAATAATCATTTGAGTCACCGCGGGGGTGAGCCATATGAAGGGACAACAAGGACATTCCATTCATACAAACCATTTTTTCAGATGCGCGAAATCCACACTTCGTTAGAAGTCATAATAGGAGCAACGCTCACAAACAGCCAATGTCTATGTCAGAACGGTAGAACGAAATGTCCCATAACTGATATTCATTCAAGCCAAAAATATCACGTATGCCCAATAGTGCGTGTCAAAACGATTGGCACTCTTATTAGAATTCTAATAAAATTGTACAGAAATATAAGATGTGGTATATGTTCACCCTAGACGCTACACCGACGCGTCATTTCAAATTTTGTATTGAGACATGTTCATACCAGTGTTTGAGTTCATCTTTATGACTGTGTGTTTTGTGTGTCTACAAACAACTCTCTCACTTTACATAATGGGTTTGTTTGTACTTTAACACCCCAAATTAAATTTTAATGTGGACCACGGGTCTCACAACAGTCGGATACCAGAAGGTCGTTTTAAACTCCCACCGTATCTGGTTTTCACAGAACGTCAGTGAAATGGCATAAGCATTCGGAGCACGGGTAGAGGTTATTTTACCCCCCATTGGTCCGACGTAACAATTACCCATACGGCCATGTCTTTACTGTGGAAAGTTCGTGTTTGTGGTTCGTCAACTCATCCTTAGCTGTGTGTACTTGAATTTTCTGGTGAAACATAAAGGGTAATAGAGAAGAAATGAGTCTTACTGAATGAAATTTCTGGCAGTGTAGTAAAGAGAATATCTTTCTTATAATCCAATAGCTGTGACAAACATACTTGAGACATCAGTTAGGTTTAAGCAGAAGGCAAATGAACTTATGAATAGCAATCAATATACCCACACATACAACCCAATTCATTACATAGAATAAAAATGCTGAGTTCATTAACCCCAACAAAAAGATGACTCTTCTTTGGTGAACTTTTTAAGTTCACTTTAGCTACGGTCTAAAACTATACACGTCAGACAAATAATGCCAGCACCAATGGTATCAAGTTTCCATAGACAAAATTTTTGATTTACGTTGTTGTGACAATTATATCTTCAGTACCTACATACAAATTGTATGTACCTACTCAATTTCGATCACTAGTTTTTATCTAATGCACATGATTGTACCTATTTGCGGGTCAAATGGGGAATGCCCGCTACACTTATGAGAATGAAGGAACATTTTTTTGGTCCAGGGGTTCATAAGGACGGAGTCCATACTGTGTTATTTTTTTGTAAATCATGCACATTGTTTCTCAGGAGTTGCGCACGGACAAGTGGTGCAGCATCAGTTTTTGCACCCCTACAGACCACTCACCGATAATCGTCTGATGGCGTGCCCGTTTATTTATAAGATAGGCTTGTCGACCAAAATCTTGGGGCGTTCTTCCGGTGAGTTATCATGCATTAGTGTGATTCCCGCTTCATCTTAACGGTAATCGATACTACTAGTGCACTCTAGAATGGAGAGCCCTGAAAGCCATACCGAGTTAGAGACTTCCAATAAACAACACCGATGTCTGTGAAACTGTATTGCACTTATATTATCAGATATTTTCACGTAATCGGATTTCCCTTACATAAAGCCTTCTTTCTCAGATCCATGGCACGTCAAATTCAACATCAGTTATGTTTCTCGGAAATTTGTGATTTGGCTTCTCATCCGTCCATACAATGTGAGAGTGCCCAGATTGAAAATCCGCAATCAAACGGAGTTTGTAGAACGCTGTGGAATTCTACCATTAAAAACCGAGAATGTTGTGGGAACAGATAACAACAATGTTTCACTCATGCAATTGTGGTCGAGACCCGAGTAGTGTATACCAGCGGTATTTTCTCTTTTGTCGTATAGAGAATATTCGCTAATCTGTACCAAACCAGGGATTCCACCCCATATTTCACGAATTATATTATTCGCGGGCTAGATACCAAGAGGACCAAATTGCTATCATCCTACATGATTCTTTATAATAAGTGAATAAACAAATGCTGAATAAATCAACGAATAACGAAACATACACACAGCACCACTATACTATTCACCAGAATCTCACGCCAATCAATTGTTGAGGACGCATGTATGAAATCAGCGACTGAAGCATCAGAATTAAGCAATATAAGCGACTCCAGCCGTCGCGTATATAATCGTGATAGACAGATCTAACATACACAATATCGAATTAACAGATGAGAAGTATTTTTGTACTCTCTTTCACTTGCCCAATAAAAGGTGAATCATTTGTGGTGTTACGTGGCGCAAGGTCCTTTTAAAGTTGTGGGTAAGAAAACCGTGAACCGTAATCTTAGACACAGTCATCGACAGTATGGGATAAAAGAAAAAACTTACCAACACTCAACAAAATGTTACATCACCGTTTATCATTTACATCTCGTACCCTACTGTGTCCACACAAACATATTATTGTGAGTGGAAAACTAACACAAATGCAATCACCGTCAATCTGGCATCTAATGGCCTTTATGTTTGAAGAGTGAAAGAAGAGTAGCGTCAATAACTCGTCTTTATCGAGATCGGATGAATACCGCATCTAGCATTATTCCTGGTGGTACCTATCCAGCCTCTAGAAACTACTTGGAAGGTAATGTAAAACATTTGTAACGAATTTACCCTTCAATCATACAGAATCGAATTTCTCGAATCTATTGAACATCTTGAAGATGAAATATTCTGATCTCTTGGACGTAACTAACATTATGGTCTCACAAAAATAAAATTTATCAGTATCCCAACTCTCTAAATAAGTTACGACCGAAATGCAATTCCTTGCATATCATAAGCACGTTGACAGCGTGAGGTCGAGACAACATACATGATCTGAAAATACAGGGGAGAATATTAAACTCTCCATAGATTCTCCATTTTGCTTTTTTCCCGATAGGTGGGCAGTCTGCTGAAGAAAGCAACTTAAATAGCCATTCGTTAAATATAGCGCATTGATTTTCCGTGCGGACTAATAAATAAAATCACGATATCCGAATCTTGCAAAAGCCAATTAGCCTGTGAGCTGGATGGACTATGCTACCTATCATTTAGCTATCATGCGAGTACGTGCCATCTAACTAATTACTTTAGCAAATTCGAATTTAACACTAAATGGTGTATTGGATGCAGACCCCTTTTGTTGACCGATAGAATGGAGTAAACCGATGACATGGCATTGCAACATGCTCACAGGTGTTTGTTCCAAACAATTTGTTCATGTGTTCTTTTGGGCTCAAAAATAATGCACCTGCAACTTTTGTACGAGTGAATAGATGCGTCGAAAAAAAGTATTTGGGTAACCCCGTCTTCTGTGACACTAATATCTTACAATATAGAATGATATTTGCGCAATGTTATCATCGAACCAACAAAGGGAAGAGCATTTAGAGATGGTATACCCAATCATTTACTCCCCTGACACTAAGTAATACACAATCACACAGGCCCGTCCAATTCCAAAATAGAAATTGGAATCAATTAAAGGTTCATTTTCCTGAAGACACAAAATTATGTGCAGACATTAATACAGCCCTGAAGAATCAATTTAAAACGCATACTTTGATCTTAAATTCCAACTACAAAATGTGAAGCAAGTACGTGATTCTATAACGATTGGTGTAATTTTTATTTTTACACACGTTATAATTCCAAGGTTCTCGACTTTTATCTGCAGTACATTATCTGATCTAACTCAAAAGAGGTAATGCCATAACCAAGAGTAGTTTTGGATGATCAGAACAAATTAACCATTGCAATACAAAACAAATAAGACCTCATTTTTCACAGTATCCTATATTAAGACTTTGCCAGATTAAAAAAAGTATCATTTGATCTGTTTTGTAACAAATGCTACCCGCTCCATGCAATAGGCGGGTGTGGTGTTGTACAAAGTGATTTGATGGCAATTCATATCCGATTTACAAACTATGAGTAGGAAAACTGAGTCGTGGAAGCCAATCTAAAATACTCTATTTTTCGACAGAGAACTTTTTGGAGTGAGTATAAGTATAATACTTTGAATAAATACTTCAAAAGTATGGTGGTAGAGTACGCATTGATTACTAATAATACAGAATACAGATGAGCGGTTTAACATATCTCCAAACCTTGTAAATCACCAAGTTATGTAGAATTGCAAGATGACATACCAGAATCGCCTTTGCCAGTTGTGCAAGTGTATGAGACCCTTTGATATCCGCGTCCCATCATAGAAAGGACATAATTTACAATGAAATCGCTGATACTCTGATCTAAGAGTAATACATTAAATACGTAACTGTCCGGGTGATACACAGTAAGTTGGACACAAACATTCTTTATGTTTTCATAATCAATATGTAGGTAGAATATAATAGCGATAATTTCGTAGCATTAAGTAATGTTTTTGCTCACAAGATTTAGGACCACATATTTTTAACTGCATTTCACTCATCGTGTTATTCATTACACTCCATTGGCTTGAATTTCTGATTTTCCCTTTTTTATCATTATAGTTAAAGTGATAAAGTTATTAAGATTGGTCCTGGAAACCTGCATAGTAATCTTCCAGTAGCCGCTCAAAAGGGGGGTAATATGTCTGGGAGTGTTAGACTCTGCCCATGCACACCAGCATCTGGTTTAGGTATTTATTGAGATTTTAGTCAGTGCTGGATAAATGCGGAGCTTCCAACTAATATGAGGAATATTCTTAAAAGTAGACGCACCGAAAATGAGAGAAGAGAGATGTTTATAATAGTGTTATGGCCAAGGTGTTAAGAAAAAACCTTGAGCTCTCTTGTGGCCGCTGTTTTTCTTGTAAGTTTTCCATGGGAACATATTATCAAGTGTTCACGCTTCTTCTAAAGTGGATTTTGAGTATATGCGATGTACAAGATGGAGAGAAAAATAACTCTTGGACAAATGAAATTTAATATACGTATTGATGATATTGTTTGTAATATAAGGATTAATTCTTGACGAACGACTCTCTGTATAATCTACAAGAAAAATACGTTAATTAAAGGTATGTTGAGTAAAAAGAGGAAGACTGTTTTTTAAGATCGTCATTTGGTGATTTGGGTTCAGTTAAAGAACCCACATGTATGTTGCTTGAGTATGGAATAAGACTATAAATCGTTGGGTCACCCTTGGGACGTAACAGAATAAACGAGCAATTAATATGAAAAACAACAACAGCAGAGTAATCAAATATACATTAACTTAATCACATAAACTTGAACTGTGGACAGGGTAGCAATTTATCTGAAATTAATCAAAACGAACCACAATATATTCAAACAGGTGCCCCACCACAGTGGGGGGGGGGGGGGGGGGGGGGGTGTATGGGGGGGGGGGGTGTTTTGTGTGGGGTGGGAGAGGGATGGGGGTGGGGGGGTGAGTGGGGGTGTTCGGCAGGGTGTGCTTTGGGGTGGGTTGTTTGAGGCGGGGGGTGTGGTTGGAGGGAGGGGGTTTAGGTGTGTTTGGTTGAGTTGGGAGGGTGGAGGTACAGGGGTGATGCGTTGTTTGTTGGGGTGTTTGTGGTCTGGGTGTGGGGGTTGTGGGTGGCTGTGGTGTATGTGGGTGTGTTAGGGTCTGGTTTCGTGTAAGTATTTATATTACAGATTGAGGGCGGGGGTATGATAAGGTAGTACAGTTGGGGGAGCGTGGCTTCGTCATACAGAGGGGGATGGGGTGTTGATGTTTGAGGGTGGGAAACATTTGTGTTGTGGTAGGGTTTTGTGTTTGTGGTGGTTGTGTTGTTGGGGGTTTGAGAGGTCGTACATACGTTTTTGTGGGTGTTTTGTTTCGTGGGTTTGATAGGAAGATTCGTGGGTGCGATTCAGTTATTTTTTTGTTTCATAGTTGGACATTTTTTGTACATGGATTGTAGATGGAGATTGTGGTCTGTTTTGTGATCTACATTCGTTGTAGAGGGGTTGGGGATGTTTTTGCTGTCAAGACATTTTCTTGGTATGGGGGGTGTTGTGGTTTGGGTGTGGTTTGAGTTTTTGTTGGCATGGTTGGGCGGGTTTTATGATCTGTCAATGTTTATTCTTTTTTGTTGGGGGGTGTAGGATGCTGTTGGGTTGTGGGGATTGTTTGGGTATTGTTGTTCTTTTGGCCGGGGGAATCTTACAATGTGGTTCTGGGGCGTGATTAATTTGGGTGAATGGGGTTTTGGGTGGGTGTGTATGCTTACCGAAATAGTATTGTGTAGGTGGTTAAGTTTGTATAGGGGCGTGAGAAGAATGATTTGTTGTTTCAGTGTCGTTAAAGGGAAGGGTGGTTTGGGGGTGGAGAAGAATTGGGGAGGGAACAATAGAACCACACACCCCCCTATATTGACATACCCTTTGTTTTATGTGCCCCGCATATTTTATTTTGACCCCATTAATTGGGTTAGTAGGGGCATTTTGGGGGGTGGGGTTGAAGACCCAAGTATATCCTATGCAGGTGACCTACCCCCCCTCACCACACAGTATGTACAGCAATGGGGTGGTTGGGATCAACCCCCCCACCCTGGGGAAACCCCAAGTTGTTTTGTGACATTACTAACCCCCCCACCCAACCGTCATGAAAATCATTTGCTTCTGACCCCGGGGGCGGTCCATAAGAAACCTAGCGGACCCTGGGCCCCCCCCCAAACCAGGTGCTACTTAGTAATTTGATATGATATACCCGCCGACCAGTTTATAGCAAGCAGTTTTTAGTAGTGTTACACCCCCCCCCAATTTAAGACCGGCCGGTGTAGATTAACCAATTTTTCGTTATTTCTCAGTTGTGCCCCACTTTGAACACAGAAAGTTCCCAGGGATGTCACACCCCTAAATTTTGTAGGATTGTATAATTTGTGTGTGCTGTTAGATGTCCTTTTGTCTGAATTATTATGATGGGTTCTAACACGCCGTTACACTTGATATCAAAACAACTTACCAGGTTTGAAGATGATAATTTTTGTACACTCATAGTTTAGACATGGCCTATTATCTAAACATCTTAGGGTGTCCCCCCCCATTGTAGACCATAGTCTTTGAGTCTTGACGTTAGAAGAATGGTTCAGCCTTGGAAATTACCACTATGCCCCTTCATATTTGCCCCACCTGGGCATTAATTATGCGAGGTTCCTATGGAAGTTGTTCCATTACAACCAATAACAGCTGAATCCACATGTCATGAAGAGATGATTACAAGTGACGGAAGTAGTATTGACCCCACATGGTGTCATCGAGTTTGAATATTAGTGGAGGACTGTCATACAATAAAACGCAGATCATTGCCTGAACAGTTTACCCCCCATAAGCATAGTTGATTTATGCATGGGATAACGTATATTAATTTATATATGTCATGATGATCTCCTCCCGTTCATATATATGTTTTTTTTAAGTATGTTAGATAACCCCCCCTGAGTATGCGCCCACAATAGATCAAGTTATTTAAAAGGTAGGGGGTTTGGCGGTTTCCTTCGGGTGTGTATGTGTGTAGTGTTGTAGATTGGGTTATGGGATAAAATGTGATGAGTTTGGGGTGAGTTTTATGATGGGGTTTAAGATTGGGTTTATATTTTGAGGCCCTGTCCCCCCCCCCCATGTGTGTTAGGTAGGGGTGGTTGTTTGTTGTTTTAGGGGTGTGGGGGTTTATGTTTATTTTTGTGGGGGGTTATGGGTGCGATGTTGGTTGGGAGTCAAGGAGTTAGGTTACGTGGTGATGGGGATGGGTAACAGGTAAAATTTGTGAATTTGGGGGTGTGAGTAAAAGGTTAGGGGTTTGGGTGAGACAAAAAAACACACCCTTGAGTATTATGGGTTTATCGCCCCCAGTGATGTGGGGGAGAATTATCTGTTGTATAGGGGGGCGGAGTGGGAATATAGTTTGATTGGTAATAAAGGGGGTCAGTAATGTAAGTAGAGAGGGAACACGTATGTTTTTGATAAAGGTTTTTGCAAATTGTTTGGAAAGTGTTATTATTGGGTGTGGGGGGGGGGGAACCCGTTAAGACCCCCCCCCAGGTAGAAGAGTACTGGGTATATGATAAATGTAGGTAGACGCTGGAACTTCTTATCCGAGATGGGGGTGGAAATAATGTTGGATATTAAATAATGATGTAATGTTGGAGAAGATTAAGATTATAGTGATATAAAGCGAAGTGGGGAAGTGGGGATGTAAGTTGTAGTTGATCCGAGATGGCAGTAAGAAATGGGTGAAGAGGGTTTGAGGTACCAATGTTATTGGTATCAAAGAAATTGAAACCCTGGTTTAGACTGGTTTGTCCAAGTGTTGGTTTGAGTAGTTAAAAATTTTACTGGGTTATGGAACAATTTGTAGGTATTTTATTATTGAAGGCGTATTTGGATAAAATGGGATGAGATGGTTTTTCTGTGGGGGGGAGGATAAGAGCTTGTGTACTAGAGGACAACTGAGTTTTTTTATCATTATTTTGGGTGATTTTTGAATGTGATAAGTTAGTTTTGGTATGGATGATTCCCCTGGGTTTTTTTATTGAGAATTTTTACATCACTCAGTAATGTGGTAGGGTCACCCTAGGATGATAGTTATAGTAGGGTCAGGGTAAAGGAATTAGGGTATATGTAGGTTTTTATGAAGGGTTGATAGGGGTGACGGATCCGACATGGTCCCCTTAGTGTCATTTTTCATAACAGTAAGGTCTTAGAAATTGTAGGTGGGGTATGGGGATTGAATTAGATTTTTGAGGGGTTATACGGATTAAAGTTTGGCCGGGGAGAGTGTTTATTGTTGTTTTGATGTGACATTATATTATTTTATGTAGTGGTTATCTATTTATTGTTTTTGTATGTATTATTTGAGGTATGTTGAGGTTAGATTTTTGAGTTATTGTATTTGGGTCGTAGATGGTTGAGATTGAGATATGTTAAGATTTGTTGGATGTAATTTGATAGATGTAATTAATCCATGATTAATGATTGATAATGGTTGGATGAAGGGTAATTTAAGTTACGGGGGTAAATGATTGATGTGTAAAAGATTAATTAATAGGATGTGAAAAAGAGCTGTGGAAATAACGGAGTAAGTGTATTATAGGCGTGGTCTTTGAATTAATGAGGAATTGTTTGGTAGTTAAGAAGGAGTTAATGAGATATTGATGGTTATGTATTTAAGAAAGTAAAGTTATGTTGCTTGCGAAGAATTGTGAAGGATATTGAGGGTATTGATGTTTATTAACTGGTTTTATTGATATTTGGTGATTGGTCTTATAATGACAGTGGGAGATTTTTTTTTTAGTGTATTAGATCTTTATTTGTGGAGTTAGTTATGGGTTTGGTGGGGGTGTTTATAGCTTTTATATGGTAAAGTATGTTGGGGAGTGATGAGATAAAACAAATGGGTAAAAAGATTTAGGGGGGAAGTGATGGGGTTTAAAGGTATGGAAGTGTAGGGATTTATGGGATATGGTGATAGATAATTTTTAAAAAAAGAGTGAAAGGTGGGTATTAGTATGGTAGGTTAAATATAGGTTGGGTGTATATTGGGTTGGGTTTGGATTAATGTGGGGGGGTTATTGTTTTGATGTAGGGTTTTGGAGTTGACTATTAGTTTTTGGAATTAAAGGTTTAGATTTGGTATGATATTGTCGGTAGGGCTATGTGCTGGGATTGTAAGGTTGTATAGTTTTCATATAGTTATTAAGTGATGTGAACATAGTATTTAACAATCTAGTAAGTTATAGGTATGGTTTAGTTTTGTTGTTTTGTGTTGACCTAATTTAATTTAAAAATGTTTTTGTGCTTTTTAGTTGTTTTCTATTATGTATATTTTTTTGTAGAAGGTTATGTTGGATTCTATTTTTTTTTTTGTTGTTTATTTTGTTCTGTTGGTTGACGGGTGGAATGCATGATTTGGGATGTAATTAGGTTGAGATGGTTGATTGGAGTGATAACAGGGATAGTCGGTTAGTAGGTTAGGATATCTGGGTATGTTCTTATTGAATGGTATGGAGGTGTTATTGTGTTATTGGTTTGAAGGCGTTGTGATTACGGGTATAAGGGGGCGGAGGGAGGTTGGTGGGGGAGTGATAAATGAGATTTTTGTGTATTATTTATTGGTGGGGTGAGGGTAGTATTTGAAAAAAGGATGTTATAGATAATTTTTATGATAAGGGGATCGGGCGAAATTTTTAGTGGGGGGAGTTAATGTTTGAATTTGTAGTGGGTAAGGTGTTGGTATGATTGGAATAAATTGGGATGGAGATTAGTTTTTGGAAATGTACGGATAAGTTGATGAATTTGGGGAATAATAGAGAAATGCGGGGGGTTATGTGTTATTAGGATTTTTATTAGGGGGGATTTGTGGAATGGGAATAGATGTTTAGGGGTTTTTGTGAGAGGTGGGATCGGTATTGGGATTTGTGAGTTTGGTACCATGGGAGCTGTACTTAAGTTTTTTGGCGAGTATGGGGTTATGTTTTTGTTAAATGGTAAGTATGTTATTTTTAAAGGGATTGTGTTTTTGGGTTTTTGGCCAATATGAATTTAAAAATTTGATTGCCCCATTAAGTAAGATTTAATAGCCTTAATGTGGTGAATTAAATATGTGTCCAAGATTAGAAATCTTATTCCCTTAGACTATTATAGTGATATTAGTTTGGGTTGTATTGAATTTATAAATTGGGTCACAGAGTGACGTTTACTTATTGTGATATGTGATATTAAATGTTATTAGAGAGTTTAAGAATGGATTATACCTGTACACAAAAAGTAGAGGGATATTTATATTTGTAGAGTAAGAATTGTTTGAATGTTATTATGAATTTAATTTTTAGTTTAAGATGGCTTATCCGTTAAAAAAGTTTGATTAGATTGAGAGGATTGTTGTATGGGATTTTAAGGTATAGATGGGGTGGTTTTGTGTATTTGATATATGCTCATGGTAAGTGTCAACTAGTAGAGTTACTTTGTAAATGGTATAGTATGTATATTGTAGAATTTTAGTGATTGGGGAGAGGTTGTTTAAAAGTTATTCAGGAGTTTATTTTTTTGAAGAAGTGCGATTATTTATTTGTTAGTTTGTATGACCACTAGGGGTTCACCATGTAAGGCTTTAGATAAGGATGTAATGTCAAATAAATAATAGTTGTTATGAAAGGATTTTGATTTTAGAAACGTATTGAAAGCGAAGCAGTGATGTGTGTATGATATTTTTTTGTAGTTTGGTATATAAAGATTATAGGTGATAGTTGAATTGTTGTTGTATTGTTTTGTTGTTAAAATGTTGAAAAAGAAAAATGTAGGGCAAAATCTATATTATGATACCGATGGCTGCTTTCTCTTAATAATAGTTTTACGACACCAGAGCGCATTGATATAAGTTTTGTTGTAGTGCAGACCGTAACCAGTTTGATATATGCTCGAAATGGAGGTCTTTGATTAATTAATGAACTATTTATTAACATGTTTGACAACAAAGCCTGATATTCGTTCACAGTATAGAATTTTTAGGAGAAGAGTTGAAAATGATGCCAGTCTAGACAATTTGATAAGTTTGTATTAATATATATTATGAAGTAGCATATCGCTGCAGAAACTTATGATATGGTATAGAGGTTAATTTTATTTTATCTACTGTTTAAAAGTGTTTTTTTATTGATAGAAGGGTAATTGGCCATTTGAATTAACAGCTTATGGTTTTTATGTTGTTTGATAAAGGACGTTATTTCTGATATGAACTTAGATTTAATGAGGTACATAATTATGGTCCGCAAAGTTAGTAAGTTATAATTAATATATGGGGATGGTATAGATGGGAAAAGTGACGACGGGGATAGTTAGTTTGTATAGATTTTTCAAGACTAACATGGAAAAATAGATGAAATTACCTTATTAGATAGGTTTAGATTTTTACATGAAATATTAAAACTTGTTTTAGGATTGATGCTTTAATTTTTTAGGGAGGGGTCAAATTAATATGAGCTTTGGAAGATAAATATGTTATGATTTGTTATAACTGGGGTGAGTTGATATGTTGTATTAGTTGATGATGAGATTTTTGATATGTTAGGTATTGCAATTGTATGTTGGAATTGAATATATTGTTTTGGGTTTTATGTTTGATCCACGTAGCTGTAGACATTTTTGTATGATGTAAGCGGAGATTTAAGGGTACAATAGGCAGGTGAAGGTGGAGTCGTGTTTTGTGTGGAAAAGAAGTAGTGATTGATTGTAGGTAATGTATGGAGGTTGGGTATTTATGAAATAATGTTTGTTATATGGTGTATTGTTAAGTAGGGTTTATTGCCCAATACCAGAGTTTAATTGATTTTTTTATGATGATTGTTAAATGAAAGTTTAGTTTAATGTATGTTATGGGGGCGAAGTGTGATAAATGTTGTTTTTAGGAAGTTGGATGGTATGTTTGATAAGAATAGGTTAGAAGTGGTGATGTTAAGAGAATGGGGTTGATATATATTAGATTTAAGGTTTATTTTTAATTTTGTAGTTTAAGAGTAGTTTCCTAAGTTTGTTTGTATTTTACAAGTTTAAGATGGATTATGATTTAATAGTATGAAAAATTAGGACGAGCGGCGTTGCCATGGTTTTGAGTTGTGAAACTGTCCATAGAAGTAGCATGATCTAATGCTTAGCTGAAGTGTGACGTATCCCACTGCGAATAAAAAGTAAATAATAATAGAGTAATACGACGCCATAAGTCCAGCGCCAGACAGCACGAGCTGTATTTATGTGTATGATTTCAACGATACTAATGTATTGTTGATACATATGTTAAAATAGTACTGGTTTAAAGGGTGCAAAAATATGGATATATGGAACCCAAATTGGGATTGATGAAGACAATTCCTAGTAAGTGACGGTTGTGTATTACTATTGCCATAGAATGAGAAATTGCGATTACATCAAGATAGAATGTACATTATTCCTGGGAAGTGTCCCACCAGCCACTGTTATACAGTGAGCCTAAGAGGTTGAATTTGGTATATGAATAATCTAGATCAATAAATGTTAGAATACACGATAGATATTTATAGGCGTGGTCAAGTGATTTTTTTTGAAGCATAATCATCAGAAGATACCCTGTATTATATGTAAGAAATTAATGAGGAGGTAATTGAATTAAATTGTATAATGTTTTTTTTTAAATTGTTTTAAAAAAAGAAATTTTTTGTATTGGGTTTTTATTGGTGATTAGGAATTAATTGGTTATATGGGTTAGGGGAAGGTATATTGGATATTTTAAATAAATATGTTGTATAATTTATTTATTTTAGTTAAGTAGTGATAAAAGGTTTTGTTTTAAAGAGAATATTGATTATGTATGTTAATTATTTGTATTTTAGTTATTTTTATTAGGGATTTTATGTTGTTTTTATTTTTTTTGTTATAAAGTAATTTTATTTTGTTTATAATGTAGTGGAGGGTATGTGGTTAAGGGTGAGAGAAATTGGAGTATTGGGGAGGGTGTAGGGGGAGAGTGATGATTAAATTAATGTAAGAGGATTGGGTATTGGTTTTGAAAGTTGGGTTAAAGGTAATGGGGAATGTTAGTGTTATAATGAGGATTAAGAGTTATGGTGAGAGATTTTGATGGAAAAGAGTTTTTAGTGTACAGGGGTTTTTGGAATTGTTAAGATGTTTAGGAGTGTGGGAGAATCTAGATTTTTTAACAAGTGGTGATAGTGGATATGGTAGTGGTAATGGTTTGGAAGTAAATTCTGGTAATGTTTAATGTATGACATTATAACCTAAGGAGATAAGGTTCCTAAGTTTGGAACTGAATTTATTAGATATGTAGGAGAAAAAAGAATAAAGAGGGATAAGAGGTGGGGGTGGTAGTAAGACCATGTTTTTGTCATTTAGGGATGTTATTTTACTGTTAAGTAAGATTGGTGTTTAATGTTAATTTTGAGAGTTATATTAATTAGAATAGTTTCATTTGCTCTGGTGATATCGAGGTTTTGAGTTGCTGATAGACATGGAGTTAATGGTTTGTTTTATGTAAGAAAAGATCTGTAAGAGTTATTGACCCAAAGTACATACACGAAATTGGGGGGGATGATATTATTTATTACGCATTATTTGATTTGATGATAGATTTGTGATTGTATGTTGTATAGTTTGTGATGTTGATAGTATAAGGATTATAGTTTTTTGTGTTATTATGGTTGGTTTGATTTGGTTGATTAAGTATGGTAGTTATAAGGTGATATGTATGTAATGATTGTTAGTTGGGAGAGTTAGAGTTTAGTTTAGGATATGTAATGGAGGAAGATATAAATGAGTTAAGAGGAGATAGATAAGTTAGAAGGAGATTAAGAAGGTTAGAGATAAAAGTAATTGGATTAGGGAATATCTAAAGGTTTGAATTAGGGATTGATAAGAACTATAAGAAGTGAATAAGGGGATCGAAGTATAATTTAGGAATGCTTTTAGAAATATTTTTTTTATATAATATTGATAGTGAATTATGTTTAGCTTGATTAGAATTAGAGGTTGATTTTTTATATATTGAGAGTATAAAGGAAATAGTAGATTTAAGTGGTATAAAGATTTTAAATAAGGATTGGGTGATAAGAGAAATGAGTTAAAAATGATTTTTATGTTTTTATGGTAATAATGATTCTTGCCAAATTTATTAATAAATTTGTTAAAATATGATGATTTGTTAAGTAGTTATTTTTAAATGAATTTTATATAGATGATACCGTTTGTTTAACAGACATTATTAAGTATTTATATGATTAAATTATTAAATAAGATATTGGTTAGAGAGTGGTATATTTATATAATACATGATTTACATAACGGAGGCCTATGTTATGTAAAGGTCATTGTTACATGCAAAAAAGTGTTACCAGTTTATTGATAAATTATTGGGTGTTATTGGAAAAAATTAGTTGATTTTTAGCCTTCAAGTTTGATATTTTTATTTCAAAACGATAGATTGAAATGTGTTTATGATGTTCGTTTTAGAATATTGATGGTGATTAATTATTATTTGTGATTGATTGGTGTATTATTGGAAATTGTAATGTGAATTTGGTTTCCAATTTATTGATTTATTGTTTAGGTTTATTTCTTTTTATTTAAAATGTAGTGTTATTTTATTTTGATTTATAGATGAGTATAATGTTGAAAATTTGATATGATTTAATTTTATTTTTTAATTATTTAGTATTTAAGATATATTTTATGTGTTTGGTTCATGTAGATTTTACTTATAGTAATGTGTGATATTAGTAAATTTAGTTTTTATGATATGAGATGGATTTATGTGTTTAAGATAGAAGTTGTTTTGGTGGTTTTTTTAGTGATAGGTGGTGTTTTATAAGTTTATTGTTTATAAAGGGTTGATATTTATTTGTGATATAATTAATGTGATGGTTTATGAGATTATAAACTTTATATTACCAGTTGCACATAATATATATTAGTTAAGTATGTTATATTGGTTAATTTAAAATGATTTTGTGGGGGGGTTTGTTATTTGTTCACCGTTGTTTGTTTATGGTAAATGATTTTATGATAGATGAATAGTAAGGTATGGGATCTTTCGATTCTCAAAACAGCCTCTTAGAAAATCATGGGATAGATATGTGAGGTCATTCTACAGAGTGATTGAATTGCTAATTATGTTGGAGTATTGTGTGAGGATAGTTGTTAATTTTTTACACAAGGTCTAAGGTAACTATTTTGAATAATTATTCACTTGGATTTTACAGTGAGGTGGTAGTCAGTAAATGTTGGGAATTTGGAGAATGTCTGAAGTTTGTGGAGAGGTCACTATGGAACAAAAATTGTAGTGAACATGGATGAATGTGACTTTTTGGAAGGAATGATTTAGAGGGATTAGATGTAATCTTGAGAGTGATAATAGTTATATCTCTGGAATGTTTATACAGGTAATTGAATAGTTTGGGTCATTTAAAGATAAATAAGTGCTATGGAGTAGATTTGGGTTTTTATGATGGGTTTGTAGTTGAGGTGGAGGGGTGGTTTTGACGATAATTTAAGGACTTGGGATGAGCATCAGAGTAAGGAAATAGTTTTTTATGGGAAGTTGGGGTAGAGTGGTAGGATTGCACTTGGAGAATTTGATTTAGTTGAAAGTTAGTGGTTGTATGTAGAGATAATGACTGATTTACCCATTAGGTTGGTGTTAAGCTGGGACGCCCACCTATTGAGTTAATTTTAAAATTGAGATTGGTGTAATATACTGTAGCACCCCCCTCCCCTGGGTAATTATATGTAATGTATGGTATATCTATGGGGGGGTTATGTTATGGTGTGTATGATGTGTATAATATGTTATGTATAGTGTATATTAATATGTAGTATTTTAAATATGTTGTAGGATTATGTGGTTGAAAATTGAAGTGTATGTGGATGTGTGGTGGAGGTATTGTAGCAGGAAAGAATTTCCAGACGCATACAGGTATTTGAGGATGTCAATGATGGTACTCAGTAGATGCTTATATGTGATTGATAGTCCCTTATTTATGGAATGATTTAAGGATTGACATACATGAGAAATGTTGATCGGAGGTACGTTAGTTGATCGTCTTGAATGAGGTACATGGACATACTCAGACATAGTTGTTATGGGAGGGACCATACATATAGTGACCATTTTAGAGGGGTGGGGATTAGAGTGTACATCACATTTACCCATAGGATACATAGTGATTAATACTCATTGGTGGGATTACCGATACAAAAGTCTGTATCATGGATAGTGAAGATGTTGAGGGTTATACAGGTTAGGAGTTACATACATAGTTGTTATTAGGAAGGACCTATGATTTATTACAGTACTCAGATACGTAATTAATATGATATTAGCGTACATGGATAGTATATTGCAGACATACCCATAGGCAGGGCATACCTTAAATACATGTAAGAGACAGTACATGGAATCCAGCCATCACGACGCGTTATACAGACATAACCTACATACATGAAGGTGTTAAATTGTCAGAAGCTGTCTTACATAACCTACAGACCATACATACCATACATAACCCATGTACAAACATTACCATAATACCATAGGCTACAGGCAAGCGAACCGGGGGGGCGGTTATGAGTCCAAACATTACATACATACTTACATACTGTAGGAGGTGTATAGTAAGTCGGGATAGTTATACAGGCCGTTCGGAGATAGGTAGGTCCTGGTACATAACATACACCCCCACATAACATCTCGCCTACTCGATAGGCATCCACCATCCGCCAACCCCAAAACACATCGGGCCTCACATCCTTTTTTTTAAATATCGTCGTTCACCGGCCACACCTACCAGATACTTTTCCGTACATACATACGCACATATCCTCCTTGCCACCCTTCCATAATATACAGCACCACCTACGTACTATACATACCTCCCATACATAACGGAGTACATACATACAATACATACATACATCAGTGATACATACACCTCCATTCGGCATCGCCACTTCCTGCGGATACGTGTACCCTCCCCGCGCAACATACATACTCCGATCACTTACTCTCCCCTCCCCCCGCCATCCCCTCTCGGGATCGATACATACGTCTCATACGGTAACTCTACATACCGATACATGCGTACATGCATGCCAGTACGATACCGTACTCTACAACATACCAATACATTCGTACGGTTCTCTTTACATACATACCCCATGTGCTAGTACATCGTCATACATACTTTCATTATACCGTCTCATGTTTTTTTTTTCCAACTAACGAGTCTTCGCGGGTTTCTTTGCGGCGCCGCATTAGCCCTCCCCATCCCAAAAACTACATCCATAGTACATCCATACCTCCATACAGAGCCCCACCTTATACTTGCGGCATGCGCATACCCATAAACAGTCCATAGAGATACATGGTACCATACATAGAAGAGGGGCATACTTAGAGATACCCTACAGATTAAAGAACATACCATAAACAGACCATACGCTACGATACCATAACATACCATGACAATACATACATACATACCTATACTAGACTATTACACTAGACCATCTTACCTCACTATACCATACCATAACATACACAGAACAAGACATACATACCGTACATTTACATACATAGCATACCATACAATACTTGGTATCACCGGCATACAGAGAGTGGGGTACATGCATACTAGGGTAAACATATACAACATATACATCACATCGACCTTACATAATAATTTACCCTCACCCTCTGTCACTCCCATACTATTTCCATACCATCCATTATTTCGTGCTCTCCAATACATACATACCGTTTCATGCATACATACTAACCTACATACATCACATACCTTAGTCCTCCCCCCCCTCCCCCCCCGCCCATACCATCATGATCCTATATACCTTGACATCTACTCCCCCCATCACTCACCCACAGATCATGCTTTGAACTGCCGACCCAACCCCACACCGTTTGTCGAGTGGAATGGGCTTAGAGAGAATACACCAAACACGTATAGCGCCCTCGTCCTTCCGACTCGCAGCCACCTCACAATTTAAATGCCTTCTTCTCGACTCCCCAGTTGTTTCATGCTTATGCTAAGACCTGTCCATACTCGCCGACTATAAGCTCCCCACTCGGTGCATACGGCTATGAACCTGTGCCGGCAAACAACAATCATTAAAAAGTCTAATTCTGCGACGCGCTCTCTCCTCTCTACAAACAGTACAACACCACAACTGCCTGGGCCAGTCAGCGCAGGAACCCCTGCATCCACGGCAACGTAATTTTTTGACAACGTGCCCTCCAGGCGGCACCTCCCCCAGAGTTGGAACGGGCCTCTCTCCTAATCCTCCGTGGCTGAGGAGGCGCACTCCATGGACATCCTAATGGTAAGCGGGCCCACACACTACTCCTCTCCACCCCCCAAACACCTGGTTCTTTATTGAAGTACAGGTTTTTATTTTGCCCGCCCCGTACAAAGTTTCCTTGCCTTCAAAATTTGGCCTAGATGCTAATCGCAATAACACGTCGGTTGCTTTTCGCCGCAGGTTTTAATGGCGTCTAACTTGTTTGCAGACTGGACGCCGCTGCGTGCCTAAATCTGAAATGATGGTAAACAAAATAAGGAGAGTCGAAACCCCAAAGAGACATATGTTAACAGAAGAATCAAATGGTTTTAGATACTTGAATCAAGCCTCAATGTCTAATACACTGGCATTAACAAACCCTCATAGAGAAATACAGAGGGAGCGAAGAAGCAAACTAAAAACCGAAAAAACATAATAGAAGTACAGGAAGTCCTCGTCACAGTTTCCCCAAGACCAACAGCATATAAACAAAGTCTCTTTAGGGGGGAACCACCGGGTCCGGGGGGTAGGGGGGCGGGGGGGCCGAACTGTCTGAAAGCCCTAGGTGCCGCTGGTTAAGGAAAAGCGCGCAACACTCGCTACACACCTACTCTCCCACCCCCTCCTCGCGCTCACACATACCCTCGGGGCGAGGGGCCAGGGTGGGCTGTGGTATACTCACACAAGAAGATGGCAGTGGGGGGGGGTCGTTGGTCGCTGTGGGCCAATTGTGGCGGTTTGCAGTACCACATTTAACACCAGAAGTACAAAATTTCAATTTATTTTCCTATCACGTGTTCCCATCCAAAAAAACCTTTCTCAATAGCGGGTCGGTGTGGTGCTCTAGCTGCGGCTCGGCGAGTGTGTAAACTAACAGGGAGTTAGACCAATGTGGTTCGTACCGAACATGGGCTTTTGTTATAGGGGTATGTGTTCGTGCGTAGAATTGGGGAATATTGAAACGGGGTAAGCTGAAAAGTGTCGTCAGAGATGAATTTTTTCGAAGGACTGTAGGTAAAATCAGAATCATCAAGAGCCTATTAGCGAAGTGAGCTCTCTAGAATATGTCTGTATTGAAGGTCGAGGGGGGCTTTGCAATGTAGTAGGTGGTGTCACATGAGGACTAATACAGATGAAAAAAACCTAAATAAGAGGTCAAAAGCAACAAGAGCAAAATAATTGTATTATTTTTATGGCGTAGCAAGCTGGAGCAGGGAGCGATGGTTATAGGAGTATATTCGCCATGTTAGCTAACAAATAACGGCTTGCGAAAGACTTGGACACCCAATAAAACAGTTTGCCAAAAAAGATTAATTCAATCGAAATGGAATATGCTACAGAAGGATGGTTTTGAGAAGACCGTCTGGACAGAAAAAAAGACCAACAGAGAAGTACAGCACTCACTAAGTCCGTACAGGAACATTGGCTCCAAAAAACCATCGCAATAAGGTAAGCTGAAATTTTTCGGTTCATATAAAAAGAACCAAATAATGGCCTATGGAAAAAAACAGAGAACGGAGAGGCGCAGATGGTACCCTGGGAGAAAAAATAAGGGGAATGGGGACGACCTTAAGGTGACGACGGTGGACCCAGGACAAACACAGAGAGTATCTGAAACGGATTGTCTTAAATTTATAATTGCTGATTCCAGGTCGACAACAATGTCCCCAAAAGTAAACCGAGTTAAGGCGTTCCAGCAGACACTGTAAAATGGAGAACAACGTTCAGGAAAATGCAGTACTGTCACATAATGTATGATGAATAAATAAACCTAAATATAACATATACTAAAACATATATAAATAATAGTAATATATATCAACCCCCAAATAGCCAATCACCCTAAATACTATCTATAACTTTCGAAAACACTCACACATGGTAAAAGACTCACCTGTCAAATGATCCAGGCCCGACGGGATCAACAGCCTTCGTTTGAAAATCGTCCTAAACTTCAATTTATTGTATATCACTTTAACAACATTTGATAGTATTTTTGGCCTACTTAATTATATCACATTTACCCACGCTTTACCTATCCTAAATGGAAACGTTAAACCAATTCTTGAAACAACTTTACAAGGCAAGCTGACCAATGACCTAAGATTTAACATTTCCATTACATCCATTCTTACGCCGCACCTAAAAGACAGATCAAGCATTAAAGATAGAGGGCTAATGAATCACACGTGAACAATGCTTTGGAATCATAACCACGAGCGCTAAGCGACGATGAATCATTAAATATGCCATCATTCGTTTATATCCCACATCAATATTTATTTTAACTCCTATTACGGGACATATGATATAAAAATCATCTAATCTACTCTTATTTTCACCAATTAGTTTTAATTAAAAAAAACTTCCCTTATTATATTAATCACAAAACTTATCATACATCTAGTTTTAAAACACTTTCATTTCTCGGGATTATTTTACAAGAAAACATGCACACGTTTCAACACATCTACATATCCATCAAGTGAACAGCCGAGTGACTACTTTACTAGCCTATACAAAAAAATTACCCTTTTTCAATCTCAAAATACGCTTATACAATCATATTCCTATTAGATTGTAACTCATTATTGCCATTTTCCCAGCTTATACCACCCCTCCACAGTAAATACCTTTTATATCATATTAATAGGGGACTTAGTGTACGGTGACGAAAGACCAGCATATGAAAAGTACTTATCTATAATTCTATCTAACTCCCAGTATGGTACTTAATTAAAAACACTTCAACCTATTCTTCCTCTTTATATTTCAAAACGCTACCAATCTATCTATCATCCTACCTGACATATAAGCAATTAAAATTCAGCTGATACAGTGTGATGACTACGTTATGTATCTCTCTAGGTATGATAATTCCAACTGAAATCAAAAGTCCCAACATCTATTATTCCTTTCTCTAAACAATTAATTTAGGTCCATAGACTTATTAAGATTTAACGATATCACCTCCTGACACTCACATACAAAAAAACACTCTACTGATTAATTTCTTCTTACATAAGAAAGTGGCCACTGGATAACTAGTCAAGTTAATTTAACAGAAAGAAACTATTTCTAATTACTCACAAAGGTATCACATGTGTTTCCCTCACCAGAATCATATACAAATAACCCGGAACACTATCATTTTAATTACACTGTATCAATGTCACTACACTTCTATCAATATGAAAATCGTAAATGACAAAAAAAAGATATCCTATGTCACGCCCCCCCCCAGCCCAAACTCATTTAAATTTATCCGTAACTAGATTCTATATATCTCCTTTCCATCATTGTTTCAATGCTCTGGTCCCCTTTTATTGTGTAATTGTCATCATAAATACTTCAATAAATTATGATCTTTTCACTCTACTCTTCCTTTAAAATGTTAATAACACTTCCTGATATAAGACAATTCTAATTCCCCTCATGATGTTAGACTTCATCCTTTTAATCAAACCCCTTATTACCAGATGATTTACCATAATGTAAATCTCATGCTTGACCCTACAAAAATCTATTATCTTAAAGTGATATATATCAATACTATCTATCTCTAAACTCTGCTCGAAGTTAATCCCTTGTGCACATGGTAACAAATCACTAAGCCCATATATGTTTTCCAAGGAGTCATGTTTATTACGACTAATGCGTCATTCAGCAAAAATTCAATTGAACACAGCGGGCTGCTAGTGTAACAACATTAATAATTAATGTCCCTTAAGGAACCAGAAAGATGTACCATCTGATTTTAATAACTAATTGATCGCTAGTTTCTATACGGAGCAAAATTACACAAATATTAAAATTCAATCCTAGTTAGGCCCAACGTCAGCTTCATCCTGAAATACTCTTATACCAGTATTTACCCCTTAAGGGATACCAACATATTTACTTATCTATTACATCCTTACTCTGTCAATCAATCCATCCTAGTTAGTTACTATTTTAAAACCTCTAATCGGGGAGGGACCATGGGGGGGGGGTGGGGGGGGGGGGGGTCCATTCCGTTTATTAACTTTCCACTCCGACAAAAATTAACGCTGGAGCATTTAGGCTTTAAAGTCATTCCAAGTAAGGTCCCTAACCAGTTCTGAACTACAGCAATAACAAACCACATAAACTAACCAAACATTCATTTCAGTGTAAAAGATACAGGACATTTCACCAAGCCTTACCACAAACTAACTATCATGGCTTTTTAACTCAGATACGCTTTGAATCTAGCTAATACAACCATTCCCTGGCAAATCTAACTGAATATCAAAAATTACCACATTTCACCTCCATATGTATCCATACATTTATTAAAACTACCATATTCACCTAAAGCTTCACGGGATCTAATGTTTCTATTTAAAATGAAAAATAAAAATTACAAACTAGTTTATATTCATCAATTCTAACCTCCAAAGTGAGTTTCAAAAACTTATATGAGTCACTAACCACATCATTCCCAACGTTTTCCAATGTAGTTATGAAAATTAATGCACTTTTCACGTATACCCAACAACGAAAGAATATCTATTTCATAGCCCCGAGTGTCGCTGCACGCTTTCTTCAATGAAACGTGTACTGTAATTCTTGGAAAAACCTTGAGATACGCAAGCTGATCAATGACCTAGATTTAATATTTCATTCATTCCATACACGGCGTAACTAAAAGACAGATAAAGCAGGAGAGAGAGAGGGGCGAATGAAGGCAGGAAGCATGCAATACTAAACACGCGTCGCGCGATACACAATTGCTGCCATCACGCGTGTAAGGCCACATGCACTAACTTTTTTTCAGACGGACAGTGATAAAAAACACTAACCTTCCCAGAGTTAGGTTTTAAAAAACCTGGAAAACGCTTATTAGGAAAGATGACATTAGATGGGTTTACGTTTGAAAACATGACAGTACCCAGACACCACATGGGGATGGAAGTGAACAGGAGGTGGTAGAAAATGCACATTTTGAACGCAGCCACCTAGCTCCCTTAGATTGAGATATTTGGATTCCTTAGGGCTTGCTGACACAGAATATGTTAAGTGTTACGCAAATAGTCCAGGAATTAATAAATTACAACAATAATAAAATAGTGGGGGTGCCTGACAGCATGAAATCATTTCTGCTCATAAAATTTTTTTATAACGTGTTTGAAAAAACATTACGTTACAAAAATAGCCTACTATGTTAACTCCTATTTGATTGGAGCGCAACAAATATAAGACTAAACACGATTGGTCGGGCTATAAATACTATCTTGTGTTGTCAGGGGAAACGTGAAAAAGGAGTACTTTTTTGAAAAGATGTGTAGACATGGTTTGATTGGGTAGAGCTGCGAATATACTCAATTCAGAGCGTCTGTTCATTGCCACATCTTGTAATAAACCTACTAAGAAGCAGTGCGTTGAGCACCAGTGATGGCCAAACAGTACACTGACCCTTAGATTATTGACTAGAAAGAAATAATGCTGGAATTGCAGAGGCGTAGTAACCATTAGGGAGGGAAATACTGGTATAAAGTATTTCAGATGAAGCTGACAGTTGGCCTAACGCTCTGAACTCAATGTTTGTGACGTATTGTGCTCAGTGTAGAACTAGAGTATAAATCAGTTATGAAGTAGGAGGTACAACCTTCTTGTTTCAGGGACCGTGGTCTTAAAGTTATTGAGCAGCACCTGGTCAGAGCTTTGCTGAAGCCAGAGGTGGACAGCATACTCCTTGGTCCATATAGCAACCAGTGGGGTGGCTCCAGAACTCATTAAAGTAATCGAGCATAGGAGTCTTATACTGCAGTCATCACGAAAGATAAGAGAGTGTGGCCATGGAGCTCAACATTATGTACCCCATCTTAAAATGACACTGTAAAATAAAATTAAGAGGGGAATTTAACTGTTTTAATGCCAGGAACTGAGAACATGTCCAATACTAGTTCCAACAAAGACAAACTATTGAAGTCATGATGACAAATACCAACAGAGCTTGAACAAAACAAAACCAGTATTACCTCAGAATACTACTACACAACTGACACACATAGGATACTATTAATTATATATGTCACTACAAGATTCATATTAATAAATTCTGTACATATAACTTGTAATTACAACTGATTGTGATTCCTGGTTCCCTTTGTATTTGAATCAGGACACATATACATTCATGACAGCACTGAATACATATTGTTATTTGAAAAGTTATCAGTGACTCCTTTAAGATATCCTCGTAGAGTGTTTTATGTATGTGAGTGTCACAGTGTTGTCAAGTGTGGTGGAATAAATTAAATTGTTTATCTGTCTGTTGTTGTTATGACTTACACTTCATCATACACATACCCTAGACATATAACGTAGTCATCACACTATTCCAGAATAATTCTGACTGAGGTATACATATGTGGCAGCAAGTAAGGTTATCTATAATACACTACTCTTATTAGATATAGATACCTTCACAGCTGATCTCAGTCAGTACACTAAGTCCCCTATAAATATTTATAACAGCCCACTTCACCACATATATTGGGGTCTCGCTCTCGGGATTTGGAATCTTTCCCTATTAAAAATATTGGGGGTAATTCACTTCAGGGAATAATAAGAATTAAAAGGTATCCTTGGGTGAAAATAAATAAGGTTGAGCTCACAGTGCCTGTGTTGTCCTAAGTTAGTTAGTCATAGATAAAATTGTTTAGTTACATATTTTAGACATTTATCTGTTAGACAATGGCCGACCTGGCAAAATTTCGATCTGCTGCTGTACAGACTGCGAAAGAGTTAGGAATGGACGGGCAAATTATGATTTCTTATGTCACTGCGGAATGTGACAAATATATTGAACGGGAAGGAAGAAGATTAGAAAAAGAGGCCGAAAGAAAATTAGAGGCTGAGACTAAGAGGTTGCAGATTGAGGCTGAGGCTAAGAGGTTGCAGATTGAGGCTGAGGCTAAGAGGTTGCAGATTGAGGCTGACAAAGAGGCTAAAGCATTGGAAGCCGAGGAAAGAAGACAGGCTGCAGAAAGAGAAGAGAAGAAATTAGCTGCAGAAAGAGAAGAGAAGAAATTAGCTGCAGAAAGAGAAGAGAAGAAATTAGCTGCAGAAAGAGAAGAGAAGAGATTAGCTGCAGAAAGGGAAGCAGAAAAGGAGGAGAAGAGATTACAAAGGGAACATGAGTTACGACTAAGGGAGTTTGAGTTTCAGGGCCATGCTCCTGAAAATGGTGCCAGTCCCTTTGCCTCTGATGCCACTGCTAGCCAAGGAGCCTCAACCTCAGCTATGAATTTTCATTTAGATCATTTTGTTGAGAAAGACGATGATATAGAGAGCTATCTAAATAGGTATGAACTATTAGCTACCACATATGGGTTAGAGAGAGAAAGGTGGAGCTTAAAGTTATCTCAAGGACTTCGTGGGGCAGCTTATGAAGTTTTTGCAAAAATGAGCAGAAATGATCAGGAAAATTATGACATGCTAAAGCAGGCTCTTTTGTTAAGATATGAAAAGAATGCAGAATTTTATAGGAAAAAATTTAGGAATGCTAAACTACTGTCAGGTGAAACCTATCACCAGTTCTCTGCACGAATAGAGACATACTTGGAGAAATGGACTTCTCTGGGGAAAACCCAAGATCTTAAGGAAATGGTCCTTATAGAGCAATTAAGAGAGTCCATGGCTCCAGACCTGAGAAAGTTTCTCATGGAACAAGGTGCAGAGAGGCTGGGTGAGTTGCTAAATGTTGCTGAAAGGTATCAAGCAGCTCAAGCAGAGGTAACAGGTAATAAAAAGAAACAAGTGGATAACTTTAGGGCACCACAGAACTTTAATAAATTTGATCCTAGGGATCAAAACAAAGGTAAGCACCAGTTTGATAGGCCACGGTATGAAAATAAAAATAAATTCCCACAATTCGATGAAAGGAAATATGATGAAAGAAAATCTTTCCACCAAGGAAAAAGGTGGTGTAAAAATTGTCAGATGAACAATCATGACACTGACCGTTGCAGAAGGAAACCTGTGTATATGGCAACCCTTCAGGTCAGGTCGACCTCAAGACAGGAGGAGGATATTATGTTAGATACCACTCCAGAAGAGATGAGGAAGGCACAGGCTGGGGATAAAACCCTCAAGCCTTGTTTCAGAAAATTGTCAACTTGTCATACAACTCCAGGCAAGGGAGATTTTTACATGAAAAACAAGTTGATGTATAGGAAGACTGGAGCTAGATCCAAAGGACAGGGACAGCTGGTACTTCCTAAAAGATATAGGGCAGACTTAATAAGGAGCCTACATGTGAAACCAGATGGGGACCATGAGAAGATAGGTACCATCATCCAAAAGGTGGCTCACAATTATTATTGGCCCAAAGCAAGATGGGACATTGAGAATTTTGTAGAAAGGTGTAGCATAGCACATGAGGGAACACCCACAAGTGGGAACATTGATCAGGACCTGGACACGCCACGGGGCAAAATTAGGCCTGATAATAAAAAGAAAAATAGATTTGATAAAGTGGACCAAATGGAATGGGAAGCCCCTTTTCACGGACAAGCTTCACTTAACTGTTTTACAATGGCCACTATGCGGAGAGTGCAAAAAGATGTCTTACCCCAGGATAAGCCGAAAATCCCTCAATCGGACTTAAACAAACTGGAGGAAGAAGATGTAGAGAGGAAATCTCTCTTCAAGAATTTTAAGTGGGGAGACAGCCCCAAGAAAAGAATTGGTAGCGGTCGTTTTGTGCATGAAAATTCTGGGAAGAAAAATCATCACTATAGAGCTTCGAGTGGAAGAGACCATACCGGTGCATGGACAAAGAGGTCCACAAAATTAAAGGTCCATATGTAGCTTTGTTAAGAACGTGGACTGAGGAAAAGGCAGAGGAAAACATTACATCTTCATACCAATATGTGAATGAGCTGACCACTCGTTTAAAAACTGGCTGGAAACTTGCCAATGAAAATTTGAAACAAGCCAGGAAGAAACATGCTGCCTATTATAACAGGAAGGCGAAAGACAGAAATTTGGCTGTGGGAGAGAAGGTACTGCTTCTTTTGCCCGGGAGTCAGAATAAGTTACAGATTGGATGGCAAGGTCCATATACAGTTTTAGAGAAGGTGTCTAGAACAAATTATAAGATAGATAAGAAGGGGAAAGAAAAAAATCTATCATGTGAATCTCCTGAAGAAATATTTGGAAAGAGAACATCAGGAAGAGACACACTTGTTGACCTTGTCCATCGCCATGGAGATGAAAAAGGAACCACTTTCATCATTTGAATATCCATTACACCCCTGTGAGACAGCAGCACAGGTGAAAATCAGTACACATTTAACGAAAACTCAGAAAGAGAGAGTGCAACAGGTTCTAAATAATCATGCAGAGGTGTTAACAGACCGACCAGGGCATACAAGCCTATTGGAATATGATATGAAACTGATAGACCCCACACCTGTCTGTATGAAACCATATTCGATTCCGTTTGCTAAGGAGAAAGCTTTGAAGGAAGAGATAGACTATCTGTTGAAGGAAGGAATTATTTCGCACAGTGAATCTTCGTATAGTTCCGGTGTTGTACTCTTAAGGAAGCCCTCTGGAGAACATAGACTCTGTATAGATTACAGGAGACTGAATGCTATTACAGAAGGACAGGTGGATCCATTGCCGGATACAAATCAGCTGTTTGCCAGACTAAATAAAGCTAAATATTTCTCAAAAGTGGATCTGAGTAAAGGATATTATCAGATTCCAGTAAAGCCTGAGGTTAGACCATACCTAGCTTTTAGTACCTCAGAAGGATTGAAGAATGCGCCTAGTGTCTTCTCTAGAATGATGAGAAAATTATTGGACCCTCTGAATAATCCATGTATAACAAATTTCATGGATGATATCCTTATAGCAACAGAAACATTTGAGGAACACATTGACTCTCTGAATATGCTGTTTAATCGACTTAGGGAAGCAAATTTAACAGCCCGACCAACCAAATGTTGCGTTGGATGTAAAGAATTGGAATTTTTGGGACACACAGTTTATCAGGGAAACATGACCCCTGACCCAAAGAATTTAGAGAAACTACAGAAAGCCCCGAGACCACGAACCAAGAAGGACGTGAGATCCTTTGTCTCATTATGTGGTTTCTACCAGAAGTATATCAAAAACTTTAATTCCATATGTGCACCGTTAACTGATTTGACACGTAAAGGACATCCAGATCGCATTACATGGACACCACAATGTGAAATGGCTTACCAGGAATTGAAGGAAAAGCTCACAAGTAAACCTACTTTGAAATTACCTGACTTAAGTCAAGAATTCATAGTAAGGACGGATGCCAGTAATATTGGGTTAGGTGCAACTCTACTACAGAAATCAGATGCATTGGATGGGGAATTAAGCCCAGTGGCATATGCTAGCAGAAAGTTGAATAAAGCTGAAATCAACTACTCAACTAGCGAAAAAGAATGTCTTGCAGTAATATGGGCAATAAAGAAATTCAATATTTATCTGTATGGGAAGGCATTTAAGTTGCAAACGGATCACAAACCTTTATCGTTTCTAGCACAGACTAGGCATGAGAACTCTAGGTTACTCCGATGTTCCTTACTTTTGGCTCCATATAATTTTAGCATTGAGTATATATCTGGAAAAACAAATTTGGGAGCGGATTTTTTAAGCCGCCATCCGTGTGATGAGAATCACCGTAAACCCCAGAAATAATAATAAATTTCTCTATGTGTATATAGAATAAAGGACTGACATATAATGTCTGTTTTAAGAGGGGCGATGTCGTGGAATATTCTAATCCACATATATAAATTATCAGGTAAATATAAAGCCTAACAAATACATTTAATAAAGGAAAGAAGAATGGTAAAGAACAGTGCTGTCACAATGACTGTACTCGAAATCCCCCTTGTTTTCTACTTCGTCGGCAAATTGTAACGCTTTCACGTTGATAGTAAAAGCCTACTGTGTCGCTGCACGCTTTCTTCAATGAAACGTGTACTGTAATTCTTAGAAAAACCTTGAGATACGCAAGCTGATCAATGACCTAGATTTAATATTTCATTCATTCCATACACGGCGTAACTAAAAGACAGATAAAGCAGGAGAGAGAGAGGGGCGAATGAAGGCAGGAAGCATGCAATACTAAACACGCGTCGCACGATACACAATTGCTGCCATCACGCGTGTAAGGCCACATGCACTAACTTTTTTTCAGATGGACAGTGATAAAAACACTAACCTTCCCAGAGTTAGGTTTTAAAAAACCTGGAAAACGCTTATTAGGAAAGATGACATTAGATGGGTTTACGTTTGAAAACATGACAGTACCCAGACACCACATGGGGATGGGAGTGAACAGGAGGTGGTAGAAAATGCACATTTTGAACGCAGCCACCTAGCTCCCTTAGATTGAGATATTTGGATTCCTTAGGGCTTGCTGACACAGAATATGTTAAGTGTTACACAAATAGTCCAGGAATTAATAAATTATAACCATAATAAAATAGTGGGGGTGCCTGACAGCATGAAATCATTTCTGCTCATAAAATTTTTTTATAACGTGTTTGAAAAAACATTACGTTACAAAAATAGCCTACTATGTTAACTCCTATTTGATTGGAGCGCAACAAATATAAGACTAAACACGATTGGTCGGGCTATAAATACTATCTTGTGTTGTCAGGGGAAACGTGAAAAAGGAGTACTTTTTTGAAAAGATGTGTAGACATGGTTTGATTGGGTAGAGCTGCGAATATACTCAATTCAGAGCGTCTGTTCATTGCCACATCTTGTAATAAACCTACTAAGAAGCAGTGCGTTGAGCACCAGTGTATATTTTTTATAAAATAAAGCCTGGGACATCGGCAGATCGGAGTTGTGCTATATTCATTGCCAGTCAACGAAACTGTTTATTATTTCTATGAATTGTGGTAAGCTTGAAATATTCAATATCTTTTAATGAAAATTGAATGTAAATTGATAATTTATGTTTGTATATATGTGTAGTTCAGTAGCGAACATGATGTAAAGCCTATGGTACTCCAGCCTGAACAGAAGGTGTCGGAGGAAAGTAAAACTGCATGGAATGGCCAAACAGTACACTGACCCTTAGATTATTGACTAGAAAGAAATAATGCTGGAATTGCAGAGGCGTAGTAACCATTAGGGAGGGAAATACTGGTATAAAGTATTTCAGATGAAGCTGACAGTTGGCCTAACGCTCTGAACTCAATGTTTGTGACGTATTGTGCTCAGTGTAGAACTAGAGTATAAATCAGTTATGAAGTAGGAGGTACAACCTTCTTGTTTCAGGGACCGTGGTCTTAAAGTTATTGAGCAGCACCTGGTCAGAGCTTTGCTGAAGCCAGAGGTGGACAGCATACTCCTTGGTCCATATAGCAACCAGTGGGGTGGCTCCAGAACTCATTAAAGTAATCGAGCAGAGGAGTCTTATACTGCAGTCATCACGAAAGATAAGAGAGTGTGGCCATGGAGCTCAACATTATGTACCCCATCTTAAAATGACACTGTAAAATAAAATTAAGAGGGGAATTTAATTGTTTTAATGCCAGGAACTGAGAACATCTCCAATACTAGTTCCAACAAAGACAAACTATTGAAGTCATGATGACAAATACCAACAGAGCTTGAACAAAACAAAACCAGTATTACCTCAGATTACTACTACACAACTGACACACATAGGATACTATTAATAATATATGTCACTACAAGATTCATATTAATAAATTCTGTACATATAACTTGTAATTACAACTGATTGTGATTCCTGGTTCCCTTTGTATTTGAATCAGGACACATATACATTCATGACAGCACTGAATACATATTGTTATTTGAAAAGTTATCAGTGACTCCTTTAAGATATCCTCGTAGAGTGTTTTATGTATGTGAGTGTCACAGTGTTGTCAAGTGTGGTGGAATAAATTAAATTGTTTATCTGTCTGTTGTTGTTATGACTTACACTTCATCATACACATACCCTAGATATATAACGTAGTCATCACACTATTCCAGAATAATTCTGACTGAGGTATACATATGTGGCAGCAAGTAAGGTTATCTATAATACACTACTCTTATTAGATATAGATACCTTCACAGCTGATCTCAGTCAGTACACTAAGTCCCCTATAAATATTTATAACAGCCCACTTCACCACATGTATGATGAAGTGTAAGTCATAACAACAACAGACAGATAAACAATTTAATTTATTCCACCACACTTGACAACACTGTGACACTCACATACATAAAACACTCTACGAGGATATCTTAAAGGAGTCACTGATAACTTTTCAAATAACAATATGTATTCAGTGCTGTCATGAATGTATATGTGTCCTGATTCAAATACAAAGGGAACCAGGAATTACAATCAATTTTAATTACAAGTTATATGTACAGAATTTATCAATATGAATCTTGTAGTGACATATATTATTAATAGTATCCTATGTGTGTCAGTTGTGTAGTGGTAATCTGAGGTAATACTGGTTTTGTTTTGTTCAAGCTCTGTTGGTATTTGTCATCATGACTTCAATAGTTTGTCTTTGTTGGAACTAGTATTGGAGATGTTCTCAGTTCCTGGCATTAAAACAATTAAATTCCCCTCTTAATTTTATTTTACAGTGTCATTTTAAGATGGGGGTACATAATGTTGAGCTCCATGCCCACACTCTCTTATCTTTCGTGATGACTGCAGTAAAAGACTCCTCTGCTCGATTACTTTAATGAGTTCTGGAGCCACCCCACTGGTTGCTATATGGACCAAGGAGTATGCTGTCCACCTCTGGCTTTAGCAAAGCTCTGACCAGGTGCTGCTCAATAACTTTAAGACCACGGTCCCTGAAACAAGAAGGTTGTACCTCCTACTTCAAAACTAATTTACACTCTATTTCTACACTGAGCACAATACATCACAAACATTGAGTTCAGAGCGTTAGGCCAACTGTCAGCTTCATCTGAAATACTTTATACCAGTATTTCCCTCCCTAATGGTTACCACGCCTCTGCAATTCCAGCATTATTTCTGTCTAATCAATAATCTAGGTGTCAGTGTACTGTTTGGCCATTCCATGCAGTTTTACTTTCCTCCGACACCTTCTGTTCAGGCTGGAGTACCATAGGCTTTACATCATGTTCGCTACTGAACTACACATATATACAGACATAAATTATCAATTTACATTCAATTTTCATTAAAAGATATTGAATATTTCAAGCTTACCACAATTCATAGAAATAATAAACAGTTTCGTTGACTGGCAATGAATATAGCACAACTCCGATCTGCCGATGTCCCAGGCTTTATTTTATAAAAAATATACACTGGTGCTCAACGCACTGCTTCTTAGTAGGTTTATTACAAGATGTGGCAATGAACAGACGCTCTGAATTGAGTATATTCGCAGCTCTACCCAATCAAACCATGTCTACACATCTTTTCAAAAAAAATACTCCTTTTCACGTTTCCCCTGACAACACAAGATAGTATTTATAGCCTGACCAATCGTGTTTAGTCTTACATTTGTGGCGCTCCAATCAAATAGGAGTTAACATGGTAGGCTATTTCTGTAACGTAATGTTTTTTCAAACACGTTATAAAAAAAATTTTATGAGCAGAAATGATTTCATGCTGTCAGGCACCCCCACTATTTTATTTTGGTTATAACCTGGTAATTCCTAGACTATTTGCGTAACGTTTTACATATTCTTTGTCAGCAAACCCTAAGGAACCCAAATATACAAATTTAAAAGAGCTAAGTGGCTGCGTTCAAAATATGTGTTTTCCAAAGATAGTCGTATATTTGTTCTTTATTCTTTTTCGTTGTTTAGAACCGCCACCTGTCCTGCCTTTTCCACTGTTATGTCATACTAAAGTCAGGAGCTTAGATGTAAATCAGTAGAATTTCATATTTCCTAATAAACAGTTTTCATATTTTTAAACCTGATTCTTGTAGTAGTAGTGTTTCTTTTTCACTGACTATATGAAAAAAAGTTATTGCTAGTGGCCTTACACGTGGGATTTGCGTTACTATTAATCGCGCGACGCGTGTAGTGTTGCATGTGTCCTGCCTTCATTCGCCCCTCTCTCTCTCCTGCTTTATCTGTCTTTTAGTTACGCCGTGTATGGAATGAATGAAATATTAAATCTAGGTCATTGATCAGCTTGCGTATCTCAAGGTTTTTCCAAGAAATACAGTACACGTTTCATTGAAGAAAGCGTGCAGCGACACAGTAGGCTTTTACTATCAACGTGAAAGCGTTACAATTTGCCGACGAAGTAGAAAACAAGGGGATTTCGAGTACAGTCATTGTGACAGCACTGTTCTTTTACCATTGCTCTTTTCTTTATTAAATGTATTTGTTAGGCTTTATATTTACCTGATAATTTATATATGTGGATTAGAATAATTCACGACACTGCTCAATGTCATCGAATCTACGACCTTTCATTGTTTTCTTAAGTTGCGGGAACAAGAAAAAGTCACGCGGAGCAAGATCGGGTGATTATGGAGGATGCGGCGGCAATGGAATGTGGTGTTTCGTCAAAAATGCGTTTGTGGTGACAGACCTGTGTGCAGGTGCATTGTCATGATGAACAAGCCAATTGCCTGTGCGGCACTTCTCAGGGCGATGTCTGTGCACAGCGTCGCGGAGGCGTTGCAGGACTGTTTTGTAGAATTCAGCATTGACACTCTGTCCTATATGGACGTATTCATGATGCACCAGGCCATCAATGTCGAAAAACGCTATTAACATGGTCTTGACATTGGACTTGAACTGTCGTGCCTTCTTCGGCTGAGAAGATGATTGCGTTTGCCACTGGGAGGACATTTGCTTTGTTTCCGGGTCATATCCGTACACCCAGCTTTTATCACCAGTTATTATCGAGGACATGAAATTTGTGTTGTTTTTTGCTATCTCAAGGAGGTCAGTGCAAATGGACAACCGATCGTCCTTCTGGTCCTCAGTCAGATGGCGTGGCACGAGTTTTGCTGACACCCGTCTCATGTGCAAATCTTCAGTTACGATTTTATGGCACGTACCAATTGATATTCCAATATCATTAGCAACCTCTCTGATAGTCAGACGTCGGTCAGCGCGTATCATTTCTTGCACACGTGCTACGAAGTCGTCGGTGTGGGAGGTGGAGGGTCTCCCTTGACGGGGGCCATCTTCAAAGGATCGGAGTCCACTTTTGAAACGGGAATATCACTCAAATGATTTAGATCTACTTAAACAGGACTCTCCGACAGCTGTTTGCAACATTTCGAGAGTTTCGGAACCAGTTTTTCCTAGACGAAAGCAGAAATCAATGCACAAACGTTGTTGAATTTTGCCGTCCATTTTTGAAACGCGACGAGCCCTACTAGGTCACATCCGCTTAGACGCTACCACACAGCGCATGCGCGAAATTACAAACTTCAGATTTGGTACATATAGTGGCACGTGGTTGACACGTGCACTATGTTAATATCACCTAGCTCCTTATAACGGTTTTCCGGATAAAAAAATCAGTCCTGGAACTTTGTGAACATGGTATAAACAAATAAAACGGTATTGAATCAGTTTTACAAATTGATGGTTCACTCATGTTTCCCATTAACCAAACCTTATCAAAATGCACACACATGTTGTGACTGACAATTAAAACAATTTGTCATATGCTTTTTTTGATAAGTTTAAAATTCTATTTTTAATGATTTTTTTAAAAAATACACTATATTTGTATGAAAAACAATGAAAAAAAAAATATTTAAAAAAATATATCAAAGCAAATTACCAAAATATCAAAAAAAGCCCTTGTCAATTTAAAGGTATATATGTGTCCTACATGCGTGCCAAATTTCAGATTGTTCTATTATATAGTTTGTAAAAATTAACATTTTTTGTTAATAAAATGTTAGTTTTGAGAAAAATGCATTTTAGTCACCGAGTGACTTGTCTTGTCCTAAATACTCCATTCTGGGAGGCTGAATGTGTTTAAAATTGTTCAGCACTATATGCTGCACCTCCTTCAGCTTCCTGCAGCTCCTCCTCTCGCCTTTATCTTGCCTAATTTTTCTTCTTTCCTTCTACATGGTAACCAAAATAAAAACATCCGCCATTTTGGATTTTCACCAATTTTCGAGAGCTAAAAACTTATATTTCCCATTGACCAAACTTTATCAAATTGCACAGACATGTTGTGACTGACAATTAAAACAATTTGCCATAGGCTTTTTTTGATAAGTTTAAAATTCTATTTTTAATGATTATTTTTTAAAATACACTATATTTGTATGAAAAACAATGAAAAAAAAATATATATAAAAAATATATCAAAGCAAATTACCAAAATATCAAAAAAGCCCTTGTCAGTTTAAAGGTATATATGTGTCCTACATGCATGCCAAATTTCAGACTGATCTATTTGATAGTTTGTAAAAAAATAACATTTTTTGTTAATAAAATGTTAGTTTTGAGAAAAATGCATTTTAGACACCGAGTGACTTGTCTTGTCCAATATACTCCATTCTGGGGGGCTGAATGTGTTTAAATTTGTCCAGCACTATATGCTGCACCTCCTTCAGCTTCCTGCAGCTCCTCCTCTCGTCTCGCCTTTGTCTTGCCTAATTTTTCTTTTGTCCTTCTACCATGGTAACCAAAAAAACAACCGCTATATTGGGTTTTTCACCAATTTTCAAGAGCAAAAATCTTGTTTCCCATTGACCAAACTTTATCAAATTGGAACCCACATGTTGTGACTGACAATTAAAACAATTTTACTCATGATTATTTTGATAAGTTTAAAATTCTATTTTTAATGATTTTTTTAAAAAAAGCTATATTTGTATGAAAAAAAATTTTTTAAAATATTTTTTAAAAATTTATAAAAGAAAATTACCAAAATATCAAAAATGCAGATGTGTTACTTTAAAGATATAGATGTGTACTACTCATGATTATTTTGATAAGTTTAAAATTCTATTTTTAATTATTTAAAAAAAAACTATAATTGTGTGAAAAAATTTTTAAAAAAATATTTTTTTTTTAATTTATAAAAGAAAATTACCAAAATATCAAAAATGCAGATGCGTTACTTTAAAGATATAGATGTGTACTACATGCATGCTAAATTTGAGACTCCTCTGTTAGATAGTTTTAGAGAGAAATCGTGCATTTTCGGCTCAAATTTGAAAATCATAGCATGGGGGTAGTTCCGACAATATGCTTTTTGATACATCAAATGCATTTTTTATGTTATAAAACCTTGCTCAATCGATTGAACAAGTTAAAGTTAAACTAGTAAGTCAATAAACCGCACAAGTTAAAGTTAAACTAGTACGTCAGTGGACCAAACAAGTTAAGGTTAAACTAGTAAGTCAGTGGACCGAATAAGTTAAACTTAAACTAGTAAGTAAGTCGACCAAACAAGTTAAATTTAAAGGAGTAAGTTGACCGAATACGTTATAGTTAAACTAGTAAGTCAGTGGACTGAACAAGTTAAAGATAAACTAGTCTATCTATCTCTATCTTTGATAGATAGAAAGATAGATAGATAGATAGATAGATAGATAGATAGATAGATAGATAGATAGATAGATAGATAGATAGATAGATAGATAGATAGATAGATAGATAGATAGATAGATAGATAGATAGATAGATAGATAGATAGATAGATAGATAGATAGATAGATAGATAGATAGATAGATAGATAGATAGATAGATAGATATGTTGCTGTGCGTGCTGGTGTTCTTGTTGTTGTTATTTAGTGGTAAGTCCGATCACTATCCCAAAAGTAGATAGTTGCACATGATGATGTTGCACTTACGTGTACATATATATAACACGAAATGAAACTGATGCAGGATGATGAACACGATGATAATGGACTTTACTAGAACAGCGGTGAAGTAAACAAAATAGTCAAGTTTATTCACATGATGCACAAGGCAGCAAAACTCGCTGTGCATGGAGGTAACATTTACGTGGAAGGAGATTTATTCTTGACTGGCCACTCTGCTGCTGCATGTAATCAAACTGACGCAGTCAGTCATTTCAATTTGGAGTGATTACAAAGTCGACCTTTCATTCCTCGTACCATGGGTTTTGGGTATTGTCCCTGTTTCTATTTTTTTCCTTTCCCGTCCTTACTATTTCTTGCCCAACTGTTTCTTTTCCCTTCTGAGACTAGAACGTTAAATACTTAAAGTTACTGGTTTCTTGTTAAATTCTGTTCAGATGATAAAATGTTCTGGCCTATTTCTGTGTGAGTTAGTTGGTTTATCTCATATGACGAAGACTGGCCTAAACCGCCAGGCTATGACTATTTCTACCAACTGTTCTTACTACACACTACTAACAAACCGTTCATACCTGCTGTCTCTGCGCTTGGGAAAAACACACTTGTCTTGAGCCCACTGCGTGGGTGTGGAAATCACACATCATTAAAACTATATCTAAATTGCTCAAACAGCAATTCTCTCTTTAAAGATGGCATTTGAGTCTCCAAGGAACTAGACAACCGTACATCTCCTGTGAACACAAGAGCCAACCAAACTATGGCTTGTTGTCTACGAACTTCCCTGTGGTGCTCACCATTCTAACATTCTAATACATGGGATAAAACATTCATAAACCTATGCTACTGCTTCTTGTGACATCTCAAATTCAACCCACTAACTTCTTTTCTCAATTTCCTATTACAACTTTATCAACTCACAACGCATTCATTGTCACGGATGTGGCAGATAAGGGGAACGACTGACGGGCAAAGGGAACTGTAAAGTTTCCTTTCTTCTTTCCACTCTGTAAAGTGTCAGTCGGTATGCTCTGTAAGGAAGAGTGGTGTGTTGTTGAGATCAGGCATGCTCCAGTCTACCCAGCTGTAAATGGGTAACTCACCCTAGTCCTGAGTTAGGGAAGGCAAAGGCTCCAGGGGAAGCAGGCCCTAAACTTGGTCACTCCAACCGACGCAGGATGGTGTATGTATGAAGTAGAAGTGTAGAGTGTGATTACCGCGAATGGTGTACTGTTCGTGTGCTGACCAATATAACCACTCATACACTTGTGTCTACAAGGCACCAATGCAGACTGCTGGAATCTTTGTTTACTCAATTTATTCAGACGTACACACTGGGACATACGAGTACATCATGGTATGTTGACATATCAATTTGTAGGTATACATAGCAGATCTGAAGTCATGACACATTCAGAAATAATGAGCAGTACATCAAAAGTTCAATGTCATGATATATTATGGCCGCATCCCCCTATCTGACTAAACGCGTCAGTGAAGGCAGATCGGTAAATAACTAAAGTTATTTGACGTCCATAGTTTGTAGCATATATTATGAAACCACGAAAGAGGGGGTTTCTAGCAAGATTGAGATCTCCCTGTCACTGTCCGATAATAGGATAAATAATCTGTTCTCTTGGCAGTGATCAAAACATATGATGACCGAAATCTAACATGGCTGCCTCCCTGAGTTGTCGTTCACTCATTCATAGGAAGGAGAATATAAGCCAGAGTTAATTTATAATGGGTATATAAATTATTTCATAAATGTTCCCATACAGCTCTACGGTGATCAGGTTAATTCACGTAGCCATAACCGCTGTAGGAAAGTCTGTCATCTTTGTCGATACAAAAGACGACCCTAGCGATACGAAGCACAATGTTCCATCTAGGTCGAATCGACATGAGATCATCAAAATAGGGTCTGGCAATACATGGAGTCCGAATTATACATTGTACCGTACCTTAGGAGAGTCTCTAACATAAACTATAGTAGAGATACCATCTCCTTTAGAAGAAAACCACTTCATGAATTATATTTCCTTAAGAATCTACCAGCCCTTTGAAAAATGCGTACCCGCCATTATCACGGTACATCGGAACTCATCACGACTTGTCAAGACAACTCATACTTCCGCTAGACCGGAATAACAAGAATCTAGTCCCTCCTACCCATCCAAAATATACAATATAGGACTGATTCTACTTGTACTAATAATATGTAATACATATGAATTCAGGCCATAAACACAATAAGCAAATTAATATATTTTCTGGCCCTAAAAAATAAGTACAAACGTAAGCGCAATATCCTTGCGCCGGATCAATATCCAGAACGATTACTCCTATAATCAAAAGTGTGAATCAAACATGGATTCTCTCGCTTTTACCATAGACAGCATTTTCATACACAAATGAATGAATGTCTATATTTTTTTCATATTAAATAGCCATATCGTTTTTTTTTGTAATATGTGCGTCAAAATATGCACGCAACAGATTACCACACCCCTCGGGAAAAAAAAAATGGTACTTTTTTTTTTTGAAATACATCTAGGAGCAACATACAATAGGCTCACAACGCACCAATACAATGCGCAGATGATAAGCATAAGTTTTATGACCTTAAAGAAAATACTTCTCTAAGTATAAATATTTCCAGAGAGGTGTCACCAACGCATACTACAATAATAGCAATGACACAATTTCCACCTTAGTTTATACATAAATTTCATCTAAGATATCTTAACATCATGATCATCAAAGACGAAAAACATTGAAAGATCAGCGGTGAATAAATATCAATGAACCGCTAAGTAGTGTTACAATCAATATATGATATATTACATATGTGTACACATTTCAACATAGAAACAACTGTATCAAAGTTGTATAACAGTTATGAATCATGTGGGCATCTAGACAAAATATCTGCCATCACATTTTCTGACCCACGGATTGCTCGCACCGAAAAATGAAATGGCTGTAGAGCAATCGCGTATCGCGTTGATCTCGCGCTCTTCAGATTTTTACTCTGAATAGCCGTAAGAGCTTTCTGGTCAGTTTCCACAATGAAATGCGCGCCCAGAAGAAATCTTTGCAGTTTAAGGATTGACCAAACCATAGCCAATAATTCACGGTCTAGGACCGAGTAATTCTTCTCTGCGGCATTTAATTTCCGAGAAATATACATCACAGGATGCAGAGTTCCAGAGTACTCTTGCATTAGTGCCGCTCCAATCCCGGTGGATGAAGCGTCACTACGAAGAATAAATGTCTTATCCTTAGAAGGCAATACTAGGATAGGTGAAGTAGAAAACATAGTTTTAACCTTATCCAAAGAGGATTGACATTCTTGAGTCCAATGGACTACATTAGGAGACCCTTTCTTTAGCAAGGAAGAAAGAGGTGACATAATGGAGGACAGATTCGGGATGAATCGTCCATAAAATTGTATTAGACCTAAGAGACTTCGTACTTGCTTTTTAGTCTTAGGAATAGAAATGTTAAGTATCTTACTTGTATTATGGTCTTCTGTTTTTAGGAACCCATGACCAACACGGTGTCCTAAGAAAGATATTTCGCTAAAACCAATACATGCTTTCGATGGTTTCGCTGTCAGGTTATGCTCGCGTAAGATAGACAATAGTTCATTTATACCATTATAGTGATCGTTCCAAGTATCACTGAAAAGACAGATGTCATCAAGATACGCAATGACATCTGAGCGATGAGATAGGATTCGACGCATCATGCGTACAAATGTAGCAGGGGCGTTCATAAGACCGAAAGGCATGAAATTCCATTGGAATAGACCCCTAGGCGTCGAAAAAGCAGTAAACGGTTTGGCGTGTTCGGATAGTGGAACTTGCCAATATCCCTTAGACAAATCGAGTTTAGTAAAGAAGTGAGAATTCGATAGTCTCGTAAGTAGCTCTTCTAGTAAAGGCATAGGTTCAGCATCGAATTTAGTCAATTTGCGATTCAATTTGCGATAATCCACGCAAAGACGTATGTTATTGTCTTTTTTTCGTACTATAACCATCGGCGAAGAATATGCTGATGTGGATGGTTCAATAATTTTTAACTCTATCATCTCATCTAACTCTTTCTCTACCTGTGCTTGAAAATGTATCGGGATAGGATACGGTCTGACTCTTATAGGACTATGGTCAGTAAGAATAATGTCATGTTGAATGACATCAGTTTGACCAGGAATGTCAGTAAGGACATCCTGAAATTGTTCTAACAAAGTAGAAACTTGTTTCTGCTCTCCTGGAGATAATTCTGGAGAAATTGCAACATCTTTCCATGATTCATTAGAGTGAAGAGGAATCATTGGAAAAGGTAAATTTACATCCGAGAAACTCGTTTCCTCATCCTGTATTACTGACAGAGATGAGTACTGTCCATGTTGGACTGGAAAATCGTCCGTTGCCTGGAAAACAGGTTGTAAATAATCAGGACGTTCATGGAATTCCGTGAGCATGTTGATGTGGAAGGTTTTACGCTTCCCGTCAATATCGACGATATAGTCAACATCGGAAACTTTTGATATTATATCGTACGGACCTTTCCAAGAAATGAGAAGTCTATTTTCCCTACAAGGTAGCAAGACAAATGCTTTGTCACCTGGACAAAGTTGTCGCAAACATCTCTTTTTATTGGCAAATTCCCTTGCCTTCTGTTTCGCAAATTCAGAAGAAGCAGTTGCCAATTTGCATGCTTCAATAATCTTGTGTCTAAGTGCGATGACATATTCATAAGAGGATTTTGTGTCATCGACAATATTATCAGCAGTTATAAGATCATGAAGTAAGGACATAGGACCTCGCGGTTTCGCGCCAAAGACAAGTTCAAAGGGAGAAAATCCTGTATGTTCGTTGGCGACCTCTCTATATGCAAAGAGAGCCGCGGGTAAAACCCTATCCCAATCCTGAGGATGATCTTCCGTTATCTTACCTAGTAGGTTTTTCAGAGTTCTATTCAAACGTTCCACCATCCCATTGGACATAGGATGATAAATACTACTCAGCGATCTCTCTATCTTCAGAGTCGACATTACTTGAGACATGGTATCCGATATGAGTTGGGTACCATGGTCGGATAATATTTCTGCTGGAAACCCCAGACGAGAAAATATTAACCAAAGAGCATCTGCGACATCAGCAGTAGTTATGCTCTTTAGAGGAACAGCCTCCGGCCAACGTGTGCACATATCAACACACGTCAAAATAAATTGGTGTCCTCTAGCAGACTTTATCTTAAATGGACCAATGATGTCTATCGCCATTTTTTGAAATGGCCGAATGGGAATGTCTGCAGCCTGAATAGGTGCATCATGGCGTGGACCTCTGGATTTAATCTCTTGACATACTTTACAAGATCGACAATAGATTCGTATGTCCTTATTCACAGCAGGCCAAAAGAAAGATTGAAGAACTCTAGCTTTAGTACGGGAAAAACCCATATGTCCAGCACACTGCGAATCATGAGCGTGCTGTAAGATTTTAACTCTCATATTTTTAGGCACAAGGATTTGAGAATGAATGGACTTAGCGGAGTCTTGTACCATACGTACAAGTACGCCATTCTTCATCGTAATCCAAGATTTACGATTAGTATCCTTATTCGGATCACCTTTTGTTGCCAGAGTAAAGAATTTCTTTAGAGTAGGATCATCTTCCTGCTGTTTGATAAAGGAATCGTGGGAAATCTCCAAGGGATCATCTCGGATCTGCGCATCATTATCTTCAGAATGTGAAGATTGTGGCATATTAAGAGCTTGAGCCCTAGTGATTACTGCATTAGCCGATTGCATATTAACATTTTCCCAATTAGAAATTTGCTGTGGAGTGCATTCTTTCACCCCGTGAATGCGACCGATGATAAGATCAGCGATCGGATTCGGCAAGAGACATGCTTGCACCTCTCCTGTAAAGAAAGGCGTAGCAATATTGATAATGGCAGTGGAGTACTTCTCCAATGTGCCACCAAATGTTACACATTTGACTATATTGCCTGTAGCTCGAGAAGGATTTACGAGTGATTGCCTCACTCCAATGGTAGTGCACCCCGAATCGAAAAGAATTGATACCGGAGTACCATCTATTAGGCCCCTATTAAAGACAAGAGCACCCCTTCCATTATGCGCAATTGACGCATGGAGAGCGGGAAGCGGGTGACCGCAGCTTAAAGTAGACACTGTGGTTGGATCGAATAATGTTTTGCATTGCGAACACTCAGATGCTCTAGCAAAATCGAAAGCGGAATTTGCTACACTATTGGAGTCTTTTTTATCATTATTCTGATTATCGGTGTCGTGGAACTCCTGTTGTGCAGAGTTAGCCTGGTAATACGATTTACCATGTCTTTTGTGTTGTGATCTACCTCGGTTATAATTGTCTCTATAATTATTATTGCCTCTGTTATAACCCCTATTTGGGTTTGAATCATAACATTCATGATCATAATCATCATGCTCATTATATTGAGTATCCCTGTAATATTGTTTCTTTTGTCTCCATGAAGCACTTGGGTAGTTCCTATAGCTACTCCCTTTCCGAGAATTTCTAACATTATGGGTACCCCTCGCGTGTCGAGGACTATCAGCCCGATTCCAGTTCTTCAAAGAAGAACTCTGATTTGAGCGGTTATCTTGGTTTTGATACTTATTCCAATTAACCTTTATATCAAATTTATTTTTAGCTCCTTGGAATTTGTGTGAGTAATTCTGATTATATTCTGTTGCCGAAGCAACTGGCATACTCTCTTTAATGTTAGAGTTACTAAGAATCATGTCAGGGTGTGCCGTGGCATACTGGTCACAATATTCTTCCATTTGCTTTATTGTACCAGGTTTACGCTCATGTAAGAACTCTAGGAATGATTTATTTACAGAAGACATGACCTTGTCTCTTAGCAATAAATCCGTAAGACCATCAAATGTTTTCTCTGTTTTGGATAATTCAATCCATCGTGAAAGTGTAATTCGTGCTTTTGAGATGAAATCTGAGAATTCTACACCTACCTCAGGTCTCATTGTTTTAAACAAAAGACGATAACCTTCTTCAGACAGCTGATATCTCTTTATCAAAGCTGCCCTAACAGCATCATAATTATCTTTGTCGGCCTCTTCAACAAAATATAACTTACTCAGAGACTCCCCTTTTAGATTTTCAGACAACTGATTCACATACTGTGATTTGTCAACATTATGAGATCGACAAGCCCGTTCAAATCTAGAAAGCCAAAATGTTATGTCATCACTGGTAGGGTTAAACGCTGGTACCTTGACCTTGTACACAAAGGGTTTACCATTACCACCAGATGCCTGATTAACATTACTCATACATGTCAATTTTAATTTCTCTAATTCAAACTCATGTTCTCTTATTGCTTTTCTCTCTTCAGCTTCTCTATCTAATTTTTTTTGTTCTGCAGCAGCAGCAGCTTCTAATTTTTTCTGTTCTGCAGCAGCTTCTAATTTCTTCTGTTCTGCAGCAACTTCTAATTTCTTCTGTTCTGCAGCAACTTCTAATTTTTTTTGTTCAGCTGCAGCTTCTAATTTCTTCTGTTCTGCAGCAGCAGCAACTTCTAGTTTTTTCTGTTTTGCATCAGCTTCTAATTTCTTCTGTTCTGCCCAGCTGTAAATGGGTAACTCACCCTAGTCCTGAGTTAGGGAAGGCAAAGGCTCCAGGGGAAGCAGGCCCTAAACTTGGTCACTCCAACCGACGCAGGATGGTGTATGTATGAAGTAGAAGTGTAGAGTGTGATTACCGCGAATGGTGTACTGTTCGTGTGCTGACCAATATAACCACTCATACACTTGTGTCTACAAGGCACCAATGCAGACTGCTGGAATCTTTGTTTACTCAATTTATTCAGACGTACACACTGGGACATACGAGTACATCATGGTATGTTGACATATCAGTTTGTAGGTATACATAGCAGATCTGAAGTCATGACACATTCAGAAATAATGGGCAGTACATCAAAAGTTCAATGTCATGATATATTATGGCCGCATCCCCCTATCTGACTAAACGCGTCAGTGAAGGCAGATCGGTAAATAACTAAAGTTATTTGACGTCCATAGTTTGTAGCATATATTATGAAACCACGAAAGAGGGGGTTTCTAGCAAGATTGAGATCTCCCTGTCACTGTCCGATAATAGGATAAATAATCTGTTCTCTTGGCAGTGATCAAAACATATGATGACCGAAATCTAACATGGCTGCCTCCCTGAGTTGTCGTTCACTCATTCATAGGAAGGAGAATATAAGCCAGAGTTAATTTATAATGGGTATATAAATGATTTCATAAATGTTCCCATACAGCTCTACGATGATCAGATTAATTCACGTAGCCATAACCGCTGTAGGAAAGTCTGTCATCTTTGTCGATACAAAAGACGACCCTAGCGATACGAAGCACAATGTTCCATCTAGGTCGAATCGACATGAGATCATCAAAATAGGGTCTGGCAATACATGGAGTCCGAATTATACATTGTACCGTACCTTAGGAGAGTCTCTAACATAAACTATAGTAGAGATACCATCTCCTTTAGAAGAAAACCACTTCATGAATTATATTTCCTTAAGAATCTACCAGCCCTTTGAAAAATGCGTACCCGCCATTATCACGGTACATCGGAACTCATCACGTCTTGTCAAGACAACTCATACTTCCGCTAGACCGGAATAACAAGAATCTAGTCCCTCCTACCCATCCAAAATATACAATATAGGACTGATTCTACTTGTACTAATAATATGTAATACATATGAATTCAGGCCATAAACACAATAAGCAAATTAATATATTTTCTGGCCCTAAAAAATAAGTACAAACGTAAGCGCAATATCCTTGCGCCGGATCAATATCCAGAACGATTACTCCTATAATCAAAAGTGTGAATCAAACATGGATTCTCTCGCTTTTACCATAGACAGCATTTTCATACACAAATGAATGAATGTCTATATTTTTCCCATATTAAATAGCCATATCTTTTTTTTTTGTAATATGTGCGTCAAAATATGCACGCAACAGGAACGAATAAGGAGAATTAGAAATTGGAAGGTTCGGATAGAGTACAAAAAGGGGATGCGCGAATAAGGATGTGCATGAGAAAAGAGGTGAACGAAAATCCAGTGAGACACGCTTTTTAGCAGCAGTCAAAAAGCAGGTCGCACAGTTACGCTAGTAGCCATGTTGAAGGCAGTACCCAAGTAGACTGGGTGAAGAATATTTCTCAGACAAGGAGACGAGTTTGGGTGACGATAAACCCAAAAAATTGAAAAGTGAGAATTCTTATCTAGAAGGAGGAACGGTGTGAGTTAGATTTATATTCAGAAAAAGGAAAAAGGTACGTAGAGTGAAATCTTATATATATATATATATATATATATATATATATATATATATATATATATATATATATATATATATATATATATATATATATATATATATATATATATATATATATATATATATAAGTTAAATTTAAAGGAGTAAGTTGACCGAATACGTTATAGTTAAACTAGTAAGTCAGTGGACTGAACAAGTTAAAGATAAACTAGTCTATCTATCTCTATCTTTGATAGGGGTGAAACAAGGCTGTATTATGTCACCACTACTTTTTGGAATAGCTATTGATTGGGTTATGAGAAACTATACCCACAATGAACAATTGGGTATAAAATGGACAAATGGAAAATTCCTGGGAGACCTGGATTTCGCAGATGATGTAGCATTCTTAAGTTCAACACCAAGACAATCCCAAGAAGCAATAAATAATTTGTGTCATCTCTCGGTTAAAATAGGTCTCCAAATAAATGCCTCTAAAACTAAAGCTATGAACTTTTCTAACGAGACCTTTGATATCATCTTGAACGGGGAAAAACTACAGAAAGTTGAAAGTTTCAATTATTTAGGCAGTAAAATGACTCAGGATGGTGACACAACAAGAGAAATCCATACTAGAATTGCTTTGGCAGCTAGCGCCTTCAATAGATTATCTAACATTTGGAAATTACGATCATTGAATATACATACCAAGCTTCGTCTGTTTAATTCAAATGTTATCTCAGTGTTAACATACGGCTGTGAGAGTTGGAAAATAACAAAATCATTGGAGAACAAGCTGAATACATTCGAGAACAAATGTCTTAGAAAACTCATGAACATTAGTTGGAAAGAATTCAAGACTAATCGACAAATAAGAGAAGACTCTAGGCAGAAATATGTCTCCGACTATATAAGGAAAAGACAATGGTCATATATCGGTCATGTCCTACGAATGCAAAACAACAGAATACCACTACAGGCGCTCACTTGGGTTCCTGAGGGTAAGAGGAAAAAAGGAAGACCAAAAGAAACACTCAGAAGAACAATAATAAGAGAAGGAAGAACGTTGGGCCTAAATAATGTGCAAGAGCTAAGAGGAGTGGCGTCACAACGAACAACCTGGAGAGCACTGGTTTCTGCCTTATGCGCCGTGTTTGGTGCTTAAAGAATTTAATATTATTATTATTATATGTATATGTATATGTATATGTATATATATATATATATATATATATATATATATATATATATATATATATATATATATATATATATATATATATATATATACACATATATATACACATATATATACACATATATATACACATATATATACACATATATATATATATAAAGTAGTCCTATCGTCAGTGATAGAAGGGAAAAGAACAACCCCGAAGAGGTCAGGTACAACCAATAGATAACCTGAACACTGAGATGATATATAACAATAGACTAAGACATTGACAGGAAGAAAGAACAGAAGTAGAGACTATAGCACCTGAATGATTATTGATGGTAAAAGGTCATAAGGTGTAGATTCGATACTGAACGACAGAGAGAGTGAAGAAAGGAATAAATATTAAAGAAGAACTTATATCTTGTATAATTATATGATGGACCACGATTGCAGAGGTGAAAGCAGACAACAATGATCCATTCACGTGTAAATAAACTGTATTTCAATTCTTCTTCTTCTTTGATCCTTAGCCGCCGACCTTCAAAGCAGTCAGTGGTCATCACGCCTAGTGGCGTCTTGTAGGGCAACAACAAATTTATTCTACTTTGCTCGTTCGGTGGCCATCCTACGTACAGTGTCCCAACTGTGGTTCATTCTTTGCATGTAAGACTCCACAATCCTTCGCCAAGTTGTTTTTGGTCGGCCTCTCTTTCGTTTTCCTTCAGGGGTCCAAAGCATAGCTGTTCTTGTGATGGCATCGGAGTTTCTTCTGAAGACATGACCAACCCAGCTCCCGCGTCTGCCAGCTATGATGGTGTGCATGTCCTCCTGCTTGCTCCGAGTAAGCAGATCTTGGTTGGTGATGGTATTCGGCCAAAAGATTTGGTGAATTTTTCTTAGGCAAGTTGTGTGAAAAGATGACAATTTCGACATTTCCTTCTCTGTAACTCTCCAGCATTCCGCACCATAGAGAAGCACAGAAAGCACACAGCTCTGATATAATCTTAATTTTGTGCTTCTGCTGTATTGAGAGGACTTCCAGATGTTGTTTAGGCTAAAAAAGGTTGTTCTTGCTTTGTTTATTCTGTTGTTGATGTCTTTGCTTGCCCCGCCGTCTGGTGTTACTATGCATCCTAGGTATGTGAAGGTGTCTGTCTGTACCAGTTGCTGATTCCTTACTGATATGGGCTCAGGGTTGCTCGCATTGACTTCTTTAAATTGATGTTCAAGCCCACCTGCTGGCTATATTTATTAAGTCTATCCATTTTTTTCTCCTGGATGTGTTGATGTGAATGTGCTAGTAGTGCAATGTCATCTGCATATTCCAGATCTTCCAATGTAGAAAATGTAGTCCATCTTATTCCTCTTGGACTGCCCTCTGTTGTCTGGCGCATCACCCAGTCTATGACTGTTAAAAATAGAGTGGTTGATAAGGGGCATCTCTGTCATACTCCTGTCTTCACCTCAAAGGTTAGGTTGCTCTGCCCAACACTGCACGTAAAGTTGGCATAGAGGCTTTTTTATGATTGACACTATGCAGCTTGGAATTCCATAAGCCCTCAGTATTTTCCACAAACTGTCCCTATGTATACTGTCAAAAGCCTTTTCAAAATCAACGAAATTAATGTACAGCTGTCCTTGCCATTCTGAGCACTGCTCTATAATGTTCCTAAGAGTAAATATATGAAACAGTATTTCAATTACTAGGGCGTTATTTCATCGCTTGCTGTGTGTGTGTGACTGTTATAATTATGCAGCATGTCATTGCTAACCAAAGAGGAAAAGAACCTGGGCAGGCAGGTGGACACACACCATAGAATTGATACAGTGACCACCGCTGTCACATATTAAAGAATTAGTGCCGTAACCAACCTCTAACAGCACACACACACACACACACACTCATCGTTTCTATACAGTAGTTCAGCAACTATGCTTTATGCTGTTATCTCTCCTCGCTTCAAGCAGAAGACACAGATACGTTTTGACGCTGTGACAGATTGTAACAACCACGGACGACAGATAGCCATGATAATACAGAATAACACAAACAGAAGGCACCAGAATACGTTTTCGGATCTGTGACAGACCTCAGCAACTACAGACGGCAGAGTACAACTCAGACAAAAGTCATATTTAAATTTCGATAACATATGAAAAAGCAGAGTGACAACAGTGAAAGTTGTAAACAGAAAAACAAAGTGAGCAGTATCGGAACCAGCCAATCAAAAACGCCACCTCGGAAACCAAGTCAGAATTTCCTTCTGTCAAACCGACCTGCACGAGAATAAATCGCCACAACAAGGCAAGGTTGACATTCGCTGTCTGGTAACGCCAACTCGGAAACAAAATCAAAATTGTTTTTTCTATTCAAGTCTTCCGGCACGGGAACTACTCATCACAACAAACACAAAGGCCCGCATACTTTGCTCAACAAGTAGGGTAAGACAGGTCATACAGTGCATTACAGTAACCGATTCACGGACAGAGGCTGGTGTGTAGCAAAGAAAACGGTGTGTAGTCCAGATGAAATAACAATAGTGTTTGTTATAAAGAAAAGTCAGTCACGCGCGCAACATCGCGACAAAAACGAGTACTCCAACACAGACGACTGAATTAATCAGGCTAATTAGATATTATAGTAATATTATTGCTATTGATATTGTTATTATTGTTTAATTACTATTCTTATCATTATCATTAATATTGTAGTGTCCGTAATATTAAAATGTAACAGTGTTTGCATAATTTTTTTTGTAACCGTAACATTATTTTTTTCCAGGAAACCCAAGAATAATATACAAATTTCCGTTCATTTTCAGGTGCAAGTTAGTGTAATTTAACGATAGAAATAAGTAACTATTTTTCAGATTGCATGATGGCACAGACCGAACAGACACAGTATAACATGCAAGAGAGTCAGACTTTAGCCCTCCTAAAGACGATTACCGACACATTAGCCACGGTAGACAACAGTGCTAAATACGCAAACATAAAAGGTAATGTAGACTTGTTTTCAGGTGACCCACACGCATGCCGTAAGTGGCTTACAGACATTTATAAATATGCAATGTCGATAAATGCAGATGAACTTGAGAAAGTTAAAATTTCATTTTTTTTCGTCTGCTGGTATGGTCACTGACTTTATGAAAAGGCGATTGGACACGTACCCCAATGAAACGTGGAAAGATCTTAAAGCAGAGTCAGTTAGACGGTATTCCTTCGTGTCCGACCCACAAATTGCTTGGCATCAGTTAAGGAAGATGAAGCAACACAAGAACGATACTACGCAGATGTTCAGCGATAGACTGCTGAATCTTGCAGAAGAAACATTCATGGGCCAGGAAGTCAACCTCCAAGAAATGGACAATCAGCTGGTAGGTATATTTATTGATGGGTTGAATAATAATACATTAAAGTTAATTTTGTTAAGGAAGGATTACAAGATGCTGAAAGACGCTATTTCAGCTGCCGTGGCAGAAGAAAATGTTAGGAAACGCTTAGACATTCGATTGGGACAGGCGGAAACACAGGAAGACGCAGAAGAACCTATGGAAGTGGACCAAGTAGACAGACGGAGACAGCAGCAGGGTAGGTATAGGAGCGGAGGACAACAAAGAGGAGCATTACATGTCACACCTAACGTTAGATGTTTCCGGTGCCAAAAGATTGGACACATAGCAAGATTCTGTGAGCAACAGGAAAAGGTACGAGAGGCCAAGTTCACCAATAGATCTGTACTCTTATTCTAACCAGACAGGTTCTAGATTTAGGGATAACAGAGGTCGTGCCTTCTATAATAACACCCGAGCATATACACACAACACAAGAGGAGTATACCACCCTATAGTCTACGACACTAGTAAACACGCACACGACACAGATAATTACAAACCATATCACAGACGATAGGCCACAGTACACCATCATGGAAGTTGGTTAGACAAAGGACGCCAACAACAAAAATGGCAAGGATACAGAAAGAGGATGAATTGGGATAGCTCAGTCGTACACAAGAATAGACAACACACACATGAGAGGAGAAACATTGGTACAGAATGTGAAAGGGAGAAATGGAAATGTAACAAATATCAATATAAGCAGGAACATCATGGAACATGTAATAACAGTGACAGGACACTCCCAACTTTCAACAGCAACAATGAGTTAGGACATTGGGATAGCCTGAATAGGAGAAGAATAAGAATGGCGGTCAGGAATTTTGTGGGGGAAATTAGAAAAGGGAAGTCCATAGAAATAAATAACATCAACATAGTAAACCAACAGAAGTGCCAGATAAGAACACAGAATGGTTGGAAAATGAAGGTAGAACCACTAGGAGTGTGGAGAAAGATAATAGGATCTTGTCAGCAAAATGTCACATTAAAGGAAGAAGGTAATAGGAATAGACCATGGACAACTCAGGTTAGGACAACAGTCCAGAAGCAGGAAAACATACCGAGAGACAGGGTCAGCGTTGGTACACAAACAGAAACAACTACGAGTATCGGCAAACAAACAGAAGTAGTACCACAGCATAAGGACAACACCGAGGTAAAGAATAAGAAGGATGGACCGATGCAGATAGTACTGCAAGAGAAAAAAAGATCAGTGAAGGCGGACAATAGAATAGATAGGATAGGAGAAACGCAGGACACTGACGCATCGTACAGGCGTATAAGAACAGCAGTAAGAAGGAATCCTAAGAAAAAAGGTCTACAAGAAGTACAGGACATGGACACATCTTATAGGCGTACAAGAGCAGTACAGAAGACAAGACAGGAAGAAGTATATACAGTGCGTGAAAAGTACCAGCTTGACATAGAATCAGAATCCGATTCGTCAAGTGGGTAAGATAGAGTTATGGACTCTGACGAATATGCACAAGGCTACTGGTCGGACGAGCTCGATCATAGTACGGACGACGAAGGCAATAGAATTTATTGGCCGAAAAATGAGAATAGTGATCTTGGATGCATAAATCAGATAAAGACGGAGAAAATTAGCAAAATGGCTGAACCAAGTGTAAATGAGATAAAAGAAGGCAATAAAAGTACCCTAAGAGGAGTCGATCTTAACACCTTGACAAAACGGAAGGTGCGGAAATTGCTAGAAGGAAAGTTTGATACAGACTTATCAAAAAGGCAACAAGAGGTGCACAAAATTGTGATCCAAATGATGGATGAAGAGACAGATGTAGAAGACACCGGGAATAAGGATTACACAGAAGAGGACAGATCGACCAGGAGAAAAAGTCGACAGACAGTTAATGAAGCAGAATATAGCAGTAGACGGAGGTGGTCCTCAGAATGGGTGTCGACTGACTCAGACAGTGTAGTGTCTGAGGAGAGTGATGTTAGTCACAGACACAAAAGAACTTATAGAGGACGAGAGAATAATAGAAGAATCAAGGAGAAAGGGAGAAAATATAGAAGTAGGAGTAAAGAATGTGAGTACCGAATATACAACATATATAAAATACTTGCGGACAGGGCAGAAAGGTGGAGACAATATGCAGAGAGAGTCAGTCAGACTAAATGGAGAGGATTATCAGAGGCGGATAAACGTTGGAAGGGGAGGAATAAAAATGGCGGTGTTAGCAAAGTCGTGAGGAGACTTTTAATGGAGTCATTCTTCACTGAACATAACAGGAACCATAGGGAAATGCGTAAGAGATGACAGTCATTGAGAAATGACGGGAGTATTGAGAAGCCACATGAAGGATGGCACAGACATATAGAAGGGAGAGTTCTAGAAGGAACGAATGTGGAAGTGAGAAGCCATGGAGAAAATGGCAAAGATAGATTTTTGCTGCAGTAGCCGGAGTCTTGTGAAGACTTTCGGGAGAAATCATATTTTTTTTTCTCCGTAATACAAGAGGAAAAGATAAATGTGTTATGAACGTTCCATGGAGGGAACGAAAAACATTTAAAACGTTAAGTGCGGCGTTTGCCAGATTACAAATGAGAGTCTCTGGAGGGTAACCCTCACCAAACATATACAAAAGAAATTCAGACAGCGGGAGACAGAGTGTTGTGGAGAAGGAAAAGAAAAATAGGTAGCACAAAGAGAGGTTCCAGAGAGGGAACGGACATTGGGAAACCTAAAGAAACTGACAACAGAAGAAAAGGAGAAGTGAAAAGGCACAGGAACATGATACAGACATGGAATACTGAAGAAACAGTGAAAAAAGAAGAAATATGGAGAAACCATAAAACAAAGTGATAAGGAGTGGACGTAAAAAAAAGAGTAAAGAGAAATAGACATAAATATAAAAAAGAAGTCAAATGACAGATCAGCAACAGAAAAACACGCAACTAGGTAAAAGCGACAACATAGTTTAAGATAAGTAGACCGAAGAAATTTCAAATATTTCCGCGTAGGAGACCATGGACAGAGGTCTAGTTAGAAACGGGTGGACAGGAGGATGGCAATTAAGTGTTGCCATGATAGTTAAATGGCTCACACCAACATGAACTATGTATACTGAAGCACATTAAAAACGCACCACTATTATATATACTGATGCCGAGAAGCTGGCAAAAAAAAGTGTGGGAATGGATTTTCCCCGTGTTTGCCATGAGGTAGAGAGCGAATGGCTGCTGGAATGGAAAGTGCAAGATTTAACCCATGGGTGTGTGTACAGACTACATGAAAACGATGAAAGTTACACGTGCAACACGATTCTCAACAGCTATGACCCTGAAAATGTGTACGCGTTGTGGCACTATACTCGGTATAAAAAGGCCGCTGAGACAAAACGCCCAGTACATGTGCTTGAAATGCCACGACTATCTGAAAACGACCGCCAACGAGCCATTGGTATGTTGGAGACCGGAATGAGCTCGCGGGCCATTGCCAGAAGGATGAATTGCCACCACAGCACTATTGTGCGTCTCAATGAACGTTACGGAACCACTGGCAGTGCCCGGGATAGACTTCGGAGTGGCCAACCACGAGTTACTACCCCTGCGCAAGATCGTCATATTGTGCTGAGTCACCTAAGGAATTGACTCTCCCGGCAAGTCAAACAGCAAGAGCAATAGTGGGTAGACATGGGCAAGTCTCTCGAATGACAGTCATACGACGACTCAGAGATACAGGCCTTACTGCAAGACGACCTTATGTTGGGCCAAACTTGACTCACAGACATCGTTAGCAGCGCCTGCAATGGGCATAGCAACATATCAGATGGACTAGACTGCAGTGGAATGCTGTCCTATTCACAGACGAGAACAGATTCAACATATCCTTTGCAGATGGACGTATGCGGATTTAGCGACGGTGTGAAGAGCGCTTTGCAGATTGCTGTGTCAACCGATTTCGAGGTGGCAGTATTCACATTTGGGGAGGATTCAGTTTTCACCATCGCTTGCCTCTTCACGTCTTCCGTGGAAATGTTAATGCTGTGACATATCGAGATGAGGTTCTGGATGCACTAGTTACTCCTGCGTTCACAATTTATCCAGACTTGCAGCTTCTCCAGCAGGATAACACACGTGCATTTTTTTTGTATTTTTAGTTTTCTCCCTTGCCTGCACAGAATGCAATTAATTTCATAACAATCAAATGTACAAATTAATGACCAGCATGGATCCATAGGAAAATGAATAAAGATTCCAAATATGTAAACTTGTACACACTTATATTTACATTTCACACTCTGTTCCTGGATTATACAGGTGGTGCGTTTTTAATGTGCTTCAGTATATATACAAAGACACGACAGAAGACATGTTGTGGCTTTATACGAGAGAAGAAAAGAGAGTAAACAATTCACACCAGGTGTGTGGTGACAGAAAATAATACTATATGAGTGGTTTACATGTATAACAATAGGAGTGACTGGATGAGTAGAAAGGAAATAAACGTTGTATGGATATATACGGAGTGGGAAGAATGTGAGTGAGAAAGACAAGGGTTAAGAACAGACATAAATGTAAAGAGGAAAGGTCACTTAAGAAAATTGACGGGACAAGAGTAATTCCTCAGTTTTTAGTATGATAATAATTTGTAACATAAGAAAATAATGACATGTTAAATTATATGAAAAAAAAAAATGATGAAGACCACTAAGGAAGTGGAATATATAACATGTCAAAAGTATGTATTTGAAATCATGTAACATGAGCAGATAGGACAAAGGAAACTTCTTCTTCTTCTTTGGTTCACTTGAAATATATTGTCTATATCTGCAATGTTGTTTCTTGTATAAACTTCACTGTCTTTTGTAGTTCTTACAGAGGTCCGTATAGTTTTGCTTCCAGTGTTGTTTCTCTGGGCCAGTGGGTTTGCCTCAATATATCATGTTCGGGGCAATCTTGAAGTACGTGCTCCGCAGTCTGGGGTGCCTGTCCACATGTACACATAGCTGAATTGCCAATCTTGAATTTTTTATACATGTGGCTGAAGAGGCGGTTATGTCCTGTTCTGAGGCGCAGAATGACAATTTGTTCTGATCTGTTCATAACTTGGTAATCATCCTGTGCTGGTGTTGGTGGCTTTCTGATAGATTTGATCATCTTTTTCTTCTGATGGTACGTAACTGGTACATCTGGTTGCTCGCCAGCAGTACCTTCTTTAGCCAGTCCATCTGCTCTCTCGTTTCCTGGTATTCCACAATGAGACGGTATCCACTGCATGGCGACCCTGCGCTGGTTGCACAGTTCAGAAAGTAGGACTTGTATACCTGGCAGTTTTCTGGACTGAAGTGCTTGGAGTGCTGATCTTGCATCTGTCAGGAATACTACAGGCTGTGGACCGAGATTGGTGTTCAATAGTTTCTCAGTTGCCACCTTGATTGCCTGGACTTCTGCATCATAGTTGTTACAGTATTTCCCCGTTGGTACTCTAACCGTATCCCTAGTGTTGTTTGGGTATTCTATGTACACTCCTGCTCCTCCATTCTTTACTGCATTCTGTGCTGACCCATCCATGTATACACGGACCCAGAGGTCCTGTGGGTATTCATCATCCAGGAAACTGAGAGTGACTGTCCTACGTTGCACGCTGTTCTGTTCATCTCTGTCACATATTCCTTTCACTTTTGTCTGGATGTGTACTGGTAGTCCAGGCTCCTCTCTCCAAGGGGTTTTTTCTGGCACAGACTTTAGGGAGCTGTTAACTTCAGGCAGGTCTGAAGTTTGTCTACAAAATCGCTTGGCCTGGTGGATAAAGCTACTTCTTTTCAGTCGCCCCATTGCTAGGTTTTGGAATCTGTCCTTCATTGGATGGCTCGGCATACAGAGGAACTTTTCTTTCGTGTCTCTGCGTTCTCTCAGTGCTTGTATCCTCCCCATTTTCTCCATCTCCACTATATGCGTTGATTTCATTGCCCCAGTGATGACCCTAAGCGCCTGGTTTTGCACCTTATCTAGCTCTTGTAATGTGGTGTTTGATGCTGGACACCACGCAGCTGACCCATATTCCAGGTGTGGTCGTATGCCCTGCTGGTAAACTTTACTAAGTATTTTCCCGCTGGCTCCCCATGTGGTTCCACTTAGTTTTCTCAGGATGGCTAACTTCCTCCTGGCCTTTGTTGCTGCCTTGTTGATGAGTTGCTTCCATGTCAGCCTATCATCGAATGTAACTCCGAGATAGGTGGGTTGTTTATCTTCTCTCATGAGTTCTTCGTTTATCTTGATGACACCAGCTTTTTGTTTGGGAGAGAGGGTGAAGAGCGTAGTGTTGCACTTGTCTGTGTTGATGCTGACACACCGTCTATTTGCCCATGAGGTTAAGGCATCTATAGCTCTTTGTAGCAGTTTGGTGGACACTGTTGCATGCTCATCTGTGCACCATATTACCAGGTCATCTGCGTACATTGCCACTTTCATTCCATGCGGTAGATCAGCAACCAGGTCGTTGATGTAAACTAGGAAAAGTGTAGGGGACAGAACCCCTCCCTGAGGGACGCCATGACGCATAAGAATTTTCTTACTCTTGAGGCCATCTAGTTGTACTCGGGCTCTTCTGTTATGCAAGTATGCTTTCACCCATTTGTACATCTTACCATTCACTCTACAATTTCTCAGTTTCTTCAGAAGCCCTTCTTTCCAAACCTTGTCAAATGCTTTCCTTAGATCTATCCATGCTGCTAGTACCAGTTTCTTATCTTGGAACGCATCCTCAATCTCTTGGGAAAGGTAAGTTGCCTGATCTTCGGTAGAATAACACTGCCTAAAGCCCGCCTGCTGTGGTACAAGAAGGTTTTCACTTTCAAGGTACCACTGCAGGCTGAGGTTGATAATACGTTCCATTGTTTTGCAGAGGCAGCTTGTAAGGCTGATTGGTCTATAGTTGGAGGCAGTGGAACTGTCTTTTCCTGGTTTCAGGAGTGGTATCATGATTGCTTCCCTCCAGGTCTGTGGAACTCTGCCTGAGTTCCAACAGATATTGAAGATCTGCACCAGCTTTGTTTTTGCTGCGGTTCCCAAGTTCTTAATCATTTCATTGGACACTCCATCAACTCCTGGCGACTTTCTCATTTTCAATTTGGATATTGCAAGCTCCAGTTCTCTGAATGGGATTGGTGCCTCCATAACTTCAGGTATGGTTCCATCTCGTCCTGCATATTGTTGTTTCCCACGGGTCTCCTGTTGCTTCTCTAGGCTAACTTCGATGTTGTTGTCTTTAGCAAAGGAGTCTGCAAAGTGATCAGCTGCCTGTTTTCCCATGAGGATGTTTCCATCTTTGTACAGAGCAATCCTTGAGTTTCTCCCTGTACCTTCATCGTTAAGTTGTTTTACCAGCTTCCACAGTTTCCTTGTATCTCTTTCGAAGTTCAAGGACTCTGTTTTCTCCTTCCAGCTACTTCGCCTGGCCTGCAACTTGGCCCTTTGAAATTTGGCCTTAGCTTGCTGGTAGTTATTGTGGTGTTCTTAGCAAGGACTGGTCTCTGCCTGCTTTCGAGATGTTTCCACGTCGTTGTGCAGCTGCTCTAGTTCACTATTCCAATATGGTTTGTAGTGCTTACGAGCCCCTCTAGGTATTGTTTCACGAGCAGCCTGTAATATGCATCTGCTGAATTCATCGACTAGCTTATTGATGTCTTTGTCTACAGTCAGATCTCTAGCCAGTATACTAGTACGATGCTGGTACATTGTCCAGTCTGCCTTCTTGTAGTTCCACCTAGAGAGAGTGCTTCTCTCCTTGACAAGTTCATTTTCCACAATTAGGAAGACTGGCCGGTGGTCGCTGCCTCCAAGTTGTTTCCCTACAACGCGTGTGGTGTTCCACTCCAGGCCGGGTGACTGGAATGTCAGGTCTGGTGTAGAGGTGGTGTGCCATGATCTCGAGTAGAAAGTTGGTGGGTCGATTGGCTGGTTAATCAGGATAAGCCCATTGTCATCCTGCCAGTTTTCAAGCTCCTCACCTCTCCTGTCCATGTGATCATAGCCCAAACTCTGTGAGTGGCTGTTGAAGTCTCCGCATACAATCAGTCTTTCTTTTGCTGGGATTGTATCTCGGACAGTAGTAGTTGAGCAGGTGGAATTCTGAACTTTCTGTCCTGAGATGAAGCATCTGGTATTCCGCCCCCTCCATATATGTTTCAATCAGACATGCACTGATGTTATTCCTCACAAGTGTCAGTATTCCACCCTTTCGCCTGTCTATTCGGTCAGATCGGTAGCACTGGTAGCCTCTGATTTTGAAGGCTATGTCCTTGTTGAGGTGGGTTTCTTGCAAGCAACATACATTTACTTGCTCTTTATTCAAGATATTTTCGAGCTCTAATTTTTTGCTGTAGCCGTCTTTTTCACTATTGACGCCTTCAGCATTCCAGTGCATTATTTTAAATGGTCTTTTCTTTGCTTGGCCAGTAGCTCTATTCTCATGCCTCCTGGCTCAACGAGGCAATTGAGAAGGACCCCCAGTAGTAGGGGTTGGGCCCTTCCGAGGCAGAGGGCCCGGCACTGCGCCTGCCTGGGTGTCCGTCACAGGGCGAGTGCCATAACGTTTTGCAGATATAGGCATACTTTCATAGCGCGTGTGCGTGGCATCCTGATTGCTGTGGTGCGCCTCTTGGCTGGTTGCCGCCGTCTTCAGCACCTTGACTTGCTAGGGCAGACTGTGGTCTTGCTCGAGTGTAGGAGGGCCTGGCCAGTCTTGGTTTTTCAGCCGCTGATGGCTGTACTTGAGCCCCATCTCCACGTCAAGGAGCTGGCCTCGATGGGAACAAAGGAAACATAAGGGTTCATAAATGGGAGATAAACATTTCTCCCAGGGACAGACAGGGGGACGGCATAACAATCACACCACGACGACGGAATGGCTTACTTAGACATGTCGATGACTGAATGGCTCATGTGGACATGAAAAGGTGTACATAATAAGACAGAACACAGAGTATGTTCTGAGTATAGTAAAGAAATGGTAAACGAAAACCACACCAGGTGTGGGGTGCATTAAAATTGTTAGAAAACTGATGTACTTGGGTGATAGCAGAAGTAAAAGAGTGATTGTCAGGAAATAAACTTGGTCGACTGGGAATGAAAGTGATGGAGAAATATAAATTATTCTCCATTTGGAAATATGAAAGGGAAGATGATGTTGATAAATGTATTTACTGCTAAAAAGGAAGGGGACACGAACGTCCCAGTACAATTTGATTATGTTATGTAGAAAGAAATTGTCCATTGCAGAGATATAAATTAGTAATGTGCTGAACTAGGATTGTAACAGCACATTGCTAAGGATATTTTTTGTTTTGCACATAGATAAGTACAATAGTGTTGGTACAGTCATGAAAATAATTTGTTTCTCCTACGGATACATAATTTATTTTTAAGAAGATAAGGAGATATATGTGGTAGATAAAGGGAACGACTGGCGGGCAAAGGGAACGAATAAGGAGAATTAGAAATAGGAAGGTTCGCATAGAGTACAAAAAGGGGATGCGCGAATAAGGATGTGCATGAGAAAAGAGGTGAACGAAAATCCAGTGAGTCACGCTTTTTCAGCAGCAGTCAAGAAGCGTGAGTTAGAGAGTGCAGGTCACACAGTTACGCTAGTAGCCATGTTGAAGGCAGTACCCAAGTAGACTGGGTGAAGAATATTTCTCAGACAAGGAGACGAGTTTGGGTGACGATAAACCCAACATATTGAATAGTGAGAATTCTTATCTAGAAGGAGAAACGGTGTGACATAGATTTATATTCAGAAAAAGAAAGAGGTATGTAGAGTGAAATCTAATACATATATATACAGTAGTCCTATTCGTCAGTGATGGAAGGGAAAAGAACAACCCCGGAGAGGTCCGGTACAACCAATAGATAACCTGAACACTGAGATGAAATATAACAATAGACTAAGAAATTGACAGGAAGAAAGAACAGAAGTAGAGACTATAGCACCTAAATGATTATTGATGGTAAAATGTCATATGGTGTAGATTCGACAATGAACGAAAGAGAGAGTGAGGAAAGGAATAAATATTACGGAAGAACTTAAACCTTGTATAATTATATGATGGACCACGATTGCAGAGGTCAAAGCAGACATCAATGGTCCATTCACGTGTAAATAGACAGTATTTCAATCACTAGGGCTTTATTTCATCGCTTGCTGTGTGTGTGACTGTTATAGCTATGCAGCATGTCATTGCTAACCAAAGAGGAAAAGAACCTGAGCAGGCAGGTGGACACACACCATAGAATTGATACAGCGACCACCGCTGCCACACGGACTATTCGCTTCAGAAACCCGTACATCTCACTTTCATTTCCACTTCATCCAAAACAAAACTATCCGAGACGCCTAAGGGACACCATAATAATATTACCTCCCTTCACTAAATAAGTCCCTATTCCATATATCCCTATTTTCCTTAGTACATTCTAAATTGTTATTCAAAAATCGTAAACCACATTTTGTTACATCGCGACTTTCATGCTCACAATCTAATACTTTTCTCAAGGAGCGCAACTTACAGAGTAAGCTCCCTTATTAAAAAACCATAAATCTTCACTTTATTATTTCCCATGTCAATACAATATAGCCTCACTTCATTTCTTATTCAAATTTCATAAAGCATAACTTCAAACTAACCCTCTCTACTGACTCCAACGCTCAACTCCAGGTTATAGACAGTGTCTCAGCGCTATTTCGCAGTGTATCTTAGGTATTGGGTGTAGTGAAGTGAATCCGTATGACAACACGCTCAAATTCCCCGCTCAAAACGAACTAGCTATCGTATTTTTAATTCTATAAATAACTACAGTATTTGAAATTTGCCTGAGGGGCATGTCAAATTTACCGCCAACAATTTAACTAGAGATTTGAATTTTTCTAAGAAACAAGTAAAAATTTACCACCCACCCCAAAATTTATCGAAGAGCATAGTACAAAATTAACAACCAATCAAATCGTTTCCATATTTTGTAATGGTAAGAAAATTTTGGTTGACGAGAAATAAATGCCTATTTTGTGTTTCTGACCGAGCGTAGATAATTTATTTCGTAATAACTAAAGATAATTATAATGAAAGGGATATATCAAATTATAGCGCTGATATTGCTTAACACATAAACATAAAGATTCCCTCATAATAAAAGTATCTTAACTTAGTAAAATTTAATTTAGTGATATTTTCATATCAGGGTAAGGTCACATTTAATTATTTAAAAATTACCCAGATGAAATTGCAAAAGAATAATTAAAGAAAAGGTATATATAACAATAGGAAGGAATTGGCCGTTTAATTATCACTTTTGATAGTTAAAATCGGTTCATAAATAACTATGATATAAAACAAACAAATTTGGTCAGATTAGACGAACACACTTAAAAACCGCCTAAGTTTATAGCGTCAGAAATAGTTAACTTTTTGACTCGTCTTCTGATTGGTTGGGTGTAGTTTGATAAAAATTAACAACTTCTTGTAAGTTCCGCCATTAAACCATAAGCTTCCATGCCGAGCTGACATGTACTGAAAGAGACAGAAGGACAAGCCTTTGCCGTCTGTACTGCGAGCTCGGTGCTAGAGCCCTTTACTGCCTGTCAGCTTGTGTGTGTGAATATTCTTTACTTGAGGGTTGTATTATGAAGTACCTCGTTGCTGCAGTAAACTAAGAAGAAGAACGTGTGGGAGTTGAGCGCTCTGAATACAAGTGGAGCTAAACCCCTTATCTTCAGCCAGGAGTCACATGTTGGTGCTCCTGACTATTATTATCAGAACAGCAGCAGTACAATAATAAAGATAAGTCCTTTAGTAAGGCAATTGACGACTCATCCAAAGCTCTTCCACCGAAAAAAACGTATCATTTAGAATGATGACAATATCAGACCCTGTAGTGTAGAACCAACAGCAGTAGAAGTAGTTTTAACTGGAACTGTGTGTGTGCAGATTTTATTGTGACCAAGTTATAATAATGGAACAGAATTTCCAAGTTATTTATTTTCTCATGTTAATATAAAGTTCTTGATTTTGAAAAGAAAAGTACTGACCCAAACAGATTGAGGTTCAGTACCATTAAATTGTATATATATTTTCAGACAGTCTTGCTTACTTACTTTTCATTAAATTTAAAGTTCTGTTTGAAATTTTAAATTGTTAGAATACATTACCCTAGACACTTTGCCAAATAACACCACACAGATATCCTACTCTTGGTGAGATCTCAAGGGGTAGCCGATAGGGACCCAGAGAATTTCATTATCATCATTCCTTACTCTGGGAACTTACATAGCTTGACCTCACCTTGATTGTCTATACACCCTTGCTCTTTTCAGAGAAGGGGGTATTTCTTATAAGACCAGTCTTTTATCTGGTACTATCCTGGTATCCTCTGATACATCTATTTGTCCAGGATAACCTATAATTAGTAACATCAAAACCTCTTATCACATTGGGTTCGGCCAAAGCCAGCCGGGCGAGGTAGGGGCTTGCCGAACGGGTGTGTCATGTGACCACCGGAAGTCGGGGTAAAAGGCGCAAAGTTTGGACAGTCAAAAACTAACCTCGTCCCGAGAGGACGCACATTCCCTTTTGCCAGCACGTTTGCTGCATAGTTCAGGTTATGGACTATTATTGAGTGCTTGACATATCTCGGTTCTTATGGATAATTGCGTTGTGATTTTAGAACAATGTGGTGTCTAGCTGGTATTATCTACAGGCCGTAGTTTAATAAGTTGTCAATGATTTGAGTATCATTATCACAGTTTTGCCGCTCAGGTGAGCTATAGTCATTGCAGGGTACTTTTCAGTGTAAGTCGTACTGTCGTGTATGATGCTGATAGTTTAAGCTGTTAAGGCAAGTTACATTGGCATTTCATTATTGTAATAAATGCGTTTGTTGGCCGTGTGCGGCCTTATTGTATTGTGCATAGAGTATTAAAGAGAAGTTCCTGTTAAAGGTGTTATTTCTTATGTCAGCCATTGTGGTGTGGTTGTATCCTGGGAAGAACGAGTCTTTATTTATTATCATAAATCCACATTGCAGTGGTGGGACCAGTGGAGTGCTATCCACATTAAATTGGCTCCTGACAGACATATAGATTAGACAGACAGATAGATTAGACAGACAGATAGATTAGACAGACAGATAGATTAGACAGACAGGAGTAGAAAAGGCATGACAAGAGAAGAGAATGCCAGCCAGCAAGAGAACCATGCATCTAGCCAGGCAACCAGCTAGGCAGCTAGCCAGCCAAGCATGCGTCTAGGAAGGCAACTAACCAGCTAACCAAGCAACCAGGCAGCCAACAAGCCAGGCAGCCAACAAGCCAGGCAGCCAACCGGGCATGGCACCAGCCAGTCAGCTGAGCCGCCATATAGCCACGCAGACGGGCAGCGAGCTAGACGGCCAGCCAGCCAGCCAGCCATGTTTGCTGGCAGTCAGACATCCAGCCAGGCAGACAACCAGCCAGCCAGTAAACCAGCCAGCCAGCAAACTAGCCCAATTGTGAAGAAAATTATATGGGATATTATAGAATGTATGCCGCTGTCTAAGAAAGCAGCTTTTCCTCAAATAGTGCTATTGCACCGCTGTCTAAGAAAGCAGCTGCTCCGCGAATAGTGCTAAGTATTGCACTAACTTTCTGCCTATTTTACTTTGCAACTATCTTACTTACTTACATGACTATATGCAGACCTGACTGAATACCTACTTGTCTGACTGCTTTCATATCTACCTACCTGTAATGGCATGATAACTAGCCGGCATTTGTCTTTACCAGAGAGATTAGAAAAGTTGGTGTATTAGATTAGTGAAACACCAGGCGGTAAGTTTCATGTGACACCTTGCAATAACCATGAACCAATCATTACTGTCCTGTAATTAGCAGTCGGGTGTAAGACACTGTCGGACTTGTGTTGTAACGAAGAGGACAACTGGGGTGAAAATTAAATAAGATATTGTAAACTTTGTTGTGATATCTAAGATTAGATAGATAGATAGATAGATAGATAGATAGATAGATAGATAGATAGATAGATAGATAGATAGATAGATAGATAGATAGATAGATAGATAGATAGATAGATAGATAGATAGATAGATAGATAGATAGATAGATAGATAGATAGATAGATAGATAGATAGATAGATAGATAGATAGATAGATAGATAGATAGATAGATAGATAGATAGATAGATAGATAGGTGGAGGGGTGGGTGGATGGATGGATGGATGGATGGATGGATGGATGGATGGATGGATGGATAGAACGAACGAACGAACGAACTTTATTTTCAAAGGGTTGAGAATTGTTCACGCAGGCCCGTCTGACATTCTGCCCTTCCTTTCTCTCGTCTTTTATACTGATTTCATTTATTCTCATATGCATTTTACCCATCAATGTCAAGTAATTCAACGTTGTAAAGGTAAAATAATAGCATACTCACATCCACAGTGTCTAATCATAAACATGAAATAAAATATGTTGAAAAGTACAAAAATCATCATTAAACCTTCATTCGATATTAATATTGTTCGGAAAAGTAATCACATTTGGGGGGGGGGGGGGAGGGTGGGGGGGGGGGGGGGGGGGGGGGGGGGGGGGGGGGGGGGGGGGGGGGGGGGGGGGGGGGGGGGGGGGGGGGGGGGGGGGGGGGGGCGCGGGGGGGCGGGGGCGGGGAGCGGGGGCAGATAATCAGAACTCATAAAGTGTTCGAAAAGTCTTCGATTGTATGAACAGGGACTGAGGTTGTTATGTTTTAGATAATGTGGAAGATAGTTCCACAGATGAGCAGCAGAGTAAGCTAAGCTTTTCTTGAATAAGTCAAGTCTAGGCTTGGGCACTTGTATTTTGTTAAGGTGTTGACTGCGTCTTTCATTGTATTTGAACATTGGCCACAGATATGCTGGAGCATTCTGTGACAGGATTTTGTGAACAAATTTAGCTTTGTTTAACAGAAAGCGCTTTCTTAGAGGCAGTATTTTGAGATCTTTATATAGATCTACACACTATGTTTGGCAGTTGTCAGAAACTAGACGCACTGCACGCTTTTGTAGTGAATGGAGTCTTTTTGTGTTGGACATAGAACAACCATCCCAGATTGTGGAGCAATGGTCAAGGTTTGTTTGTATGTGAGATATATAGAACAATTTTCGTGCATCTTCGTCTAGGAAATGTTTGATTTTAGCTAACTGGTAAACTTTCTGTAAACGGTAGATAGATAGATAGATAGACAGAGAGACAGACAGACAGACAGACAGACAGAGAGATAGATGGGTGGGTGAGTGGGCGGGCGGGCGGGCGGACGGACGGACGGACGGACGGACAGACAGACAGATAGACAGATAGACAGATAGACAGATAGACAGATAGACAGATAGATAGATAGATAGATAGATAGATAGATAGATAGATAGATAGATAGATAGATAGATAGATAGATAGATAGATAGATAGATAGATAGATAGATAGATAGATAGATAGATAGATAGATAGATAGATAGATAGATAGATAGATAGATAGATAGATAGATAGATAGATAGATTGATTGATTGATTGATTGATTGATAGATAGTCCATGGTGGACTCACGGTGTTATGTCTTTCGGTTCGCACTATTGACCTGTCATCTTAGCATCATTTATTGGTGATGCGTGGATGGCAGGGAGGATAGTGTGATTCGCTTGCATAGCGAGGCGGGATTGTCGCACGGAAGGTCCAGTGTTCAAATCCTGGGTAAGCCACTCATGTCTGTTGTTTTTCTGTTGTCTAGTGTTCTGCTTCTTTATTTCTTACGGGTGCCTGAAAACATACCTTTATGTTTGTTTCATATTAATTTACCGTTTACAAGCCTCGGGTTTCCCTTCCTTATATGTTATACATGACAAGACAAGATAGGCCACCCAGACATTCATCCAGGCAGCAGCCAGCCAGCTAGCCAGCCAGACATGCATCTAGCCAGGCAGCTAACCAGCAAGCCAAGAAACCAGCCACCCATTCAGCCAGCCAGCAAGCTAATCATACATCTAGCCATCAAGCCATGCAGCCACTTGAGCAACCAGAAAGTCAGCCAGGCAGGCAGCCAGCCAGGCCAACAACCAGCCAAGCTGACAACCAGCCAGTCATTCATCTAGCCAGCCAGCCATCCAGCCAGGCAGCCAGCCAGCCAGTAAACCAGCCAGTCAGCCAGCCATCAAGGTAACCCAACTGTGATGAACATTATACGGGATAATAAAGAATTTATGCTGCTGTCTAAGAAAGCAGCTTTTCTTCAAATAGTGCTACTGCGCGTTGTCAAAATAATAAATAGCATCTACAGCAACAGAACACCTAATCTACTTGAAAAGAATTCAGACCTATTGTGACCGCTTGGCATACACTACCATTTATACGTATTATAATGCTACATAGAATAAGAATAACTTAAGCAGATAAAGCGTTTTTGCTCAAAACGCAGTATAAATTTTAGGTTCAGATAGCAGTCACGACGAAGAAAGGCAAAGATAGTGCAGTATCAGAAAATAATTGTGAATGCATGTTTTGAGTAGAAAATTTTGTGAAGTGAGAGTTGCTATTTTGGTTCTTTCCATTGTTGATGGAAAAGAGAGATGTCACAAAAGTCGAAAAACAGAAAGACGTGTGCAAAATGTCGAAAACAGAGAGACGTGTGTAGAAAATTGTAACGTGTGAAGAAAAAAGACGGAGTCGTGTGAAAAATGGCGGGAAAAGGAAGGAGCTGCATATAAAAGGAGAGATGTGGGCGATAGGGTATAGAATAGTCTATATTTTTTAGATTTAGAAGAAGGATTTTACAGATAGATCAGATTAGATAGATAAAAATTTGTGTTAGGCGGTTTTATAGTGTTTAGGTGAACTTCGTCTTTGATATTATCAAGACAAGTTTTTAAGTTGACAAATTTTTATTTTATTCTGTTGGATATATATTTTTCCTTGTGGATATATATATTTTCCTTGTGGATATACTCACTATTTTGTTGAGCGTAGTAAACGATCAAATCATTGTGAAATTTGCAGTGCTTGTCTAATGACGTTAATAAACTCTGATTGAATTTTCTACATTGCTGTGTTTTTACTGGAACGTCACAGTTGGATCTTTTGAAAACCATTATACGATATATTGCTTCTCACTGAACCTAACAGGGTAAGAACGAACCTGGGAAGAAAAATAAACTTCAGTCAAGAATCTCCATCTCAGGCGGAAGGCATGTAACCACTTGAACAGAAACGTATAAAGGATTAGCTCTCGTCAATATATTTACCTGAGCATATTCAACATGACCCGGCCACACTATTCCAAGGTGTGGGTAAATTGAAAAACGTTGAGCTAAAACTACACATAAATGAAAATGTGAAACCTAAAGCACAACAGCACAGAAGAATTCCATTTCACATCAGGCAAAAAGCAGAAGAAGACATGAAAAGATTAGAAGAAGAAGAAATCATTGAACAAGTTTCAGGGCCAACTCCGTGGGTCAGTCCTATAGTACCTGTCGTCAAGAAGAATGGTGATATCTTCCTTTGTGCATTCACGAAGAGCAGGAATATTTCCCAAGGTTATTCCGGCAATAGGGTTATTCGTTAGGCACACGAGAGTTCTCCCTGTAAAGTATGAGGTATTCAAAAATACTTCCGCAGTTGGATAGTATTCCACTGTGCCACCAAATATAATGCCTTATGCTCCAGCTGTTACATCGTGTATGAAGTTTTCTTCAACTTTCTTGTATATATATTTCAAGTTCTCTTCTCCAAATGTGTTTGCGGGCCATATAGGTTGCGGGGCTTCCTTTCAGCCCGAACGGCATGACATTCCAAGCAAACGTTCCTACGTGGGTGCAGAATGTAGCTTTCTTCTTTGCGTCTTCCGACATTGGAATGCACTAAAACCCTGATCTTGCATCCAATGTCGTGAACCACTGGGACTTCCCTAAAGTGCCTAGGATGTACGTCTGCTAGGAATCTGCAGACAATGTGACGTACTTCCTGTGTTGTCGTAGAAACGAAATGTAAATAAGAAAACAGCTCACAAACCAAGTTTGAGAGCGACCGAAAATGTGTAATGATTTTAATCGTAACAAGTACTTACTAACAAAGTGAGAACAAGACAGGGTAGGAAAAGAATTGTTCACTATTGAATACATCAATTATAGATATGAAGAGTTTTCAAGGACAGAATAACGGTTATCGACAGCAATGGTTCTGCAGCTATGACCAACCTAGGCATGTAAGAGACAGCACGTAGATGCAGATAGACAGCGACTTAGAAATAGAATGAAAGGATGGAGAAAAGCCGCAATCCCAAAGATGTTTGGAAACAGCAAATAAACGTTTTGAATTTTCGTAAGCATTGCTGTCAGTGTGAAGTCACACGCCGGCTTGAGTCATCACCCAACAATGTTTGTGAGCCGTTGTTTTGTTGTGACCTTAGACAGTCATACCATCTCCATCAACATAACCTGTCTGCTGAAGGGCAGTGATACGAATTTCCAATAATACGATCAACATAACTATCAGCACGTACGGCCGCACATGGGTATTTGGCGCACGCGACCAGCCACAGTTCTACTTAAGTATATGCCAACGGCCACACATGTAACACTATCAAAGAGGCGTTCTCAATATCTGTACTATCCAACCGCAGTGCTGACTTCTCATCTCTTCTTCTACCGACACATGTGTTGTTCTTTCACTCAGCTCCACATAGGTAACCTGGTCGTACCATTTGAATCCTTCTTGTCTACAAATTCATGAACGTCTGTAATGTCTTGGTAGTCTTGTCCTTTGTCTTTGTGTGTCAGAGCTGTACAGTATTAGGACTGCCTGGATATCTGAGGTGACGAGTCTTGGTTGTCTTTACCTTTGTCTTTGTGTGTCAGAGCTGTACAGTATTAGGGCTGCCTGGATATCTGAGGTGACGAGTCTTGGTTGTCTTTTCCTTTGTCTTTGTGTGTCAGAGCTGTACAGTATTAGGACTGCCTGGATATCTGAGGTGACGAATCTTGGTTGTCTTTTCCTTTGTCTTTGTGTGTCAGAGCTGTACATTATTAGGACTGCCTGGATATCTGAGGTGACGAGTCTTGGTTGTCTTTACCTTTGTCATTGTGTGTCAGAGCTGTACAGTATTAAGACTGCCTGGAAATCTGAGGTGACGAGTCTTGGTTGTCTTTACCTTTGTCTTTGTGTGTCAGGGCTGTATAGTATTAGGACTGCCTGGATATCTGAGGTGACGAGTCTTGCTTTGTCCTCGACTTGATTTATTTTAATGTCCATACATTTCCTAATGCAATGAAGGTCCCTCTTGCCTTTTGCACACACAGCCTTTTTCACACATTGATACGAACGTTTTAGTTGAGGCGGAAGTTTGTGTTGGCCAAACATATATTAATCACATGATTCGATCGCTTTTATTGAATTAATTAGTTTTTTTAATCATTCACCATGCACATGGAAATGTTGGTTATATCAGGAAGCGTTTCGTTTAAAGTGTTTTTTTTTTAAATTGTGTAAATTCTTCGCTCTGAACTGTATTATTTCTTTGACAGTCTGCGGATAGGGATCAATGAAGGAAACCAAAGCATTAAAGAATAGGACACTAACATTCTTGAAAGCTTAAATTTTGTTTTATTGCTTAAAGTTTGTCAGTTTGTTTGCTGTTTGTAAACAGTGTAATAGATGAAGAAACTCTTGATAACATATAGATGTCGTGAATTATTCTAATCCACATATATATAAATTATCAGGTAAATATAAAGCCTAACAAATACATTTAATAAAGAAAAGAGAAATGGTAAAGAACAGTGCTGTCACAATGACTGTATGCAAAATCCCCCTGGGTTCTCCTTCGTCTGCAAATTGTAACGCTTTCACGTTGATAGTAAAAGCCTACTGTATTATTACCCGCTTTCTTCAATGAAACGTGTACTGTATTTCTTGGAAAAACCTTGAGATACGCAAGCTGATCAATGACCTAGATTTAATATTTCATTCATCCCATACACGGCGTAACTAAAAGACAGATAAAGCAGGAGAGAGAGAGGGGCGAATGAAGGCAGGACACATGCAACACTACACGCGTCGCGCGATTAATAGTAACGCAAATCCCACGTGTAAGGCCACTAGCAATAACTTTTTTTCATATAGTCAGTGAAAAAGAAACACTATTACTACAAGAATCAGGTTTAAAAATATGAAAAATGCTTAGTAGGAAATATGAAATTCTACTGATTTACATCTAAGCTCCTGACTTTAGTATGACATAACAGTGGAAAAGGCAGGACAGGTGGCGGTTCTAAACAACGAAAAGGAATAAAGAACAAATATACGACTATCTTTGGAAAACACATATTTTGAACGCAGCCACTTAGCTCTTTTAAATTTGTATATTTGGGTTCCTTAGGGTTTGCTGACAAAGAATATGTAAAACGTTACGCAAATAGTCTAGGAAATACCAAATTATAACCAAAATAAAATAGTGGGGGTGCCTGACAGCATGAAATCATTTCTGCTCATAAAATTTTTTTATAACGTGTTTGAAAAAACATTACGTTACAAAAATAGCCTACCATGTTAACTCCTATTTGATTGGAGCGCAACAAATATAAGACTAAACACGATTGGTCGGGCTATAAATACTATCTTGTGTTGTCAGGGGAAACGTGAAAAGGAGTATTTTTTTTGAAAAGATGTGTAGACATGGTTTGATTGGGTAGAGCTGCGAATATACTCAATTCAGAGCGTCTGTTCATTGCCACATCTTGTAATAAACCTACTAAGAAGCAGTGCGTTGAGCACCAGTGTATATTTTTTTATAAAATAAAGCCTGGGACATCGGCAGATCGGAGTTGTGCTATATTCATTGCCAGTCAACGAAACTGTTTATTATTTCCATAAATTGTGGTAAGCTTGAAATATTCAATATCTTTTAATGAAAATTGAATGTAAATTGATAATTTATGTCTGTATATATGTGTAGTTCAGTAGCGAACATGATGTAAAGCCTATGGTACTCCAGCCTGAACAGAAGGTGTCGGAGGAAAGTAAAACTGCATGGAATGGCCAAACAGTACACTGACACCTAGATTATTGACTAGAAAGAAATAATGCTGGAATTGCAGAGGCGTAGTAACCATTAGGGAGGGAAATACTGGTATAAAGTATTTCAGATGAAGCTGACAGTTGGCCTAACGCTCTGAACTCAATGTTTGTGATGTATTGTGCTCAATGTAGAAATAGAGTGTAAATTAGTTCTGACGTAGAAGGTACAACCTTCTTGTTTCAGGGACCGTGGTCTTAAAGTTATTGAGCAGCACCTGGTCAGAGCTTTGCTGAAGCCAGAGGTGGACAGCATACTCCTTGGTCCATATAGCAACCAGTGGGGTGGCTCCAGAACTCATTAAAGTAATCGAGCAGAGGAGTCTTTTACTGCAGTCATCACGAAAGATAAGAGAGTGTGGCCATGGAGCTCAACATTATGTACCCCCATCTTAAAATGACATTGTAAAATAAAATTAAGAGGGGAATTTAATTGTTTTAATACCAGGAACTGAGAACATCTCCAATACTAGTTCCAATAGAAACAAACTATTGAAGTCATGATGACAAATACCAACAGAGCTTGAACAAAACAAAACCAGTATTACCTCATATTACCACTACACAACTGACACACATAGGATACTATTAATAATATATGTCACTACAAGATTCATATTGATAAATTCTGTACATATAACTTGTAATTAAAATTGATTGTGATTCCTGGTTCCCTTTGTATTTGAATCAGGACACATATACATTCATGACAGCACTGAATACATATTGTTATTTGAAAAGTTATCAGTGACTCCTTTAAGATATCCTCGTAGAGTGTTTTATGTATGTGAGTGTCACAGTGTTGTCAAGTGTGGTGGAATAAATTAAATTGTTTATCTGTCTGTTGTTGTTATGACTTACACTTCATCATACACATACCCTAGACATATAACGTAGTCATCACACTATTCCAGAATAATTCTGACTGAGGTATACATATGTGGCAGCATGTAAGGTTATCTATAATACACTACTCTTATTAGATATAGATACCTTCACAGCTGATCTCAGTCAGTACACTAAGTCCCCTATAAATATTTATAACATCCCACTTCACCACATATATTGGGGTCTCGCTCTCGGGATTTTGAATCTTTCCCTATTACAAATATTGGGGGTAATTCACTTCAGGGAATAATAAGAATTAAAAGGTATCCTTGTGTGAAAATAAATAAGGTTGAGCTCACAGTGCCTGTGTTGTCCTAAGTTAGTTAGTCATAGAAAAAATTGTTTAGTTACATATTTTAGACATTTATCTGTTAGACAATGGCCGACCTGGCAAAATTTCGATCTGCTGCTGTACAGACTGCGAAAGAGTTAGGAATGGAAGGGCAAATTATGATTTCTTATGTCACTGCTGAATGTGACAAATATATTGAACGAGAAGAAAGAAGATTAGAAAAAGAGGCCGAAAGAAAATTAGAATCTGAAAGATTGGCCGAAGATAAGAGAATAGAGGCTGAAAAAGAGATTAAGAGGTTGCAGATTGAGGCTGAGGCTAAGAGGTTGCAGATTGAGGCTGACAAAGAACAGGCTGCAGAAAGAAGCAGAAATTAGCTGCAGAAAGAGAAGAGAAGAAATTAGCTGCAGAAAGGGAAGAGAAGAAATTAGCTGCAGAAAGGGAGCAGAAAAGGAGGAGAAGAGATTACAAAGGGAACATGAGTTAAGACTAAGGGAGTTTGAGTTTCAAGGCCATGCTCCTGAAAATGGTGCCAGTCCCTTTGCCTCTGATGCCACTGCTAGCCAGGGAGCCTCAACCTCAGCTATGAATTTTCATTTAGATCATTTTGTTGAGAAAGACGATGATATAGAGAGCTATCTAAATAGGTATGAACTATTAGCTACCACATATGGGTTAGAGAGAGAAAGGTGGAGCTTAAAGTTATCTCAAGGACTTCGTGGGGCAGCTTATGAAGTTTTTGCAAAAATGAGCAGAGGTGATCAGGAAAATTATGACATGCTAAAGCAGGCTCTTTTGTTAAGATATGAAAAGAATGCAGAATTTTATAGGAAAAAATTTAGGAATGCTAAACTACTGTCAGGTGAAACCTATCACCAGTTCTCTGCACGAATAGAGACATACTTGGAGAAATGGACTTCTCTGGGGAAAACCCAAGATCTTAAGGAAATGGTCCTTATAGAGCAATTAAGAGAGTCCATGGCTCCAGACCTGAGAAAGTTTCTCATGGAACAAGGTGCAGAGAGGCTGGGTGAGTTGCTAAATGTTGCTGAAAGGTATCAAGCAGCTCAAGCAGAGGTAACAGGTAATAAAAGAAACAAGTGGATAACTTTAGGGCACCACAGAACTTTAATAAATTTGATCCTAGGGATCAAAACAAAGGTAAGCACCAGTTTGATAGGCCACGGTATGAAAATAAAAATAAAACCCCACAATTCGATGAAAGGAAATATGATGAAAGAAAATCTTTCAACCAAGGAAAAAGGTGGTGTAAAAATTGTAAGATGAACAATCATGACACTGACCATTGTAGAAGGAAACCTCCTCATTGTGCTGCTATGACATCGGGGAAAAAGTAAAAGAAGGTCAAACCTGAAGAACTACAGGAACCATACCACCCCCCAGTGTGTGAAGATGTCATCTGTAATGGTGTCACTATAAGGTGTTTATATGATACCGGTTTAGATTACGATTCCGTTGTGAGTTCTCACCTGGTGCAGGCCGATCAATACACCACAGAAACAGTGGAGATTCAAACTGCAACCAAGGATGTAGCTACCATGACACTTCCCGTCGCCCGAATAAAAGTGAAAACGCGATATGTGGAAGGAATCATAAAAGCAGCAGTGATAAATGAGCCAATCTACCCCTGATATTGGGGTGTAGATATGTCTTCTTGGGGAATCCCAAGAGACCTGTGATATTGGCAACAGTGCAGACCAGATCACAGTCTAAAAAGGAGGAGGATAATCCAATAAATACTCATCCAGATGAGATGAGGAAGGCACAGGCTGAGGACAAAACACTCAAGCCATGTTTCAAGAAGTTGCCCAAATCTCATACACCTCCAGGCAAGGGAGAGTTTTATATGAAGAACAAACTGATATATAGGAAGGCTGGATCTGAATCCAATGGTCACGGACAGCTGGTCCTTCCCACTTCATATAGGACTAAAGTGTTGGAACTAGGGCATGCGATTCCCTTCAGTGGTCATATGGGAATCAGCGCAACAGGACAGCGAATAGCTTGTCACTATTTCTGGCCAGGAATAACTGAAGATATCAAACGATATGTAAAATCCTGTCCAGAGTGCCAACGAGTAGCACCTAAACATTGGACTGCACCAGCAACTCTGGGGGAAATGCCCATAGTGGGAACACCCTTTGAGAGAGTTGCCGTGGATCTTGTGGGACCTCTCACCCGAACCAAGAGAAGGAACAGCTACATTCTGACTCTGGTGGACACTTGTTCTATGTGGGGAGAGGCAGTAGCCCTGTCATCGATTGATTCTAAACATGTGGCAGAGGCATTGCTCACAATTTTCACAAGGTTAGGCTTTCCCAATCAAATCTTGACTGATAATGGCTCTCAGTTCAAGGGGAAACTAACTGAAGAAGTTTTCAGGATCTTCCAGGCCAAACACTTCCATTGTAGTGTGTACCATCCCCAAGGGAACGGCCAAGTGGAAAGATTTAACGGCACGTTGATGTCGATCCTGAGAAAGTTGGCACACGAAAAACCAGATACATGGGACCAGTACCTGCACGCCGCCCTCTTTGCTTATCGGGAGGTACCCCATAGTTCAACCGGTATGGCCCCGGCAACATTATTGTTTGGAAGGCCAATAAAAGGTCCACTCGAAGCTTTGTTAAGAACGTGGACTGATGAAAAGGCAGAGGAAAACATTACATCTTCATACCAATATGTGAATGAGCTGACCACTCGTTTAAAAACTGGCTGGAAACTTGCCAATGAAAATTTGAAACAAGCCAGGAAGAAACATGCTGCCTATTATAACAGGAAGGCGAAAGACAGAGATTTGGCTGTGGGAGAGAAGGTACTGCTTCTTCTCCCCGGGAGTCAGAATAAGTTACAAATTGGATGGCAGGGTCCATATACAGTTCTAGAGAAGGTGTCTAGAACAAATTATAAGATAGATAAGAAGGGGAAAGAAAAAATCTATCATGTGAATCTCCTGAAGAAATATTTGGAAAGAGAACATCAGGAAGAGACACACTTGTTGACCTTGTCCATCGCCATGGAGATGAAAAAGGAACCACTTTCATCATTTGAATATCCATTACACCCCTGTGAGACAGCAGCACAGGTGAAAATCAGTACACATTTAACGAAAACTCAGAAAGAGAGAGTGCAACAGGTTCTAAATAATCATGCAGAGGTGTTAACAGACCGACCAGGGCATACAAACCTATTGGAATATGATATGAAACTGATAGACCCCACACCTGTCTGTATGAAACCATATTCGATTCCGTTTGCTAAGGAGAAAGCTTTGAAGGAAGAGATAGACTATCTGTTGAAGGAAGGAATTATTTCGCACAGTGAATCTTCGTATAGTTCCGGTGTTGTACTCTTAAGGAAGCCCTCTGGAGAACATAGACTCTGTATAGATTACAGGAGACTGAATGCTATTACAGAAGGACAGGTGGATCCATTGCCGGATACAAATCAGCTGTTTGCCAGACTAAATAAAGCTAAATATTTCTCAAAAGTGGATCTGAGTAAAGGATACTATCAGATTCCAGTAAAGCCTGAGGTTAGACCATACCTAGCTTTTAGTACCTCAGAAGGACACTATGAGTTTAATAGATTGCCATTTGGATTGAAGAATGCGCCTAGTGTCTTCTCTAGAATGATGAGAAAATTATTGGACCCTCTGAATAATCCATGTATAACAAATTTCATGGATGATATCCTTATAGCAACAGAAACATTTGAGGAACACATTGACTCTCTGAATATGCTGTTTAATCGACTTAGGGAAGCAAATTTAACAGCCCGACCAACCAAATGTTGCGTTGGATGTAAAGAATTGGAATTTTTGGGACACACAGTTTATCAGGGAAACATGACCCCTGACCCAAAGAATTTAGAGAAACTAAAGAAAGCCCCGAGACCACAAACCAAGAAGGACGTGAGATCCTTTGTATCATTATGTGGTTTCTACCAGAAGTATATCAAAAACTTTAATTCCATATGTGCACCGTTAACTGATTTGACACGTAAAGGACATCCAGATCGCATTACATGGACACCACAATGTGAAATGGCTTACCAGGAATTGAAGGAAAAGCTCACAAGCAAACCTATTTTGAAATTACCTGACTTAAGTCAAGAATTCATTGTAAGAACGGATGCCAGTAATATTGGGTTAGGTGCAACTCTACTACAGAAATCAGATGCATTGGATGGGGAATTAAGCCCAGTGGCATATGCTAGCAGAAAGTTGAATAAAGCTGAAATCAACTACTCAACTAGCGAAAAAGAATGTCTTGCAGTAATATGGGCAATAAAGAAATTCAATATTTATCTGTATGGGAAGGCATTTAAGTTGCAAACGGATCACAAACCTTTATCGTTTCTAGCACAGGCTAGGCATGAGAACTCTAGGTTACTCCGATGGTCCTTACTTTTGGCTCCATATAATTTTAGCATTGAGTATATATCTGGAAAAACAAATTTGGGAGCGGATTTTTTAAGCCGCCATCCGTGTGATGAGAATCACCCTAAACCCCAGAAATAATAATAAATTTCTCTATGTGTATATAGAATAAAGGACTGACATATAATGTCTGTTTTAAGAGGGGAGATGTCGTGGAATATTCTAATCCACATATATATAAATTATCAGGTAAATATAAAGCCTAACAAATACATTTAATAAAGAAAAGAGCAATGGTAAAAGAACAGTGCTGTCACAATGACTGTACTCGAAATCCCCTTGTTTTCTACTTCGTCTGCAAATTGTAACGCTTTCACGTTGATAGTAAAAGCCTACTGTATTATTACCCGCTTTCTTCAATGAAACGTGTACTGTATTTCTTGGAAAAACCTTGAGATACGCAAGCTGATCAATGACCTAGATTTAATATTTCATTCATTCCATACACGGCGTAACTAAAAGACAGATAAAGCAGGAGAGAGAGAGGGGCGAATGAAGGCAGGACACATGCAACACTACACGCGTCGCGCGATTAATAGTAACGCAAATCCCACGTGTAAGGCCACTAGCAATAACTTTTTTTCATATAGTCAGTGAAAAAGAAACACTATTACTACAAGAATCAGGTTTAAAAATATGAAAAATGTTTATTAGGAAATATGAAATTCTACTGATTTACATCTAAGCTCCTGACTTTAGTATGACATAACAGTGGAAAAGGCAGGACAGGTGGCGGTTCTAAACAACGAAAAGGAATAAAGAACAAATATACGACTATCTTTGGAAAACACATATTTTGAACGCAGCCACTTAGCTCTTTTAAATTTGTATATTTGGGTTCCTTAGGGTTTGCTGACAAAGAATATGTAAAACGTTACGCAAATAGTCTAGGAATTACCAAATTATAACCAAAATAAAATAGTGGGGGTGCCTGACAGCATGAAATCATTTCTGCTCATAAAATTTTTTTTATAACGTGTTTGAAAAAACATTACGTTACAGAAATAGCCTACCATGTTAACTCCTATTTGATTGGAGCGCAACAAATATAAGACTAAACACGATTGGTCGGGCTATAAATACTATCTTGTGTTGTCAGGGGAAACGTGAAAAGGAGTTTTTTTTTTTTGAAAAGATGTGTAGACATGGTTTGATTGGGTAGAGCTGCGAATATACTCAATTCAGAGCGTCTGTTCATTGCCACATCTTGTAATAAACCTACTAAGAAGCAGTGCGTTGAGCACCAGTGTATATTTTTTATAAAATAAAGCCTGGGACATCGGCAGATCGGAGTTGTGCTATATTCATTGCCAGTCAACGAAACTGTTTATTATTTCCATAAATTGTGGTAAGCTTGAAATATTCAATATCTTTTAATGAAAATTGAATGTAAATTGATAATTTATGTCTGTATATATGTGTAGTTCAGTAGCGAACATGATGTAAAGCCTATGGTACTCCAGCCTGAACAGAAGGTGTCGGAGGAAAGTAAAACTGCATGGAATGGCCAAACAGTACACTGACACCTAGATTATTGACTAGAAAGAAATAATGCTGGAATTGCAGAGGCGTAGTAACCATTAGGGAGGGAAATACTGGTATAAAGTATTTCAGATGAAGCTGACAGTTGGCCTAACGCTCTGAACTCAATGTTTGTGATGTATTGTGCTCAGTGTAGAAATAGAGTGTAAATTAGTTCTGAGTAGAAGGTACAACCTTCTTGTTTCAGGGACCGTGGTCTTAAAGTTATTGAGCAGCACCTGGTCAGAGCTTTGCTGAAGCCAGAGGTGGACAGCATACTCCTTGGTCCATATAGCAACCAGTGGGGTGGCTCCAGAACTCATTAAAGTAATCGAGCAGAGGAGTCTTTTACTGCAGTCATCACGAAAGATAAGAGAGTGTGGCCATGGAGCTCAACATTATGTACCCCCATCTTAAAATGACATTGTAAAATAAAATTAAGAGGGGAATTTAATTGTTTTAATACCAGGAACTGAGAACATCTCCAATACTAGTTCCAATAGAAACAAACTATTGAAGTCATGATGACAAATACCAACAGAGCTTGAACAAAACAAAACCAGTATTACCTCATATTACCACTACACAACTGACACACATAGGATACTATTAATAATATATGTCACTACAAGATTCATATTAATAAATTCTGTACATATAACTTGTAATTAAAATTGATTGTGATTCCTGGTTCCCTTTGTATTTGAATCAGGACACATATACATTCATGACAGCACTGAATACATATTGTTATTTGAAAAGTTATCAGTGACTCCTTTAAGATATCCTCGTAGAGTGTTTTATGTATGTGAGTGTCACAGTGTTGTCAAGTGTGGTGGAATAAATTAAATTGTTTATCTGTCTGTTGTTGTTATGACTTACACTTCATCATACACATACCCTAGACATATAACGTAGTCATCACACTATTCCAGAATAATTCTGACTGAGGTATACATATGTGGCAGCAAGTAAGGTTATCTATAATACACTACTCTTATTAGATATAGATACCTTCACAGCTGATCTCAGTCAGTACACTAAGTCCCCTATAAATATTTATAACATCCCACTTCACCACATATATTGGGGTCTCGCTCTCGGGATTTTGAATCTTTCCCTATTACAAATATTGGGGGTAATTCACTTCAGGGAATAATAAGAATTAAAAGGTATCCTTGGGTGAAAATAAATAAGGTTGAGCTCACAGTGCCTGTGTTGTCCTAAGTTAGTTAGTCATAGAAAAAATTGTTTAGTTACATATTTTAGACATTTATCTGTTAGACAATGGCCGACCTGGCAAAATTTCGATCTGCTGCTGTACAGACTGCGAAAGAGTTAGGAATGGACGGGCAAATTATGATTTCTTATGTCACTGCTGAATGTGACAAATATATTGAACGAGAAGAAAGAAGATTAGAAAAAGAGGCCGAAAGAAAATTAGAATCTGAAAGATTGGCCGAAGATAAGAGAATGGCGGCCGAAAAGGACATTAAGAGGTTGCAGATTGAGGCTGAGGCTAAGAGGTTGCAGATTGAGGCTGACAAAGAGGCTAAAGCATTGGAAGCCGAGGAAAGAAGACAGGCTGCAGAAAGAGAAGAGAAGAAATTAGCTGCAGAAAGAGAAGAGAAGAAATTAGCTGCAGAAAGGGAAGAGAAGAGATTAGCTGCAGAAAGGGAAGCAGAAAAGGAGGAGAAGAGATTACAAAGGGAACATGAGTTACGACTAAGGGAGTTTGAGTTTCAAGGCCATGCTCCTGAAAATGGTGCCAGTCCCTTTGCCTCTGATGCCACTGCTAGCCAGGGAGCCTCAACCTCAGCTATGAATTTTCATTTAGATCATTTTGTTGAGAAAGACGATGATATAGAGAGCTATCTAAATAGGTATGAACTATTAGCTACCACGTATGGGTTAGAGAGAGAAAGGTGGAGCTTAAAGTTATCTCAAGGACTTCGTGGGGCAGCTTATGAAGTTTTTGCAAAAATGAGCAGAAGTGATCAGGAAAATTATGACATGCTAAAGCAGGCTCTTTTGTTAAGATATGAAAAGAATGCAGAATTTTATAGGAAAAAATTTAGGAATGCTAAACTACTGTCAGGTGAAACCTATCACCAGTTCTCTGCACGAATAGAGACATACTTGGAGAAATGGACTTCTCTGGGGAAAACCCAAGATCTTAAGGAAATGGTCCTTATAGAGCAATTAAGAGAGTCCATGGCTCCAGACCTGAGAAAGTTTCTCATGGAACAAGGTGCAGAGAGGCTGGGTGAGTTGCTAAATGTTGCTGAAAGGTATCAAGCAGCTCAAGCAGAGGTAACAGGTAATAAAAAGAAACAAGTGGATAACTTTAGGGCACCACAGAACTTTAATAAATTTGATCCTAGGGATCAAAACAAAGGTAAGCACCAGTTTGATAGGCCACGGTATGAAAATAAAAATAAAACCCCACAATTCGATGAAAGGAAATATGATGAAAGAAAATCTTTCAACCAAGGAAAAAGGTGGTGTAAAAATTGTAAGATGAACAATCATGACACTGACCATTGTAGAAGGAAACCTCCTCATTGTGCTGCTATGACATCGGGGAAAAAGGAAAAGAAGGTCAAACCTGAAGAACTACAGGAACCATACCACCCCCCAGTGTGTGAAGATGTCATCTGTAATGGTGTCACTATAAGGTGTTTATATGATACCGGTTTAGATTACGATTCCGTTGTGAGTTCTCACCTGGTGCAGGCCGATCAATACACCACAGAAACAGTGGAGATTCAAACTGCAACCAAGGATGTAGCTACCATGACACTTCCCGTCGCCCGAATAAAAGTGAAAACGCGATATGTGGAAGGAATCATAAAAGCAGCAGTGATAAATGAGCCAATCTACCCTCTGATATTGGGGTGTAGATATGTCTTCTTGGGGAATCCCAAGAGACCTGTGATATTGGCAACAGTGCAGACCAGATCACAGTCTAAAAAGGAGGAGGATAATCCAATAAATACTCATCCAGATGAGATGAGGAAGGCACAGGCTGAGGACAAAACACTCAAGCCATGTTTCAAGAAGTTGCCCAAATCTCATACACCTCCAGGCAAGGGAGAGTTTTATATGAAGAACAAACTGATATATAGGAAGGCTGGATCTGAATCCAATGGTCACGGACAGCTGGTCCTTCCCACTTCATATAGGACTAAAGTGTTGGAACTAGGGCATGCGATTCCCTTCAGTGGTCATATGGGAATCAGCGCAACAGGACAGCGAATAGCTTGTCACTATTTCTGGCCAGGAATAACTGAAGATATCAAACGATATGTAAAATCCTGTCCAGAGTGCCAACGAGTAGCACCTAAACATTGGACTGCACCAGCAACTCTGGGGGAAATGCCCATAGTGGGAACACCCTTTGAGAGAGTTGCCGTGGATCTTGTGGGACCTCTCACCCGAACCAAGAGAAGGAACAGCTACATTCTGACTCTGGTGGACACTTGTTCTATGTGGGGAGAGGCAGTAGCCCTGTCATCGATTGATTCTAAACATGTGGCAGAGGCATTGCTCACAATTTTCACAAGGTTAGGCTTTCCCAATCAAATCTTGACTGATAATGGCTCTCAGTTCAAGGGGAAACTAACTGAAGAAGTTTTCAGGATCTTCCAGGCCAAACACTTCCATTGTAGTGTGTACCATCCCCAAGGGAACGGCCAAGTGGAAAGATTTAACGGCACGTTGATGTCGATCCTGAGAAAGTTGGCACACGAAAAACCAGATACATGGGACCAGTACCTGCACGCCGCCCTCTTTGCTTATCGGGAGGTACCCCATAGTTCAACCGGTATGGCCCCGGCAACATTATTGTTTGGAAGGCCAATAAAAGGTCCACTCGAAGCTTTGTTAAGAACGTGGACTGATGAAAAGGCAGAGGAAAACATTACATCTTCATACCAATATGTGAATGAGCTGACCACTCGTTTAAAAACTGGCTGGAAACTTGCCAATGAAAATTTGAAACAAGCCAGGAAGAAACATGCTGCCTATTATAACAGGAAGGCGAAAGACAGAGATTTGGCTGTGGGAGAGAAGGTACTGCTTCTTCTCCCCGGGAGTCAGAATAAGTTACAAATTGGATGGCAGGGTCCATATACAGTTCTAGAGAAGGTGTCTAGAACAAATTATAAGATAGATAAGAAGGGGAAAGAAAAAATCTATCATGTGAATCTCCTGAAGAAATATTTGGAAAGAGAACATCAGGAAGAGACACACTTGTTGACCTTGTCCATCGCCATGGAGATGAAAAAGGAACCACTTTCATCATTTGAATATCCATTACACCCCTGTGAGACAGCAGCACAGGTGAAAATCAGTACACATTTAACGAAAACTCAGAAAGAGAGAGTGCAACAGGTTCTAAATAATCATGCAGAGGTGTTAACAGACCGACCAGGGCATACAAACCTATTGGAATATGATATGAAACTGATAGACCCCACACCTGTCTGTATGAAACCATATTCGATTCCGTTTGCTAAGGAGAAAGCTTTGAAGGAAGAGATAGACTATCTGTTGAAGGAAGGAATTATTTCGCACAGTGAATCTTCGTATAGTTCCGGTGTTGTACTCTTAAGGAAGCCCTCTGGAGAACATAGACTCTGTATAGATTACAGGAGACTGAATGCTATTACAGAAGGACAGGTGGATCCATTGCCGGATACAAATCAGCTGTTTGCCAGACTAAATAAAGCTAAATATTTCTCAAAAGTGGATCTGAGTAAAGGATACTATCAGATTCCAGTAAATCCTGAGGTTAGACCATACCTAGCTTTTAGTACCTCAGAAGGACACTATGAGTTTAATAGATTGCCATTTGGATTGAAGAATGCGCCTAGTGTCTTCTCTAGAATGATGAGAAAATTATTGGACCCTCTGAATAATCCATGTATAACAAATTTCATGGATGATATCCTTATAGCAACAGAAACATTTGAGGAACACATTGACTCTCTGAATATGCTGTTTGATCGACTTGGGGAAGCAAATTTAACAGCCCGACCAACCAAATGTTGCGTTGGATGTAAAGAATTGGAATTTTTGGGACACACAGTTTATCAGGGAAACATGACCCCTGACCCAAAGAATTTAGAGAAACTAAAGAAAGCCCCGAGACCACAAACCAAGAAGGACGTGAGATCCTTTGTCTCATTATGTGGTTTCTACCAGAAGTATATCAAAAACTTTAATTCCATATGTGCACCGTTAACTGATTTGACACGTAAAGGACATCCAGATCGCATTACATGGACACCACAATGTGAAATGGCTTACCAGGAATTGAAGGAAAAGCTCACAAGCAAACCTATTTTGAAATTACCTGACTTAAGTCAAGAATTCATTGTAAGAACGGATGCCAGTAATATTGGGTTAGGTGCAACTCTACTACAGAAATCAGATGCATTGGATGGGGAATTAAGCCCAGTGGCATATGCTAGCAGAAAGTTGAATAAAGCTGAAATCAACTACTCAACTAGCGAAAAAGAATGTCTTGCAGTAATATGGGCAATAAAGAAATTCAATATTTATCTGTATGGGAAGGCATTTAAGTTGCAAACGGATCACAAACCTTTATCGTTTCTAGCACAGGCTAGGCATGAGAACTCTAGGTTACTCCGATGGTCCTTACTTTTGGCTCCATATAATTTTAGCATTGAGTATATATCTGGAAAAACAAATTTGGGAGCGGATTTTTTAAGCCGCCATCCGTGTGATGAGAATCACCCTAAACCCCAGAAATAATAATAAATTTCTCTATGTGTATATAGAATAAAGGACTGACATATAATGTCTGTTTTAAGAGGGGAGATGTCGTGAATTATTCTAATCCACATATATATAAATTATCAGGTAAATATAAAGCCTAACAAATACATTTAATAAAGAAAAGAGAAATGGTAAAGAACAGTGCTGTCACAATGACTGTACTCGAAATCCCCTTTGTTTTCTACTTCGTCTGCAAATTGTAACGCTTTCACGTTGATAGTAAAAGCCTACTGTATTATTACCCGCTTTCTTCAATGAAACGTGTACTGTATTTCTTGGAAAAACCTTGAGATACGCAAGCTGATCAATGACCTAGATTTAATATTTCATTCATCCCATACACGGCGTAACTAAAAGACAGATAAAGCAGGAGAGAGAGAGGGGCGAATGAAGGCAGGACACATGCAACACTACACGCGTCGCGCGATTAATAGTAACGCAAATCCCACGTGTAAGGCCACTAGCAATAACTTTTTTTTCATATAGTCAGTGAAAAAGAAACACTATTACTACAAGAATCAGGTTTAAAAATATGAAAAATGCTTAGTAGGAAATATGAAATTCTACTGATTTACATCTAAGCTCCTGACTTTAGTATGACATAACAGTGGAAAAGGCAGGACAGGTGGCGGTTCTAAACAACGAAAAGGAATAAAGAACAAATATACGACTATCTTTGGAAAAACACATATTTTGAACGCAGCCACTTAGCTCTTTTAAATTTGTATATTTGGGTTCCTTAGGGTTTGCTGACAAAGAATATGTAAAACGTTACGCAAATAGTCTAGGAATTACCAAATTATAACCAAAATAAAATAGTGGGGGTGCCTGACAGCATGAAATCATTTCTGCTCATAAAATTTTTTTTATAACGTGTTTGAAAAAACATTACGTTACAGAAATAGCCTACCATGTTAACTCCTATTTGATTGGAGCGCAACAAATATAAGACTAAACACGATTGGTCGGGCTATAAATACTATCTTGTGTTGTCAGGGGAAACGTGAAAAGGAGTATTTTTTTTGAAAAGATGTGTAGACATGGTTTGATTGGGTAGAGCTGCGAATATACTCAATTCAGAGCGTCTGTTCATTGCCACATCTTGTAATAAACCTACTAAGAAGCAGTGCGTTGAGCACCAGTGTATATTTTTTATAAAATAAAGCCTGGGACATCGGCAGATCGGAGTTGTGCTATATTCATTGCCAGTCAACGAAACTGTTTATTATTTCCATAAATTGTGGTAAGCTTGAAATATTCAATATCTTTTAATGAAAATTGAATGTAAATTGATAATTTATGTCTGTATATATGTGTAGTTCAGTAGCGAACATGATGTAAAGCCTGTAGAGCTCCAGCCTGAACAGAAGGTGTCGGAGGAAAGTAAAACTGCATGGAATGGCCAAACAGTACACTGACACCTAGATTATTGACTAGAAAGAAATAATGCTGGAATTGCAGAGGCGTAGTAACCATTAGGGAGGGAAATACTGGTATAAAGTATTTCAGATGAAGCTGACAGTTGGCCTAACGCTCTGAACTCAATGTTTGTGATGTATTGTGCTCAGTGTAGAAATAGAGTGTAAATTAGTTCTGACGTAGAAGGTACAACCTTCTTGTTTCAGGGACCGTGGTCTTAAAGTTATTGAGCAGCACCTGGTCAGAGCTTTGCTGAAGCCAGAGGTGGACAGCATACTCCTTGGTCCATATAGCAACCAGTGGGGTGGCTCCAGAACTCATTAAAGTAATCGAGCAGAGGAGTCTTTTACTGCAGTCATCACGAAAGATAAGAGAGTGTGGCCATGGAGCTCAACATTATGTACCCCCATCTTAAAATGACATTGTAAAATAAAACTAAGAGGGGAATTTAATTGTTTTTAATACCAGGAACTGAGAACATCTCCAATACTAGTTCCAATAGAAACAAACTATTGAAGTCATGATGACAAGTACCAACAGAGCTTGAACAAAACAAAACCAGTATTACCTCATATTACCACTACACAACTGACACACATAGGATACTATTAATAATATATGTCACTACAAGATTCATATTGATAAATTCTGTACATATAACTTGTAATTAAAATTGATTGTGATTCCTGGTTCCCTTTGTATTTGAATCAGGACACATATACATTCATGACAGCACTGAATACATATTGTTATTTGAAAAGTTATCAGTGACTCCTTTAAGATATCCTCGTAGAGTGTTTTATGTATGTGAGTGTCACAGTGTTGTCAAGTGTGGTGGAATAAATTAAATTGTTTATCTGTCTGTTGTTGTTATGACTTACACTTCATCATACACATACCCTAGACAAATAACGTAGTCATCACACTATTCCAGAATAATTCTGACTGAGGTATACATATGTGGCAGCAAGTAAGGTTATCTATAATACACTACTCTTATTAGATATAGATACCTTCACAGCTGATCTCAGTCAGTACACTAAGTCCCCTATAAATATTTATAACATCCCACTTCACCACAATAGAGTATTGCTACATTTCGTAATCTCTTAGAAATATGTATTTCTGTTTGTTAAGCCCACTTAAACGTAAATTGGGCTTTAATTTTGGACATTAAATATGTGCAATCGGAATTTTCATTCACTATGTAAAGACACAGCCAAGGCTGTGAACTACACAGCATTCGACATATACCGTACATTATACTATAGACTGAGGACATAGAACGTGAGGCGAGAATGGATATATTACATAAATGAAGTTGAAACAAAATAATCAACCCAATACAAACAATATCTACATCGATAACGTTATCGACATCTTAACTTTTAACTGACGCTAATGGTGCTCATGTCGAAGATGTCATTTCTACTGGACACGTTTTTCTCCATTTCTATAATACGTCGAACAAGATTATGGTTCAAGGCTCAGAGACTGCAGTTAAAGAGTGGATCCAGAAAGATTTAAATCATTTATGGGAAACAGCAACTACTGCTGGAGTCAGTCGAATGGCTATAACGTCAACAGCTGTTATCAACAATACACCAACCACTTCCGATGCCCAGAAATTAGCCCTCACATGCTGTTCCTTTCCCGTTGTCTCTGATACATTCGTTCAGGAATATGACAAACAACTACAGATGGTACAAGACACACCTTCCTCTACATCAAGATCTATCATTACAGAGACGCCTTCCGTTACATCAAGACCTACCATTACAGAGACAGAGCATAATTCATTCATAGGTTTGCTTGATAGTAGTCTAGAAAGGACACCACGCAAGCACACTATACTATCACCACATGATGATGTGTATACCAAAATAACATCTGAGATGGAGCTACTGAAAGCTGAATTGAGCTGTCTTAAAAAAATCTTACGAACAGCTTCAGGCTGATCACATGTCTCTAAAAGGTAGCTACGAAAACAGCAAAACTCAAATTCAGCAGCAGCCTACACAACAGCACACAAACGAATTGGGTCACAAACAAAAACGTGCGGAGAGCGTCCGACCTCAACAACAAATACTACATTCAGAACTCCGCCTTAATGAACGTAATCCCTTGGACACTCCTGAAAATCCTGTAGCCAGTGCCTGCAGAATTCCGGTCAAAATTTCAAATCGCCACCCGCCACTTCTACCGGCTGCTGCCAGCACACACCACAAGACTTCTAGCAGCCACAGCACAACTGGGACAAAGGAAGCAACAGCTGTTATCACTGGCACCCACACGAACAGAAGAAAACATCTCATCTTTGGGGACCAAACCATAAAGGAGCTTGAACAGTCAAAACTATTAACTGGTGATACTGATTCGGTGTCTGTTCACTTCAAGAACTGGGCATCAAACTCATGACCTACAGGTTTTCGCCTGATCTCTCTGTAACTAGAGTAACTGTGCACATAGGTCTGTCAGACTCAATAAAAGACATTGAACTGTCACAGACAGACCTAAACGAGATCACATCCATATTTCGGTCCCTATTCCATAATGTCAAAATTTATTTTTCCTCTATTATCCCGCCAGTCCGTGCCTATTACCGCAAATGTGTTGAAACTAACAATGCTAAACTTAAAAAACACTGTCTCAAAAATGAACATGTTTTCATAGATCACAACTCGGTCTTCCTTGCCACATCTGAAGCCCCTAGGAAGTATCTTTACAGCGGCGATATTACATTGTCCAGCCAAGGGACCAGTATGTTAGCGACAAATATAAAATATCCAGAAAGCACACTTAAAGGCACAACTCGCACATCAGCATCCATATATCCATCCAAACACCATGTGAATACAAATAGCTACTCATCTAACGCCAATTATGACCTTCATTTTCCATCATTACCCATAACTTTAAACACCAGCCGCCCAAAATCATCAGACAATCAGGATCATCACGTTGTACCTATTCTTAGCACCACGGATGTGCAGGAAACCAACAATGTCTGCCTTCAACAACCTTCTGCCACAGACGACCCTCCTCGACCACACCGACTTGGCCCACTTCATTCCCAAAGGTCTGTAAGTGATCCAATTCAATCTGCTCAGCCTTCATCAACAAAAATGCCACCATGTCCGCTGTCGTCCCAGACACCAATGAGAGTTCACCCATCATCGCTGTCGTCACAGGTTTACCCACATCAACCCACATACCCAGCCTTTCATAATTTCCTACATCAACAACGACTCTTGGACTATGCACCTTACACTTGGAGGTCGTACTTGCCGGAATACCCCACTTATTCAACACCTTTACCTCAACATCCCGCTTTCTACCAAATGCATCATCTATCACGACCAAATCCACCTGATAAAGTTGGATAATGTTGGTTTTTTTTTCCGTTAATGATATCCACCAAAAGATAGATATAAGTGGATGGAAGCAGACATCATCATCATCATCAGTTGATAAGATCTCTATGGTGTTGTTTGCTCCACTGTAGTGTATGGAATGTCAACTTGACCTACGCAGTGGTGTGTAGACATGGATTGAGTGTACAATGTGCGAATGATGATAAGGGTTCGTGTTGTTGACAAATGTTCTTTTCTCACACTCATGTATGACTGGAAGTCATCGACACCAACGACTGTGTACCTTTTCTAAAGTTTAATTGGACGTACACACTCGACAGCACAGATAGTGACAAATCACAGGTTGGCATAATACATCATAGTACAGTGGATAACTGGTCTTGCAATGTTATGTTACATGGGCACTCATGTAGATTAATATTATAATGGACTGTCAGTAGCCAAGCCCTCAGCATCGCCCATACATATAAATCATCTGACTTCACTGACTGAGCACGTCAGCTTATAAACAATATTTCAGATGGCTTCTAAACCTAATCTCGTCTAGCGACGATTCTTCAACATAATGTTCAGCACATATTTTTTTTCATATAATAATATTGAACCGCTGATAAAGGGTTCTCATGTGTAGCAGTGATCTCTGGACTAAACAAGCGATAATACGGGCATCCCCTTTTCTCTTCTTGAAAGTCACTACATGTTTTGGTTCCAAGATGGCTTCACTCACGTTTGGATACAGATAATGAATCTGTCCTAAAGTTAGTCATTCATAAAACATTTCATTGCTCTGTAGATTTGATCATGAACAATTGACTGCAATCTACAGGATATAGTGCTGCTAGGAATCGAAGTCGTTTTCATCGAGTCAAATATATTCTCTTAGACATTCAAATCGTAACTATCGAAAATGGTGGCTTCGATCGAGAGTTCATAAGAGTGTCTTTGATTACCTTGGTATAGGAATTATGAAACTGCCATTCCTTGGCAATACGACTAAACACTGGGGTAAAGCATACACGATAGGTTTAGACAACTATCACCTTCCCCACAAATACTGAGATCACTTTTTCCCCGGCGACAGGCCGACATGGAAAACACACAGTCCCTATCAGGACGAAGCCAAATCACACCACCCCCTAGCGACACATCCGCCGAATAGCCTTCGACCTCTCTAGAGACAACAGAACATATAGTTCGACTTAGATATGTAAAGATATACAGATATAAGACAGACTCGTCCTACTCAGACAAACAATACACATAAATTCAGGCCATAGATATTCTGAAGCAAGAACAATCTATTATTACCCAAACAACGAATAAATCGCAGTAAAATGGATTTATCCGCGGAGTTTGATCGAAAGAGCCGACACAACTTTCAAGGGAAGTAACTCAATAATGACTTTCCCTTAAGCACTAAAAAATTACCTATGTATAATATTGTAAGATATCAAAGACTGCACGTAACAGTCTTACCACACCTCCCGGGAAAAAAAAAATGGAACATTTTTTTTTTTTCCTTTTTGAAATACATCTAGGAGCAACGTACAATAGGCTCACAACGCATGAATAATGCGCAGATGAAAATATCAGGAATACCTATAACGCCTAATATGAGGCTAAGTCGACTTATGGAGCGACTGGTGAGAATGTGTCTCATAAACTGAGAGAAATTATTTCTCTACAAGTATATTTTTCCAGGAAGGTGTCATCAAAGTATAATACAATTCTGGCAATTACACAATGCCTAAAAAATTCATATCATCATTTCGTATTAGATATCTTAAATTTATGATTTATAAAGAAAAAAATCATCAAAGCACAGCGGTGAATAAACATCAATGAACCGCTATGTAGTGATACAATCATTATATTATTAAATTACAAATGTGTATCTATCATGATATAGAAAAGGAACTACTATAGAACTAGACATATCAAGAAGTCTAAGCCCTAATAGTTATGTGGAATCATGTGGGCATCTTGACAGAATGTCTGCCATCACATTATCTGATCCACGAATAGCTCGCACAGAGAAATGAAAAGGTTGAAGAGCAATTGCATATCGAGTAGACCTCGAGCTCTTCAAATTCTTACTCTGTATAGCAGTAAGAGCTTTTTGGTCGGTTTCTACTATGAAATGTGCGCCTAGAAGGAATCTCTGTAGTTTGAGGATCGACCAAACCATAGCTAATAGCTCACGGTCTAAAACCGAATAATTCCTTTCTGCCGCATTAAGTTTTCTGGAAATATACATTACAGGATGCAGAGTTCCAGAGTACTCTTGCATTAGTGCCGCTCCAATCCCAGTGGATGAAGCGTCACTACGAAGAACGAATGTCTTATCTTTAGTGGGTAGCACTAAAATAGGTGGTGTTGAAAACAGTGTTTTAATCTTATCCAGAGAGCATTGGCATTCCTGAGACCAGTGGACCACATTAGGCGAACCTTTCTTTAGAAGTGTTGAGAGAGGTGCCATGATAGAGGATAGATTCTGAATGAATCTGCCATAAAATTGAATAAGACCTAACAGACTTCTCACCTGTTTTTTAGTCTTAGGGATTGAGATGTTAAGTATCTTACTAGTATTATGGTCCTCTGTCTTTAGGAAACCATGACCAACTCGGTGGCCTAGGAAAGAAATTTCGCTAAAACCAATATAGGCTTTAGAGGGTTTCGCTGTCAGGTTGTGCTCACGCAAAGTAGACAGCAATTCATCTAACCCTGCATAGTGATCTTCCCAAGTATCGCTGAAAAGACAGATGTCGTCTAGATATGCAATGACATCTGACCGATAAGATAGGATTCGGCGCATCATGCGTACGAACGTAGCTGGTGCGTTCATAAGACCGAAAGGCATAAAATTCCATTGGAACAAACCTCTAGGTGTTGAAAAAAGCCGTGAGAGGTTTGGCGCGTTCAGATAAAGGAACTTGCCAATATCCTTTAGACAAATCAAGTTTAGTGAAAAAATGAGATTTGGAGAGTCGAGTAAGTAGCTCTTCCAGTAAAGGCATAGGTTCGGCATCGAACTTAGTTACTTGATTCAATTTTCGATAGTCAACGCAAAGACGTATGTTATTGTCTTTTTTACGCACAATAACCATCGGCGAAGAATATGCAGAGGTGGATGGTTCGATTATTTTCAAATCTATCATCTCATCCAACTCTTTCTCGACCTGTGCTTGAAAATGTATAGGTATAGGATAAGGTCTAACCCTAATAGGAGTATGGTCAGTTAGAACAATGTCATGTTGAATGACATTCGTTTGTCCAGGGATGTCAGTGAGTACATCCTGAAATGTTTGCAACATAGTTGAAACTTGTCGCTGTTCTCCTAGAGACAAATCAGGAGAGACAGTAACGTTCTTCCATGATTCACTGGAATGAAGTGGGATCATTGGAAGAGGAAGATTTACATCTGAAAAACTTGTTTCCTCATCCTGTATCACGGACAGTGATGAGTAATGACCATGTTGTACTAGAGAATTGTCCGTTGCTTGGAAAATGGGTTGCAAATAATCCGGACGTTCATGGAATTCAGTAAGCATATTGATGTGGAAGGTTTTATGCTTCCCATCAATATCGACAATATAGTCGACATCGGAAATTTTCGATATTATATCGTACGGACCTTTCCAAGAAATAAGTAATCTGTTTTCCCTACAAGGTAGTAATACAAATGCTTTGTCACCAGGACAAAGTTGTCGTAAGCATCTCTTCTTATTGGCAAATTGCCTTGCCTTCTGTTTCGCAAATTCAGAAGAAGAAGTTGCTAATTTGCATGCTTCGATAATTTTTTGTCTCAACGCGATGACATATTCGTAGGATGACTTTGTGTCATCGTCAATATTGTCAGATGTTATGAGATCGTGAAGCAACGACATAGGGCCACGCGGACGCGCGCCAAAGACGAGTTCAAAGGGAGAAAATCCCGTATGTTCATTGGGTACCTCTCTGTAAGCGAAGAGGGCCGCAGGTAAAACTCTGTCCCAGTCTTGAGGATGATCCTCAGTTATCTTCCCCAGTAAGTTTTTAAGTGTTCTATTAAGGCGTTCGACCATACCATTAGACATTGGATGGTAGATACTACTTAAAGATCTATCTATCTGCAGAGTAGACATTACTTGAGACATGGTATCTGATATTAGTTGGGTGCCATGGTCTGACAATATCTCTCGGGGAACCCCAGACGAGAAAATATAAGCCAAAGAGCATCTGCAATATCAGCAGTAGTAATGCTCTTCAGAGGAATAGCCTCTGGCCAACGTGTGCACATATCAACACACGTCAAGATAAACTGATGTCCTCTGGCAGACTTGATCTTAAATGGACCAATAATGTCTATGGCCATTTTTTGAAACGGCCGAATAGGAATGTCCGCCGCCTGAATGGGTGCAGCATGCCGTGGACCTTTGGATTTAACTTCCTGACATACTTTACAAGATCGACAATAAATACGTATGTCCTTGTTTACCAATGGCCAAAAGAAAGCCGCAAGGACTCTTGACTTAGTACGGGAAAAACCCATGTGTCCAGCACACTGAGAGTCGTGAGCGTGCTGCAAAATTTTAACTCTCAAATTCTTGGGAACCAGGATTTGAGAATGACTTGACGTAATGGAGTCTTGAACCATACGTACAAGTACGCCATTCTTCTTTGTAATCCACGATTTACGACTTGTGTCTTTATTCGGATCACCTTTAGTTGCAAGAATGAAGAATTTCTTCAGAGTGGGATCATCTTCTTGCTGTTTTATAAACGAGTCACGAGAAATTACCAAGGGATTATCTTGGTTATGCACTTCATTATCTTCAATAGATGAAGTTTGAGGCATATTAAGAGCCTGAGCTCTAGTGACTACAGCGTTAGCAATCTGCATGTTTTGCCTTTCCCACGTGGAAATTTGTTGCGGAGTGCATTCCTTGACTCCATGAATGCGACCGATGATGAGGTCAGCGATCGGATTCGGAAGAAGACATGCGTGTACATCTCCTGTAAAGAAAGGAGTAGCAATCCTAATGATAGCAGTAGAGTATTTCTCTAATGTGCCGCCAGATGTTACACATTTGACTACTTGTCCAGTGGCACGGGAAGGATCTACGAGTGACTGCCTAACACCAATTGTGGTGCATCCAGAATCAAATAGCACAGAGACTGGATTGTTATTCACTAAACCCTTATGTAAGACAAGAGAACCTCTTCCATCATGCGCGACTGATGCTGGAAGAGCAGGAAGAGGATGGCCACAGCTTAAAGTAGACACTGTGGTTGGCTCAAATAACGTTTTGCATTGGGGGCACTGAGATGCTCTCCCAAAATCAAAAGCGGCACATGCCATATTACTAGCATCATTATTATCTTTACTCTGTTTATAGGCTTCATGGGACTCTTGTTGTGCAGAGTTTGCCTGAAAATGTGGTTTATGTCTTTTGTTTTGAGATCTACCTCGGTTATTATCACCTCTGTAGTTATTGTTACCTCTATTGTAACCCCTATTTGGGTTTGAGTCATAGTTCCCTTGGTTACCATTATCATATTCATTATAATGAGTATCTCTGTAATTATGATCTTGTTGACTCCAAGACGGATAACCCTGATAGTTTCTATAATTACTTCCTCTACGGAAATTCCTATAATTATGACCACCCCTGTGTCGAGAGCTATCAGGTCGTCTCCAGTTCTTTGAAGAAGAACCCTGAAATGATTGGTTACCTTGGTTTTGATAACTATTATGGTTACCTTTTTTATCAAATCTGTTTTGAGGTCCCTGAAATCTGTGTGAATAATTGGGATTGTATGGTGTTGCTGAAGCAACTGGCATACTCTCCTTAATCTTAGTGTTGCCAAAAGTCACGTCGGGGTGTGCAGTGACATATTGGGAACAATATTCTTCCATTTCTTTTAGAGATTTGGGTTTACGCTCATGTATAAATTCAAGGAAAGGTTTGTTCACACATGACATAATCTTATCTCTGAGCAACAAATCCATAAGTCCTTCATACGTTTTTTCTGTTTTGGAAAGCTCAATCCAACGATCAACTGTGAGACGTGCCTTTGCAGTGAATTCTGAGAATTCTACACCCGTCTCAGGTACCATCGTTTTAAATAAAAGGCGATAGCCTTCCTCACTTAGCTGATATTTTTTTATCAAAGCCGCCCTAATGACATCATAATTATCCTTATCTGCTTCTCCTACAAGGCATAATCTAGTCAAAGATTCACCTTTCAAGTTTTCTGATAATTGATTAGCGTATTGTGATTTATCCACATTATGTGTACGACAAGAACGTTCAAATCTATCCAGCCAGAATGTAATATCGTCACTGGACTGATTGAACGGTGGAACCTTAACCTTGTAAGTAGAAGGTTTATCATTACCACTAGATGCCTGATTAACATTACTCATACTTGTCAATCTTAATTTCTCCAACTCAAATTCATGTTCTCTTATTGCTTTTTTTTCTTCAGCCTCTCTGTCTAATCTTTTTTGTTCAGCTTCCCTGTCTAATCTTTTTTGTTCAGCTTCCCTGTCTAATCTTTTTTGTTCAGCTTCACTGTCTAATCTTTTTTGTTCAGCCGCAGCTTCTCTTTCCAATTTTTTTTGTTCAGCTTCACTGTCTAATCTTTTTTGTTCAGCCGCAGCTTCTCTTTCCAATTTTTTTTGTTCAGCTTCAAATCTCCTTTCCTCTACCTGCATCTGCAATTTCTTTTGTTCAGCAGCAGCCTCAGCTTCTCTTTCTAATCTTTTCTCTTCCGCCATAGCTTTTCTTTCTTCTGCAGCTAATCTTTTCTCTTCTGCCATAGCTCTTCTCTCTTCTGCAGCTAATGCTTTGTCATATTGAGCAACTGCCCATTGTTCTAATTGTTGACCAGTCTTATCAAGGGCTTTCCCTTGTGTAATGAAGTAATCTAAAGTAGACATGATGTCTAACAATAATACTAATCACCTGAACCAATAATAATACCACAAGTTCTCAATGACTTGATTAATCAGTATACTATCCCAATATCTGTGGGTCACAAGCCTTTAATAAGGTCTTGTATAATAGTAATAATAATCAGGTACTGGTTTATACCATAATCCAAGTGCAGTGCACAGGCAATTGTGTCTTATGAAATATACCTATATAAAACATATGTCAACCAACAGAATACATAAAGTACAAATAGGACTGACAATACAAGAACGTTTGCAGAAATCAAAATAAATCAAATAGGGAAATCAATGAAAATAATCACTGAATCTGCAAAGAATAACAACACAAATGACGTCACAATATATGAATATAAATTGTGAATAGAACTGAAAGATAGAAAAGGTTAGACCAACAAATTACAAACAAATCAAAACAAAACTAAAGAACAAAGAAATATCACAAAAATAACAATAATTACAGACTTCACAGCTAACACAAAAGCAACAGTTGTCGCAGCAAATTTTCAATCAAGAAAATTGCACCTATAGAAAACGCCCACAACGGACCCTCTATGACGTGGGATATTCTGTTGTGAGGACGCCGCCCAACCTTAAACACAACCCGCTGACATAGAAACTAACATACTATACAAACAAATAACATGTAAACATAAATATATATAAATTATGTGTATGATAGTATGTGTTGCAAAATAGGCTCAGTTTTACAGTAATGGCAAAGTTATTTTTATGAAAATAAACAAACTGCCACTTTATTCAATTAAACATTCTGGCCTTAAATATTAAAGTTCATATACAGAAAACAAGAAGATCCATCGATGAAAATAGGACTTCTTAGTTCACTCATACTGTCTTCCTGTTAACATTGACAAGAATTGATCCAACTGTTCTGTGAAACTCTATAATGTCTAATGTAAAAAATGTCAACAACGCTGACCTACATACTGCATTCACCTGACAGGTCACGTGACGAAGTGTTGACAAAGAGCAAACCAATACTGCAAGTGTGTCGTATCAGCCACAGGAAACGGTCTGGTATCGGTAATCTGTTGACTTCTGAACTTCTGCGAGGTCAAACCCAGAAAGCTGGTCCACCAGTTGATAAGGTTGGATAAACGTTGATAATGTTGGTTTTTTTTTCCGTTAATGATATCCACCAAAAGATAGATATAAGTGGATGGAAGCAGACATCATCATCATCATCAGTTGATAAGATCTCTATGGTGTTGTTTGCTCCACTGTAGTGTATGGAATGTCAACTTGACCTACGCAGTGGTGTGTAGACATGGATTGAGTGTACAATGTGCGAATGATGATAAGGGTTCGTGTTGTTGACAAATGTTCTTTTCTCACACTCATGTATGACTGGAAGTCATCGACACCAACGACTGTGTACCTTTTCTAAAGTTTAATTGGACGTACACACTCGACAGCACAGATAGTGACAAATCACAGGTTGGCATAATACATCATAGTACAGTGGATAACTGGTCTTGCAATGTTATGTTACATGGGCACTCATGTAGATTAATATTATAATGGACTGTCAGTAGCCAAGCCCTCAGCATCGCCCATACATATAAATCATCTGACTTCACTGACTGAGCACGTCAGCTTATAAACAATATTTCAGATGGCTTCTAAACCTAATCTCGTCTAGCGACGATTCTTCAACATAATGTTCAGCACATATTTTTTCCATATAATAATATTGAACCGCTGATAAAGGGTTCTCATGTGTAGCAGTGATCTCTGGACTAAACAAGCGATAATACGGGCATCCCCTTTTCTCTTCTTGAAAGTCACTACATGTTTTGGTTCCAAGATGGCTTCACTCGTGAGCTGTCACTCACGTTTGGATACAGATAATGAATCTGTCCTAAAGTTAGTCATTCATAAAACATTTCATTGCTCTGTAGATTTGATCATGAACAATTGACTGCAATCTACAGGATATAGTGCTGCTAGGAATCGAAGTCGTTTTCATCGAGTCAAATATATTCTCTTAGACATTCAAATCGTAACTATCGAAAATGGTGGCTTCGATCGAGAGTTCATAAGAGTGTCTTTGATTACCTTGGTATAGGAATTATGAAACTGCCATTCCTTGGCAATACGACTAAACACTGGGGTAAAGCATACACGATAGGTTTAGACAACTATCACCTTCCCCACAAATACTGAGATCACTTTTTCCCCGGCGACAGGCCGACATGGAAAACACACAGTCCCTATCAGGACGAAGCCAAATCACACCACACTCTAGCGACACATCCGCCGAATAGCCTTCGACCTCTCTAGAGACAACAGAACATATAGTTCGACTTAGATATGTAAAGATATACAGATATAAGACAGACTCGTCCTACTCAGACAAACAATACACATAAATTCAGGCCATAGATATTCTGAAGCAAGAACAATCTATTATTACCCAAACAACGAATAAATCGCAGTAAAATGGATTTATCCGCGGAGTTTGATCGAAAGAGCCGACACAACTTTCAAGGGAAGTAACTCAATAATGACTTTCCCTTAAGCACTAAAAAATTACCTATGTATAATATTGTAAGATATCAAAGACTGCACGTAACACCACCCCACTTCTATTTTCAACAACCCTCTCCTCCACATTAACAGCGACTGTTGGCCTCCCTAGTTGTCTCTGTAACACCAGCAACTGTTGATTGTTGTTTATATATATATATATATATATATATATATATATATATATATATATATATATATATATATATATATATATATATCGTATATATATATATATATCGTATATATATATATTTTTTTTAATACACTGTTTGCCTGTCTGATATGAGCGCTTGATTTGTTACACTTTTCACTTATTTTTTACGTAATTTAATTAGCTGAATTGTTTGTAATTAATTTTTAAAGTGCCCCACTTATTAATACCACCATAAATTCACCTTCCTTGGTAAAATTGGTTAAATTTAGTATTTATTTACCTTTTTATTTGAGCGCAAGCTTCTTTACATAACATAAATGCCAGGTACTTATGAACATTTACTTACTAACCATGAAATGGTTTACGACTTGGCCATCTAAATGTAAAACCATCTTTTAGGTAAACTTCCAGAACTCACACAAGTTCTCAATCAAAATTTCCATGTTTTTGGGCTTTCAGAAAGTCGTTTCGTCTGAATGAGAAAATAACAGATGGTGACATTGCACGTAATGGTTTTAAAACTATTCGGCGAGATTCTAGTAGACAATTAGAGACAGGTTTAGCAGTTTATATTTCCACTTCTCTCAGTTATCGCCGCAGAAACGATTTAGACCCCATAGCTATAGAATGCATATGGTTAGAGGTAAAGCCACAAAAGCAAAGACCCATTGTAATAGGATATCTTTATCGAAATCCCAGTGTAGGAACAACATGGTTTGAAGATTTCACGAACATGATGGATAAAGTTATCACTACAGTCAATGAAATTATTCTTCTTGGTGATTTCAATATTGATATGCATAAGCCACATCAAACATGGACCAACATCATAGCATCGTACAACATGAAACAAATAGTCAACAAACCTACCAGAGTAACAAAAACATCATCCACAATGATCGATCACATCTATTTAACATGTCCAGAAAACATTATAGAATGTTCCATCCCTACTATTGCTATGAGTGACCACTATCCCATATGTTGCACTTGGGCAAAAAATGGGTACAAATCTTCTAAAAATAAACACATCAGTATTGAATATAGAAGTCTGAAAAATTTCAACCAAGAATTATTTTTAAATGATTTGCGAAATGTGCCTTTCGCCGATGTTTACCAACTTCCTGATCCTGATGACGCCATTGCATATTGGACACGGACATTTTATAGTATTTTTAATAAGCATGCGCCTACTAAAGAAATTCGCGTAAAAAGACAAATAAAATCTCCATTTATCACACAAGAAGTACTTGCCGCTATGAGGCAGAGGGATCGAGCGCACAAAAATAAGGACATCATTACATATCGGGCAGCAAGGAACAAAGTACAATATTTAATTCGCAGAGAAAAGAAAAACTACTTTAGTCATTTAGTTCAAAGCAAAAGCAACAGTAGAAATATATGGAAGGCAATCAATACCTTGGTGAACAAAAGAAATTCGCCTGACTCACAAAATCCCAATACTTCATTTACTTGTACAGACTTCAGCAATCATTATCAGGCAGACATCCACAATATAAAATCCGCCATACCTTCTTCCCCTTGTGACTTCAGCGAATTATCTACGTTCTGCGAAAACAAGTGTACTAACACCATTCCATGCGACATTCCTTTTATAACAGTTAACGAAGTTTATAACTATCTTATTGATCTTAAAGATAACAACTCATCGGGACTTGATGGAATCAGTAATCGAATACTGCGTTATGCTGCATCAGCTATTACTGATACACTAACATACATATATAATCAATGTCTCGCAAGGAGCTTCTTTCCATCTGCCTTTAAAATTGCTAAAGTATACCCTCTTGTTAAACCTGGTTTATCAGATAATAACAACCTTGGTAACTATAGGCCCATTTCTCTTATATCGTCGCTGTCCAAACCACAGGAAAAACACATACACAAAACAGTAATAGAACACCTAGCCAATAATGACCTGCTAGTTGATAGTCAGTTGGGATTTAGACCAAAACATTCATGTCACACAGCCTTAACAAAAATGATAGACAACTGGCATCTAAACATCAATAACGATAATTTATGTGGAGCTCTCAGGGCTCTATTCTTGGCCCTCTTCTCTTTGCCGTATACATTAATGATCTTCCTCTGCACATCAAACATTCATCCTGTGACCTGTTTGCCGATGACTGTACTGTTTACACTAGTGACAAAAGTTGTACTGCACTAGAACTATCTTTACAAACTGACACACATAATATTTTTAAGTGGAGCAACGAGAATCGAATGCAAATAAATATTAGTAAAACTAAATGTATGTTAATATCAACCAGACAAAAACTACAAAACTCGCAGAAAACAACACTTCAGCTCTACATTGGAACGTCACTAATTGAAAACGTAAATGAACATAAAACTCTAGGTCTAACTGTTGACCAGCACCTAAGTTGGAACTCACATGTAAGTGCACTCACAAAGCTAACGGCACAAAAAGTTTACCAATTAGCCAAAATCAAAAACTTCCTGGATGAGGAGGGCAAGGAAAATGTTCTACACATCTCATATACAAACATACCTAGACTATTGTTCCACAATCTGGGATGGTTGTTCCATATCCAACACAAAAAGGCTTCATTCACTTCAAAAACGTGCAGTGCGCCCAGTTGCTGATAAACACCAAACACATTGTATAGATCTATATAACTATCTTAAAATATTACCCCTCAGAAAGCGCTTCCTATTTAACAAAGCTAAATTCGCTCACAAAATCTTGTCACATAATGCTCCAACGTATATGTGGCCACTTTTAAAATTCAATAAAAAACGTAGTCAGCGCTTAAACCAGTTAGAGGTACCCAAGCCGAGGCTAGATTTGTACAAGAAGAGCTTGGCTTACTCAGGTGCTCATCTTTGGAACAATCTTCCACATGACCTGAAAAACATGCACAGTCCCTACTCATATAATCGTAGGCTGTTCAAATACATTATGAGTGCGGATTATATGCCGCCCTAAGGGATTATGTTTCGAATTATTATTATCTAATATACTGTATGGAGGGTCTGATGATCTAGTTTTTCATTTTAATATACAGTACCTTACTTCTTAATTGTAATCAGATACTGTAAATGTATGCTTTTATACTACTTATAATGTTGCATCGCCGTTAAACTAATACCTTAAGTATGTTGGAGAATGTCTGGATACCTAGCAATAAAGATGAGTAAGAGGAAGGGCAAAATGCAAGACGGGCCTATATGTACGATTCTCATCTATCAGTCAATACCCTTTACCTCCCTAAGGAGCATAGGTCATAAAACTGGATCTCGTATAGTGGAGGCGTCAACAATTCACTCCCTGTGGCAGTATCTGCTTAAGACTCAAAGTTGCTCACCTGTGAGAACATTTTCCGCATGCGCTGACAACACATGAAGTCCCAGCTAATTCAGCAGATTTCCAAAATGTCACGAGTTCTTATTATTTGCCACCATTATCTGATTACGTTTCAAATTATATCTTATTTACTGTATGAATGGTTTAGATTGTGTTTGTTAGTTTTTTATTTTTATTTATTTTTATGTTTTTTAATTTTTTTTTTTAAGGAATTAATTTTTGTTAATGTATTTTAATTAATAATTCCCCCCCCCCCCTCCCCTTAAATTTGATTATGTCTGGATGTTACAAATGTATGTTATTATTTTACCTCGATAATGTTGTATGCTTAAATAATGCTAAAAATACATGTGCTATTGAAAGGATATGGTATGAAAGGTGAGCGAAAGGAAGGGCAGAATGTTAGACGGGCCTGCGTGCCCAATTCTCAACCCTTTGAAAATAAAGTTCGTTCGTTCAATACAGAATAACTTCCCGTTATAACTAAAAGACTCGTATCTGTTTTATAGGGGTGTGTCGCCATTACAAGACGCGCAATCAAAGTCAGATATGTAATACCATGTGCTAATTTTTCACGGTGTAAATAAAACAACAGCGTGACGTATTTCACGAAAATATTTAATAACTAGCAAATGGCTTCAGGGAAGTAATTTCCTGGGAGTTTTTAGAAACTATCTGTAGTATCATTAAAGCAGAAAAAAAGACAGCTGTCAAAAAATAATACAAAATATGTGGGATAATGAATGAATTTGTAGATAGATACTTTCACACTTGTCATAACAATCTCGTTCAGTCACACAGAGCAATTTATAACTGGAGTTAATATGACATAAAAAATATCGTCAGCTCCGAAACTACACAGGATTTCGTTATCGTGAATTACGAAAAGAGGTGGAGGAAAAATAAATTGAGAGATGAGACTGTGGGTAAAGTAACTAAAATGTTATATATATATATATATATATATATATATATATATATATATATATATATATATATATATATATATATATATGACACAGGGTATTTTGTATTAAATACACATATGCCTTAGTCCTCGAAATACTACACATGAGAGAGAGAGAGAGGGGTGGAGTGGACCACATTCAAATAATAACGAACACTAGCAATGTTCCCAACTCTGTCTAATGTATTCAAATAATTATCACCACAAAATCACAACAATATATGTAGTTAGCGAAGTGTCGTGAAATTCTACATCCACATATATAAATTAAAAGGACAATATAAGGTCTAACAAATAAATTTAATAAAAGGAAAGAAGAATGGTAAAGAACAGTGCTGTCACAATGACTGTACTCGAAATCCCCCTTGTTTTCCACTTCGTCTGCAAATTGTAACGTTTCACGTTGATAGTAAAGCCTCCTGCAGTATACACGCGTTTCCCAAACACACTAAAAAGTGTACTCCATTTCTAAGAAAAACCTTGAAATACGCAAGTTGACCTAGAATTAAAATTCCATTCATGTCTTTTTCTACACTATGTTACCAAAAACAAAAGACAGATGGACTAAAGATAGAAAGAAGGGAGAGGCAGAAAGCAGGCACAGGCAATACTAACACGAGTCGCGTGATACACAATTACTACCATCACGCGTGTAAGGCCACAAGCACTAGCTTTTTTTCAAATTGACAGTGATAAAAACACTACCCATACCAGAGTTAGATTTTAAAATCCTGAGAAACGCTTATTGGGAATTATGACATTATACTGGTTTACGTTTGAAAACATGACAGTGCCCAGACAGCACATCTTCGAAGTAAACAGGAGGTAGAAGAAATTGCACATTTTGAACGCAGCCACTTAGCTCTTTTAAATTTGTATATTTGGGTTCCTTAGGACTTGCTGACAAATAATATGTTAAACGTTACGCAAATAGTCTAGGAATTACCAAATTATAGCGAAAATAAAATAGTGAGGGTGTCAGACAACACCAAAATCAGAATCGCTCAGTGGCAGAATTTTAGGCCACCATTGTACGGGAAATGAGTCTCCATGTTAACTCCTATTTGATTGGAGCGCAACAAATGTAAGGCTAAACACGATTAGTCGGACTATAAATACTATCTTTCGTTGTCAGGGGAAACGGGAGTAGAAGTACTTTTTTTCAAACGATTGGGTAAACATGGCCTGATTTGTTAGAGCTGCGAATATACTCAATTCAGGGCGTCTGTTCAGGGCCACATCTTGTAATAAACCTACTAAGAAACAGTGCGTTGAGCACCAGGGTATATTTTTTCTAAATAAAAGCCTGGGACATCGGCAGATCGGAGTTGTGCTATATTCATTGCCATTCAACGTCACTGTGTAATATTTCCATGAATTGTGGTAAACTTGAAATATTTGACATCTATTAATGAAAATTGAATGTAAATTGATACTTATGTCTGTATATATGTGTGGTTCAGTAGCGAACATGAGGTAAAGCCTATAGTGCTCCAGCCTGAACAGAAGGTGTCGGTGGAAAGTAAAACTACATGGAATTGCCAAGCAGTACACCGACATCTAGATTATTGACTAGAAAGAAATAATGCTGGAATTGCAGAGGCGTAGTGACAATTAAGGAGGAATATACTGGTGTAAAGTAATTCAGATGAAGCTGACAGTTGGCCTAACGCTCTGAACTCAGGTTTGTTATGTATTGTGCTCAGTGTAGAGCTAGAGTATAAATTAGTTCTGAAGTAGGAGGTACAACCTTCTTGTTTCAGGGACCGTGGTCTTAAAGTTATTGAGCAGCCCTTGGTCAGAGCTTTGCTGAATCCAGAGTCGGACAGCATACTCCTTGGTCCATTTAGCTAACAGTGAGGTGTCTCCAGAGCACAGGGGAGCAATCGATCAGAGGAGTCTTTTCCTGCCACCATCACGAAAGATAAGCTGATGTGGCCAGCTGAGCTCAAAATGATGTACCCCCATCTTAAAATGACATTGTAAAATAAAATTAAGAGGGGAATTTAATTGTTTTAATGCCAGGAACTGAGAACATCTCCAATACTAGTTCCAACAAAGCCAAACTATTGAAGTCATGATGACAAATACCAACAGAGCTTGAACAAAACAAAACCAGTATTCCTCATATTACTACTACACAACTGACACACATAGGATAATATTAATAAAATATGTCACTACAAGATTCATATTGATAAATTCTGTACATATAACTTGTAATTAAAATTGATTGTGATTCCTGGTTCACTTTGTATTTGAATCAGGACACATATACATTCATGACAGCACTGAATACATATTGATATTTGAAAAGTTATCAGTGACTCATTTAAGATATTCTCATAGAGTGTTATATGTATGTGAGTGTCACAGTGTTGTCAAGTGTGGTGGAATAAATTAAATTGTTTATCTGTCTGTTGTTGTTGTGACTTACACTTCATCATATACATACCCTAGACATATAACGTAGTCATCACAATATTCCAGAATAATTCTGACTGAGGTAAAATATGTGGTAGCAAGTAAGGTTATCTATAATACACTACTCTTATTAGATATAGATACCTTCACAGCTGATCTCAGTCAGTACACTAAGTCCCCTATAAATATTTATAACATCCCACTTTACCACATATATTGGGGTCTCGCTCTTGGGATTTTGAATCTTTCCCTAGTAAAAATATTGGGGGTAATTCACTTCAGGGAATATAAGAATTAAAAGGTATCCTTGGGTGAAAATAAATAAGGTTGAGCTCACAGTGCCTGTGTTGTCCTGAGTTAATTAGTCATAGATAAAATTGTTTAGTTAAATATTTTAGACATTTATCTGTTAGACAATGGCCGACCTGGCAAAATTTCGATCTGCTGCTGTACAGACTGCGAAAGAGTTAGGCATGGACGGGCAAATTATGATTGCTTATGTCACTGCTGAATGTGACAAATATATTGAACGGGAAGAAAGAAGATTAGAAAAAGAGGCCGAAAGAAAATTAGAATCTGAAAGATTGGCCGAAGATAAGAGAATAAAGGATGAAAAAGAGATTAAGAGGTTGCAGATTGAGGCTGAGGCTAAGAGGTTGCAGATTGAGGCTGAGGCTAAGAGGTTGCAGATTGAGGCTGACAAAGAGGCTAAAGCATTGGAAGCCGAGGAAAGAAGACAGGCTGCAGAAAGGGAAGAGAAGAAATTAGCTGCAGAAAGGGAAAGAAGAAATTAGCTGCAAAAGGGGAAGCAGAAGAAAAGAAATTAGCTGCAGAAAAGGGAAGAGAACGAAAGAAGATTAGACTGCAGAGAGGGAAGCAGAAAAGGAGGAGAAGAGATTACAAAGGGGAACATGAGTTACGACTAAGGGAGTT
>JAMPIV010006421.1:0-38502 GCA_024509875.1 Oreohelix idahoensis
CAGCCGTATGTTAAACATGAGATAAACATTTGAATTAAACAGACGAAGCTTGGTATGTATATTCAATGATCGTAATTTCCAAATGTTAGATAATCTATTGAAGGCGCTAGCTGCCAAAGCAATTCTAGTATGGATTTCTCTTGTTGTGTCACATCCTGAGTCATTTTTACTGCCTAAATAATTGGAAACTTTCAACTTTCTGTAGTTTTTCCCCGTTCAAGATGATATCAAAGGTCTCGTTAGAAAAGTTCATAGCTTTAGTTTTAGAGGCATTTATTTGGAGACCTATTTTAACCGAGAGATGACACAAATTATTTATTGCTTCTTGGGATTGTCTTGGTGTTGAACTTAAGAATGCTATACATCATCTGCGAAATCCAGGTCCCCCAGGGAATTTTCCATTTGTCCATTTTATACCCAATTGTTCACTGTCGGTATAGTTTTACATATCCCAATCAATAGCTATTCCAAAAAGTAGTGGTGACATAATACAGCCTTGTTTCACCCCTGTTTCTACTGTAAACCATTCTGTATTCCCTTTATTTGTTCTAACACAACATCTTGCATTGTCATATAGCGCTTTGATTATATTCACATATTTTGTTGGAAAACCATAGATTGTAAGTATCTTCACAATGATGGGCGGTGTAGACTATCAAAGGCTTTTTTGAAAATCGACGAAGGTGATAATAAGTGGCGATTGCCTTTCCACTGATTCTTCTATAATTGTTCTTAGTGTGAATATTTGATCAATACATGATCGTTTCGGCCTGAAACCGCTTGTTCTTCTCTGAATCTTTTCGTCAGCATGCAATTTAAGTCTTTCTAACATCATGCAACATAATAATTTTCCAGGTACTGATAATAGAGATATACCACGCCAGTTATTACAGTCTGATAGATCACCTTTCTTCGGTAACTTTACAATAATACTGTCTTTCTTTCCATTGTTGTGGTGGTTGTTCTTCTCTCCATACTTCATTTATAATATCTAAAATTCTCAAGAGGTTGTTGTCATTAACTGCTTTAATCATTTTTCCCCCTGAAATTTCGTCAACTCCAGCAGCTTTAAAAATTGTTTTTTTTAATCTTTTTAACGGCTTGTTTGATCTCGTCCAGCGTGAATTTCCCCACTATGCCCACATCATGAAATAATTTTTATCAACTCTCTCCGTGGTGTCGGTTACCACCAGCTTTAGCTCCCTACCTCCTGATATATCCCGTGTCGCTATTGACTTTGCGTTCGTTACTTTCAAGAAAACTAGATTCACCTCTCATCTCCACTTTATTCACACCTGCCTCCACCACAAAATTCTTCCTAATGGATTTTCTTCCAATTTTCATCCATCTGCTGGTACACTCAATCCTAGGGAACAACGTCTCCTACAACGAATTGAGACCAGATGTGGCTTTCAACGTATGCGCGTAGTGGCCGCCAGTCACTCCCGCCTTTTATCAGACCTCAGTGCCCAACAGACCCAGCTTCTGCTTCGCTTACGTTGTCTCACCTCCAACAACTTCCCTTTCTATTCTATGATACGCACCACTATCCACACATTGAACCGGCAGCTGCATGAGTTCCTTTCCACGTCTAAACACCATAAACTATCCCGTCTCATCCCTACCCCCACAGCTACCCCTCCATCCTCCACTCCATCATGCACTCAGGTAGTCTGCATCCCCCCAGATCTACCCCTCTCTGAGGGAGAGCGCTCTGTTCTTAGTAAGGACCTAAAATTTGTTCCTCTTCGTCCGACCCTAGACCAATACAATCTCCTCCAGGATGTTCATCGGTTTCACCGTCGCATGAGGCTGAAGCTCCATTTTAGAGAGAAAGACAGCACTCCGCAGTCTCAGGCTGAATCCGACATCTTCGCACGCTTTTCTGACTCTACTAAACCTCCCTTTACACCTAAACCTGGAGCCTCTCATGCCCTGGACCTGTATATCAAGAACACCATCCATGACATTCAGCAGCTCCGCCCTCGTAGATTGCATTATTCCAATCTCACTTCGGCGGAGTCTGGTGCTCTCTCCCTTCTTCGCCGTAGAGACGACATTGTCATCAAACCGGCTGACAAGGGAGGAGCCATTGTCGTCTGGCAGAAGGACTTGTACTTAAGTGAAGGTAAAAACCAGTTGACCAATGGCTCTTTTTACAGGTCCAGGACCAGCGATGCGACTGTCTCTAACAATCGCATTGTACACAACACGATTAAACAGCTTATCACTAGTAATGATCTTCCTCCCGAAGCATCTCATCTTAGGATTCATGACAGCTCTTTGGGCAAGCCTGTATTCTACATGCTCCCCAAAATTCACAAGATCGAAAACCCTGGAAGACCTATTGTCTCAGCCTGTTCTTGTCCTACTGAACACATTTCTGACTTCCTCGATAGCATTTTCCAGCCTATCGTTGAGAATCTTCCCTCCTTCATCAAAGACACCAATCACGCTCTTACAACTTTCTCCTCTATCCGACTCCCAGCAGACCGCTCCTACTGTCTTTTCTTGCTGGACGTCTGCTCTCTGTATACCTCTATTCCCCACTCTGATGGTCTCCGAGCTCTTCAGTTTTTTCTGGACCAACGCACTTGCCCTTCTATATCCACTGTCACTCTTCTCCGTCTTGCTGAACTGGTCCTTCAACTGAATTCCTTTGAATTCAATGGTCAGTTTTTTTGACCAAATTAGTGGTGTTGCCATGGGAACGAAGATGGGTCCCAGCTATGCCTGTCTATTCATGGGCCACTTGGAGCATCAGATATGGCAACAATACTCCGGTCCTTTCCCTGGGTTTTACCGCAGATATATCGATGATGGCATAGGTCTCACAGATATGTCTGAGACTGATTTACACCGCTTCATCGACTTTGTGAACCACTTTCACCCCACCATCAAGTTCACCTCCCTCGTCTCCACAGTATCTGTCAACTTCCTTGACATTACTATTTCTATCACGCCCTCCGGCCTTAATACCTCAGTATACTACAAGCCGACAGATGCCCACAGCTACCTCCTGTATACCTCTTCTCATCCTCGGGCCTGTCGTGACTCCCTTCCTTTTTCACAACTTCTCCGCCTCCGCCGTTTATGCCAAGACGACGATGACTTCCACTTACGAGCAAATGAGATGTTGGATTTCTTCCGTAACAGACTTTATCCAGAACATGTTCTCACCTCTGCTCTCCAACGTGTGCTCCCCATCTCTCGTCTGGAGGCCCTCAAACCTCACCATAAATCCACTTCGGATAGAGTCAAATTAATCTTGACCCATCACCCTCACAGTACTACTGTCAAACAGATCCTTTTCCGCCACCTCCCTATCCTCCAAGCAGAGCCTCTGACCCAAAAAGTATTCAGTGAAGCACCTTTGGTGGCATATAGACGTGACAAGAACTTGAAGGATCTTCTTGTTCACAGCCGTCTCCCAAAGGAGAATGCCACTCACTTTGGCACACTACCCTGTGGTCGGACACGATGCAACACGTGCAAGTATGTCATCTCAACCCAGAAGGTGTCCTTTCCTAAGGCTACGTACACCATCACTAGTAGCTTCACGTGTGAATCGCGCAATGTCATTTATACGATCATATGTAAACGTTGCTGCAAAACCTATATTGGCCAAACAGGCAAACGACTTGGGGACAGATTCAGCCAGCACTTAAATGACATCGCTCAGCAAAAGTCAACACCAGTTGCTATACACTTCAATGGTCCTGACCACCATGGTCCCATCGACATCCAGGTCACAGCGATCCGATCCTGCTCCTCTGACACTGCCAGCCGAGAACAGCTTGAGAACCGTCTTATCCACAGCATGGGGTGTCTAAAACCAGCCGGTCTCAACACTTTTCACACCTTTGTCTGAGGTCACCCTCTCCTCTCTTGCTCTATTTTACTCTTTCCACTCTTATCCTATTCTTCTACTTTTATTTCAATTTTATTTATCTCCCACTCATTCTGTCCCCTTCTATTTCCAGTCCCCACTTTTATCACGTTGGGTAGTTTATTTTCCGGTTTCGTTTTTTAGTTTCTTAGTATGCATTGTATACATCCGGCGGCGGAAGTCGCTTTCTGTTCAGCCACGCGCTTATTAACAGACAGCGATTTTGATAGAATTTCGGTTCTTGCCTTCAGGGAAGTACCCAGTTTTTATTTTATTTAGTTTTTATGTGTCATATCTAGCCTTCACTTTCTTTCCTTTCCTGACGAAGGCCTTGTGGCCGTAACGTAGACTATTTTCTTTGTCTTTTGTCCTCGTAAGACGAATCACCTTTTTTCGATTTTTTTTCAAACCCATCCATTAACTAGGTACTGGAGTGTTCTGTATGAAGAGATATTGTTCCATAAACATACCTAGTTGTTGCATGTTATGAAACAAATGAGAAAAAGTGAGCATCCGTTTTGATACATGGTTAAAACCTAGAAAGTGCCTGAGACAGAAAGAGCTAAGGCATACTGGGAGAAAAGTTAACCGATTCTCCAGATCAGACCACTATAGTCATCATGGCAACATGATCTGATCACAGTGACCTGAATGTCAAAGGCATTTAAGTGATCACCGCTTTTAAAATTGTTTCCGCGGGTGTTAAGGCTAACGGGATGTTGTCATGAAGATGCTGACAAAACCACGTTTGTTTAAACAGTTTCGCTAATGTACGTTTTGTGGTATCGTGTGCAAGTAATGAGTCGGTTATAAATTATTTAACCTTTCACAATTTTATGAATAAAGAAATGCGTAGTAATATTATTATTGATCACAATCGTCATCACTGCACTCCGGGAAAACCCATAAATGTCCAGTCTCCGTCCACAAATGTAGACAGGTATGAATGATAACTGTTCCTGTAGCGTTAATTGTATACATGGCCTCTCATACGTCCATCCTGCTAGTCTTGCGGTTAATTCAAAATTCCAGCAATCTTAACCTTGTGATTCACCCAGTGCAGTGTCGTTCTCAAACAGATGATCATCAGCTGCTCTCAGTATCTCTTTCTTACTGTCGTAAATTTATTTGAGAGAGTTCTTAGAAAATAGTGGTCCCGTTTAGAGGGAAGAATGATGGTGAATGTGCAGTGAAAGAAAGGGTTAGAAAGTAAATAGTTGATTCACAGAGTGCTGGGGAGAGTAAGGGCAGACTATATACGACAATCGTTTTCTCTCACTCTACTCCTTAAACTCTCCTGGACAAACAATTATTTGCCAGCTTCCAAACACACATGCGCTCACATCAATTTGGTGCTTCAAAACACACGGACGTACGTGAATACAAACTACGAATATAACAAATATGAGGTAAGTTTGGGCTTGGGCCTTCCAACACAAAACTAGAAGTTTTACGTGTTTATTTATCATTAAAATCAGATCACAACATTTATCAAATTGCAGGAATAATCAAATAGTTACAGCAAAATACGAATAACAAGATTGGGGGGGGGGGGGGGGTTGAAGAATGGTGTCAACTATGCCCTTCCCGTTTTAAATAGACGAAGAAAAACAACACCAGTCCAAAGACAGGTGTTTTATCAGAAAAAGTAATGTAACCCAACCCGTAAATTAAATTTACTTCAAGAGAGGTGTGACAATACTAGGTATGGTGGTAGAAAAGATTCGATCGTTCTCAAAACGTGTTTCCCTTTACTAAGCAGATATAAGGGAGGGGAAATAACATAGTTTAAGAAATCCCGCTTACAGGACAATGCAAGACATACAGTAAAAGGTATTTATCAGGTAAAGCAAATTAACAAGGTTTGCAAAATAAATCCCATTCATTTATGCACGCTCGTGATGGCCAACACTCAGTCTCTAACACACACTTACCGATCGTGGAATCTGGCACTTCATAGAAAATACACAACAGCAGCTTAAACACTTGACATAATAAACAAATGTCTTTCCTTCGTTGTCTAGCCCCAGATTAGCGGGTTTTGTGTTGCACAGATTTGCCCGAGAATCGCTAGAAGATGAAGCCTCAGTGTTCGTTTGGTTTTATATCAAAAGGTTTCTACAGGATGGCACAGTCACAGATACGGGGGTGTGAATAGTGTGGTCTCAGGTATTATTCACCGCTGGTGGTAGACAATATTCTCTAGCGTGATGACGAAAATCTGTCAGTGTTCTTAAGTGTTATTTCTTATTTCCACAGTAGAACAGTAAAATTATATGTATTGTTTCTGGCTATGTTCTGCTCCAGTTTTATCTTTAACAGACAATGTTTATTTTAAACTTTCTTGGGGGTGCTTTGTTTCTGGAAAAATTCAGTTAGCTGGATCCCAATAGAGGATCGCCACAAGAGTTAATTTAAAATGTTTATGTAATGACTGAAGGTAGAACCGAGTCTGGACTCTCTTTATAATTTATTCTTTGCTGGGAACGCAAAGGTCGTATGATCATTCGTCTGCACCGAACATAATAGCACTCCAATATAGCCGAAAATTCAGATGAAATTTAGCAGGATTCAACTATACGCTAGTGTATTTTAAAATCTCTGGCAAACGAATGATAAAATGCATTTCTTCAGGGTCTCTATATATATGAAATGGAATGTAAGATATAGGGTACATGTTAGAATCTAACACTTTTCTTGAACTCAGAGGAAAATCGAGATTCTAGCCGCGCGTTCGTCCGATTACTCACTTCCTGACTGGCTCGTTTCTCCCGTTCGTCTTAGTCTTCGAGCGCTTCAGCGCTCTCCTCTGGTTAACACGGAGATGCGAAATGCCGCTGAGACGCTGCTTCGTCTTCTTCTTCTGGACCATCACTGCCTTGATCGTACCCGCTTCTCTCGTTGACTTTGGCAACGCCCCAACTGGGCAGGCGTACTGACCAAGGTAATTAAAATAACTGCATATAATTGCTCTAGAGATATCCGTGGGCGTGATTTAACCTCTCCTTAAATCATTGCGATTCACTGAATGCACGGAAAATAGCAGTCTACATATTAAGTAGCGAACGTGTTGACAATCTACGTGGAAAGGCTGCATGCTAATGAGTCCAAGTTTCTGTTGTGTATTGCTAATGAGCCCAGATGGTGAGAATTCCCCGTTGATGAAAAATTCCAACATTACTGATGTTATACAAGGGACGTATCATCCTCTAACAATTCAGGGGTACTGATGTTATGAGAGGGTTCTTACCATCATCTAATAATTCAGGGACAGCTGAGTTGTCCGTCACACTTACCCATATCCAGTGTCCTAACTATGGGTGCTCTCGAAGCTAATCTGTGAGCTCAATATTTCCCACGTACCCCTGTTTGACCAGGACAGTAGATCCAGAACAGTTTATGAAGATTCAAGGCTTCTATCGATGCTTTCCATTCATGCCGTAGCCATCCATTTGGAATATGTCGATGGATGAGCTGAGAGCCCAACACGTTAAGTGCTCTGTCTGATGCATCACTAACTGCCCTGGCTGTTGCTTCACTAACTGCCCTGGCTGTTGCATCCCTAGCTGTTGCATCATTAGCTGCGTTGGCTGTTGCATCACTAGCTGTCCTTGCTGTTGCATCACTAGCTGTCCTGGCTGTTGCATCACTAGCTGTCCTGGCTGTTGCGTCACTAGCTGCCCTGGCTGGTTTGTTGCATCATCCTAGCTGTCTGGCTGTTGCATCAGCTAGCTGCCCTGGCAGTTCCATCGCTAGCTGTAGCTGCCCTGGCTGTTGCATCACTAGCTGCCCTGGCTATTGCATCAATAGCTGCCCTGGCTGTTGCATCATTAGCTGTCCTGGCTGTTGCATCAATAGCTGCCCTGGCTGTTGCATCACTAGCTGCCCTGGCTGTTGCATTCTTAGCTGCCCTGGCTGTTGCATCCCTAGCTGCCCTTGCTGTTGCATCCCTAGCTGCCCTGGCTGTTGCATCCCTAGCTGCCCTGGCTGTTGCATCACTAGCTGCCCTGGCTGTTGCATCATTAGCTGTCCTGGCTGTTGCATCACTAGCTGCAATGGCTGTTGCATTCTTAGCTGTTCTGGCTGTTGCATCAATAGCTGCCCTGGCTGTTGCATCACTAGCTGCACTGGCTGTTGCATCAATAGCTGCCCTGGCTGTTGCATCACTAGCTGCCCTGGCTGTTGCATCACTAGCTGCCCTGGCTGTTGCATCAATAGCTGCCCTGGCTGTTGCATCATTAGCTGTCCTGGCTGTTGCATCACTAGCTGCCCTGGCTGTTGCATTCTTAGCTGCCCTGGCTGTTGCATCCCTAGCTGCCCTTGCTGTTGCATCCCTAGCTGCCCTGGCTGTTGCATCCCTAGCTGCCCTGGCTGTTGCATCCCTAGCTGTCCTTGCTGTTGCATCACTAGCTGCCCTGGCTGTTGTATCAATAGCTGCCCTGGCTGTTGCATCACTAGCTGCCTCTATGTCCATTCTCATGCTGGAGGTTCTTGTCCTGTGAGTCCTGCTTTCTCCGGCGACGACCCTGCCCTTTGCTCTAGCAAAGAAGCGCCATCCTGATTTTTCATAACAGATTACAGACTCATCAATGTACGCATTGACATACCATCCCCGGCATGATCACTTATTAGCTGATTAATTTCCAACTCTGCTTTCCCATTGCCCCAAGCACTGCACTTCCTGCTAAGGCTGATGATGACTTGCTGGTAGTTTTCCCAGCTCTTGACCTGATTTACTCCACTCTCCCCCCTTGGATATATATTCAGCTTTGGTCACCTGCATAATCGTAGCCTTGGCCTGTGACATCCCTCTCTTTATTCATGTTACTTTGATGTCAGCTAGGTTCACATGCAGAGCGTTGTTCTTTGCCTGTGGTTATCTGTATTTAGCTTTTTACCTAGTCATCGCACGTCTGAATCTAACACGTAGTAGATTATCATAATCAGGCTTTGTTTGGTTTTTTTATTTCTTCTTTTTTTTCAAAATACCAATAAAATATAAAGTACAAAATGTTGCATTATTTAGTAAGCTATTACTTTTCAGACTTTTCTTGATGAACTAACTATTCCGTTACAGATAGATAAGAAGATGGGGGTCCAGTCACATGACCTGCGAGATTTCATGATTAAACTAAAACAGATTGTGTTATGGGGATATTTAAAAGACAAGGTATATATGGCTGGAAACTGTTTTTGATTAGGAGACCTGCCTCGTTTTGGCAAGGCGTGTCCCGTTCAACTCAAACACATAGTCCGTCGGTTATATTAGGGCATTTTTTTGGTTGCCTGGACGCTTTACTTCCCATTTTTTCCTGTATCTCCTTCTGATAATACTCTGTTACTCTTCAAACGTTACACTTTTATCAGACTGATGACACAAACCAGCTAAGTACTTGTTAAACAAGAAAGAAAGAGAGAGAGAAGAAAGAAATAAAGAAAGGAGGACATCAGACAACAGTAAGGTGGGATTTAGGGCCATCTGAATTACACCATAGCCTCGACCTGAGAATGAACGTGTTACGAGAGAAGACCAACTAAGCACTCCAAACAAATGTTGTTATTACCGGGAGTTGTCACTTTTTCGATTTACCTTTTCAATCATAGACAACATGTTTTTGCTTTGTACATTTATATTTTACACAGCACTGCAAGGTTATTGACTAGCGAGTTCCTGTTTTTAAAGTGTTATTTTTTTGTTTCACTCTTGTCCAACTAATTTCTGGGCAAATAAACATAGAAGTAAAGGGAATTAACTATCATTTTATTTTACAAATTGCTGTGTTAAATGATGTTATTGATCTAGCTGCGCTTGGGTTATCGCCCTTCGGCTCAATGCCATGTAGTTGTTGTGTTTCTCCGTACAAGGTGGTTAACTTATCTGGCTTCGGAGGAAGGAGCATTTTCCTAACATCATCGAGTGCTGGGCACTCAAAGAGGTGGTGGTCAAGGGGTTTCGTAAGGGTAGTTCTCTGGAGAGTGCTGTGGTTGGATTCTGTTCAAGTGACTGTTGAGTGGTATTTGTTGTGATGTGAGTTCAAAGTGAGATCCAACACATGACTTTATTCTTCTTTCTTCTTCGATCCTTAACCACCGACCGTCAAAGCAGTCAGTGGCCATCACGCCTAGTGGCGTCTTGTAGGGCAACAACAAATTGATTCCACTTTGCACGGTCGGTGGCCATCCTTCGTACAGTGCCCCAACTCTGGTTCATTCTTTGCATCTCAGCCTTCACAGTCCTCCGCCAAGTTGTTTTTGGTCAGCCTCTCTTTCGCTTTCCTTCAGGGGTCCAAAGCATAGCTGTTCTTGTGATGGCATCGGGGTCTCTTCTGAGGACATGACCAACCCAGCTCCAGCGTCTGCCAGCTATGATGGTGTGCATGTCCTCTTGCTTGCTACAAGTAAGCAGATCTTGGTTGGTGATGGTATTTGGCCAAAAGATGCGGTGAATTTTTCTTAGGCATGTTGTGTGAAAAGAGGACAATTTTGACATTTCCTTCTCTGTGACTCTCCAGCATTCCGCACCATAGAGAAGCACAGAAAGCACGCAACTCTGGTATAATCTTAATTTTGTGCTTGTGCTGTATTGGGAGGACTTCCAGATGTTATTTAGGCTAAAGAAGGCTGTTCTTGCCTTATTCATTCTGATGTTGATGTCTTTGCCTGCCCCACCGTCTGGTGTTACTATGCTTCCTAGGTATGTGAAGGTATCTGTCTGTACCAATTCCTGATTCCTTACTGATATGGGCTCAGGGTTGCTCACATTGAGCGTCATGACCTCAGACTTCTTTAAATTGATGTTCAAGCCCACCTGCTGGCTGAATTTATTAAGTCTATCCGTTTTTTCCTGGATGTGTTGATGTGAATGTGCCAGCAGTGCAATGTCATCTGCATATTCCAGATCTTCCAATGTAGAAAATGTAGTCCATCTTATTCCTCTTGGACTGCCCTCTGTTGTCTGGCGCATCACCCAGTCTATGACTGTTAAAAAAAAGAGTGGTTGATAAGGGGCATCCCTGTCGTACTCCTGTCTTCACCTCGAAGGTTAGGTTGCTCTGCCCAACACTACACGTAAAGTTGGCATAGAGGCTTTTTATGATTGTCACTATGCAGCTTGGAATTCCATAAGCCCTCAGTATTTTCCATAAACTGTCCCTATGTATGCTGTCAAAAGCCTTTTCAAAATCAACAAAATTTATGTAAAGTTGTCTTTGCCATTCTGAGCACTGCTCTAAAATGTTCCTGAGAGTGAATATATGGTCTACACATCTTCTGTTCTTTCTAAATCCTGCTTGTTCTTTCCTCAGTTTGTAGTCTACTGCCTTTGAAATTCTCTGTATAATTATCCTGCCTAGTATTTTGCTGGGAACTGAGAAAAGAGTGATTCCTCTCCAATTATTGCAGTCTGCAAGATCTCCCTTTTTGGGCAATTTGACAATTATTCCTTTGTTCCACACTTGTGCAAATAGTGGTTCTAATAGTTCTGCTGCTAGCTCAGGGTCTGTCTTAAATAGCTCTGCATTTAAGTTATCATGGCCTGGAGCTTTACCGTTCTTTAACCCTTTGATTGCTGTGATGATTTCTTCTTTTCGTGGAATGTCTGTATTTACATCTAGATCGTTTTCAGCCTCAGGAACATTCAATTGTGTCTCTGGTATTTCCTTGTTCAGAGTTTCTCTGAAGTGCTCTGCCCATCTTGTTTCCTGTCCCTCTGCTGTCTTGATGAGATTTCCTTGCTTATCTCTTACTAATGTAATATTGTTTGCACCTTGTTTTTCGCTGATGAATTTAGTTATTTTGTATACTGTGCTTTGTTCATTTCTCAGTGCTGCCTCTTCTGCCTGTTTTGCAAGATCGTCTAGGAAATTCCTTTTGTTGGCTCGGGTTTGGCGTTTAACTTCCCTGTCCAGCTGGCTGTACTGTTCGCTATATAGTTGCTTTAACCTGGGGGACTTCGCTTCTGTTTTCTTTCTTTTCATTTCCTTTCTCATCTTTATGGTGTTTAGTGTTTCTGGTGTTATCCAGTCTTGCTTCTTCCTTTCCTGGAATCCTAAGCATGATTTGCTACTTTCCTTATATACTGTTGAAATGGTGTTAAATTCTGGTCTATATCATCAGTCAATGTCTTTTCCTGGCTTTTGGCAAATTGATATCGTTTCTTAATGTCGGCCGCAAAAGCTTTTCTGGTAAGGGGGTCCTTCAATTTGCTGATGTCAAACCTTTTCTGTGTAGTTACAGTTGGTCCAGCCCTTCTTAGTTTCACTTTCAGTTTTGCTACTACTAAATGGTGATCACTTCCCACATCTGCACCTCTTCTTACCTTCACATCTTGTAATGCATGTCTCCATCTACCGTTAACCATGATGTGGTCTATCTGGTTTCTGTCCCGACCATTTGGTGATTCCCATGTTAACTTGTGAATTTCCTTATGTGGGAAAAGTGTTCCTCCAATGACCAGGTTGTTAATGCTACAGAAACTTATTAGCTTATCCCCATTTTCGTTTGCTGTTCCGCTGCCGCATTTCCTCATTGTTCTTTCATTATATGTATTGTGTGTACCAACTTTCGCATTGAGGTCTCCCATTACTATAACAAGATCATATCTAGGTGTGTCTTCCATTTCTTTCTGCAGTTGTTGATAGAATTCATCCTTGACCTCCTCATCGCTATCATTCGTTGGTGCGTAGCATTGTATTATTGTAGTGTTGGTGAATCTCCCTCTCAATCTCAATCGTATCAGTCTGTTGTTGATGGGTTTCCATTCCAGTAATGTCCTTTCTATCCCTTTCTGTAGAATAATGGCTACGCCTTCACTGTGCTGTCCATCCTCTCTTCCAGAGTAAAGTACTGTTTCTCCTGTTGCTATTTTAACTTTTCCTGCCCCTGTCCATCTGCTCTCACTTATCCCCAGGATGTGTAACCTATAGTTTCTCATTTCTGCCGTGACCTGTCTTAGTTTACCTGTCTCGTACATTGTCCTGACATTCCAAAATCCTATTCTTGTATCCTGTTTTGCGGTCAGGACATCCATTTTCATGTCAGTGGCTTCCTTTCGGCTTTCACCACTGACAGTCATACAAGCCACAGACTCCGAATGTCCATCCCGCAGCAAAGTTTGTTCATTTGATGTTGTTTCCGCAACTTCATTATTTTTTTTACATAGACAGGGGTGTCAGCCCTATGCTAAAACCCCCAACCTGGAGGACCAGGGTACCAGCTTTTGTCTGACCCCTACCCATACAGACCAGTCCAGCTTGGTTGAACCTACCAGGAGTAAAACTCCCACTGGCATAGCTCTGGGGATTGTCAGGGTACGCAGGCTGCCATACCGCTACAAGGTATAGGTACCATTGATGGCAGACATGACTTTATAACGGGCTACAATTTTTGCTCTCTCATGTGAAATCAGTTTACTGGACATTCTCGATTTTATTTTGTTTTCTCTCTGGGAATAAAACTGTTTTTTTTTTTCAATTAATAAAGAAATAAAAATAAATAAAACTTATTACTCAAATCACAGTTATTGTGACTTGTTTTGACATTTGTTTCATGTGTAGCCAATTAATCAGTGTTTTTTAACCTTTTTGAGGTCCTGCACACTTTTATAGCATCTTTAGAAGCCTCACACCCCAATACAGCACCTTAGGAAGCCTCACACCCCAATACAGCACCTTAAGCCTCACACCCCAATATAGCACCTTAAGAAGCCTCACACCCCAATACAGCATCTTAAGAAGCCTTGCACCATAACACAGCATCTTTAGAAGCCCTGTACCCCTTTACAGCATCTAAAGAGGCCTCAAACCCCTTTACAGCCTCTTCAGAAGCCTCACATCCTTTTACATCATCTTAAGAAGCCTCACACCCCTTAACAGCATCTTAAGAAGCCTAGCACCCCTATGAAGCACCTTAAGAAGACTTGCACCCCTTTACAGCGCTGCCGATCGTGTGATCCAGGTTCAAGCTCGGGCGAAGACATTTGAATAAGTGTCGTCGACCGGGATTTGGACTGGATTTATTCAAGCCCTGGCGAGTATTTTTGAAGTGTTGTTGACCAGGGACTAGAATAACCTGAATGGCTCCTGAGCTGACCCAGCTCTAATTGGTACTCTCTAAAGACGGCGAGTATCTGCCTGAAAGGTGAGAGGACACCTGTCAGTACACAGGGAAAATAGGATACTCACGTAAAATCAGTCTCAGGTTAGTTATACTATTTAAGAAGCCTCACACCCCTTTACAGCATCCTAAGAAGCCTCACACTCCTATATCATCTAGCTTACAAAACGTACCAGAAATGATAAAAAGAGATGGAAGTTTATTTTGAGAAAATGTTATTTACAAAATATGACTAAGGTTCGGTATCTAATTTTAGTTGTCAATGTTCTAGTTTGTACAAATACATCTGAGTTCTGTGCGTTATATAGTGTTTATGATGATTCGTGTTCTAACATATCTGGCATGTCTTACACCCCCATAAGGTGAGTCTCACGCCCCCATAAGGTGAGTCTCACACCCCCAGAAGGTGAGTCTCACATCCCCAGATGGTGAGTCTCACACCCCCAGATGGTGAGTCTCACACCCCCATAAGGTGAGTCTTACACCCCCATAAGGTGAGTCTCACACCCCCAGACGGTGAGTCTCACACTCCCATAAGGTGAGTCTCACACCCCCAGATGGTGAGTCTCACACCCCCATAAGGTAAGTCTCACACCCCCAGATGGTGAGTCTCACACCCCCATAAGGTGAGTCTCACACCCCTAGATGATGAGTCTCACACCCCCATAAGGTGAGTCTCACACCCCCATATGGTGAGTCGCACACCCCCATAAGGTGAGTCTCACACTCCCATAAGGTGAGTCTCACACCCCCCAGATGGTGAGTCTCACACCCCCATAAGGTAAGTCTCACACCCCCAGATGGTGAGTCTCACACCCACATAAGGTGAGTCTCACACCCCCATAAGGTGAGTCTCACACCCCTAGATGATGAGTCTCACACCCCCAGAAGGTGAGTCTCACACCCCCATAAGGTGAGTCTCACACCCCTGGTTAAGAAGCACTACAATAGATACAAGTGAGAACATCAATATTCAAACAGAAAGTCATTTTTCAATCACGTGATCTTCTTCTCCTCTGGTCCTTGGCCACTTACTGACAAAGCAATTACACTATAGGGGGAGATAATACTTCTGTGGTGAATAACAACAAATGCAACATCTAAGCAGTTTCTTCTTAGATCCTTAGCCACTTTCTGACAAAGCAGTTAGTGATTATCATGCCTGGTGGCATCTTGAAGGGCCGCAACAAACTGTCTTTCGTGTAGTGCCTCAGCTCTATTTTCTGCTTGTCATCTTGCCCCCCCCCCCCCACACACATAGGCCCCCAGCTCTAGGTTCTGCTTGTTATCTCAGCCCCCACACTTAGGCCCCAAGCTCTAGGTTCTGCCTGTCATCTCAGCCCCCACACTTAGGCCCCAGCTCTAGGTTCTGCTTGTCATCTCAGCCCCCACACTTAGGCCTCAGCTCTAGGTTCTGCTTGTCATCTCAGCCCCCACACTTAGGCCCCAGCTCTAGGTTCTGCTTGTCATCTCAGCCCCCACACTTAGGCCTCAGCTCTAGGTTCTGCTTGTCATCTCAGCCCCCACACTTAGGCCTCAGCTTTAGTTTCTGCTTGTCATCTCAGGCCCCTATAGTTCGCAGTCAGCTTGTTTTTGGCTAGTAAATAACAAACATAAATGTGTATGATAAAGGCACATGTGAGAAATACAGAAGTAGAAAACTAGACAATAGAAAAATAATAGAATTGATAGGTTTACTGGGGAATTGAACAGTGTCATCGCCCTGCTATGGAAGTAAGTTGTGACCTACTAAACTGCCAACACAGCACCACAAAAGAGAGCTTTGTGGACAGTGTTTTTTGACTGACGTCTCTTTCATCTTCCAAGAATTTACAGGTTTTCAAGTGTCAGTTTGGTTTGACTATCTTCATTGCACATGGACAGTTCCATTAGTGATCCAACCTGCTCCTTAAGATCACAGGAGGATCTCAGCACAGTGCAAAAAATCCATAGCACCACGAGAATCCCAATGTGTGTATACAGGAATCACACATTCTTTAAATATTTTTGTGCTGGGTAGATTTCTAATTTTTAAATTTTACCAGGGCTGCTGCCTTATGGCCTACTCTGCCGTGGGATTTTTAACGTGCGAAGCTAGCACACGGGACCTCCTGTTTTTTCTCCCTTATCCGTGAAGGCTAGGCATCCAATCTACTACCCTAGGAGTCCGGGGAGTGGGGGGGGGGGTGCCATCATTAGGACCACTGATTCTGAAAAAAAATTAATTTGCATAAATTATATTCCTCAACTGGGGATCGAACCTGGTACCTTTAGAATCTGAGATGGACACCATACCTTTTGGCCACTCCGATTCTTCATATATGAGTGCTTGAGCAAAATGAAAAGATTAAAATGTATAAGATCTCCGCCGTGGAACTAATGTAAAGATTAAAATGGTATGACAAGATCTCCACTGTGAAACTAATGGAAAGATTAAAATGGTATGACAAGATCTCCATCGTGAAACTAATGGAAAGATTAAAATGGTATGACAAGATCTCCATTGTGAAACTAATGGAAAGATTAAAATGGTATGACAAGATCTCCATCGAGAAGCTAATGGAAAGATTAAAATGGTATGACAAGATCTCCACTGTGAAACTAATGGAAAGATTAAAATGGTATGACAAGATCTCCATCAAGAAACTAATGGAAAGAACCAGACAGATACCAATGAAACAAGAGACAAAGATGTTGGCATTAGGATAAGACAACCATTGAGAAAATCCAGCTGTTAGTATTACAAGGCAGTCCTTGTTCTGGAATCACAAAGCTAACAGAAATAGATGGACATCCAACATAAATATAGAGAAGGGAACTGGAGACCGGCTTAAAAGGGTTTAAGAAAAAAATAGAGATAAGAAATAGAGTAAAAATAATGAATATCATGAAGGATCACAAAATCTCAATGTCAATTCTATGCCAGGATCATTTTGAAAAACAGACTCAACATTTTCCATCTAAAACAGACTCAACATTTTCCATAAAACAGACTCAAAAACAGATCAACACATTTTCCATCTAAAACAGGCACAACATCTTCCATCTAAAACAGACTCAACAATTTCCATCTAAAACAGACAAAACATTTTCCACCTAAAACTGACTCAACAATCAACATTTTCCAAATACAGACTCAACATTTTCCATCTAAAACAGACTCAACATTTTCCATCTAAAACAGACTCAACATTTTCCATCTAAAACAGACTCAACATTTTCCATCTAAAACAGACTCAACATTTTCCATCTAAAACAGACTCAACATTTTCCATCTAAAACAGACATCTAAAAACTGACTCAACATTTTCCATCTAAAACAGACTCAACATTTTCCATCTAAAACAGACTCAAAATTTCCATCTAAAAAACAGACTCACTCAACATTTTCCATCTAAAACAGACTCAACATTTTCCATCTAAAACAGACTCAACATTTTCCATCTAAAACAGACTCAACATTTTCCATCTAAAACTGACTCAACATTTTCCATCTAAAACAGACTCAACATTTTCCATCTAAAACAGACTCAACATTTTCCATCTAAAACAGGCTCAACATTTTCCATCTAAAACAGACTCAACATTTTCCATCTAAAACAGACTCAACATTTTCCATCTAAAACAGACTCAACATTTTCCATCTAAAACAGACTCAACATTTTCCATCTAAAACAGACTCAACATTTTCCATCTAAAACAGACTCAACATTTTCCATCTAAAACAGACTCAACATTTTCCATCTAAAACAGACTCAACATTCTCAACTTTTTTCCATCTAAAACAGACAACAATGTTCATCTAAAAATGAACTGTATAAAACATTTTCCATCTAAAACAGACTCAAACCTTCAACATTTTCCTCAAAAACAGACTCAACATTTTACATCTAAAACAGTAACTCAACATTTTCCATCTAAAAACAGACTCAATCAATGTAATAAAAAAAATTGGACTCAACATCTTTTCCATCTAAAACAGACTTAACATGTTTCCATTTAAAACAGGACTCAACATTATTAGCATCTAAAACATTTCATCTAAAAAAAAAAAAAAAAACAAATATCTCAACGTTTTTATCCTGAGGAACCCTTGAAATAATGTTCAGTTCTCAATGAACTCCTGTATAAAAATTTTACATATATAGTTCAAGTAACCTTAACGTAATCAGTATGTTGTTAATATAATAATGTTAAGGTCTCAATGAACACCTGTATAAAAATTACCTTACATATATAGTTCAAGTAACCTTAACGTAATCTGTATGTTGTAAATATAATAATGTAATATAAATTGGCAATGATCTTTTGAGTAGATGAATATTTTTTTTATGTGGATATGTTTATTTTGGTCAACTTATTAGCCTACATTTTTTGTGCGGACTCTACACAAACGATATCAACTTTTAGATCTGAGACTTAAGGAATAAAAGCCATCAGACATAGTAATTTTCAGTGACTCCATGTCTTGGAAGCACTTAAACAGACTCCATATGAAAACAAAATCTTTCTTATAGGAAGAGCGGTTCACAACTTGATCACAGCCTACTCCATCAGTGTAACCCTACAATGAATCCCTGGACACAGTGATCTAACAGGAAATGAAACAGCTGAAAGACTTGCTAAAACAGGAGCCTCTAAATAACAAAAAGGACAGACCTTGCAGCATGAGAATAATCTAACAGATTCTCAGAAACAACACAAGGGAAACCTGACTGAACAGATGGGCAAACAAGCCGACTGGTCAAAATGTCTTTAATGAAATGACCTGCCCAAAAGACAACAACAACATCAACAGACGAAATCAAAGTCGTATCTTTCAGTTTCAAACAGGACATGCCAGAGTCAACAGCCATCTAAACCATATCAACCCTCAGCACCTACCGATGTGAAGACACTGCTTTCATCCTTATGAAACAACCAGACACCTCCTCATGAAGTGTCCATCACTCACAAATGCCAGGAAAAAACTATTACAGAAACCTTTGACAATCACCAACTCACTATATGGAACATTGGAACAACTGAAGAAAACCTGCACTTTTCTAAGAATGGCATTGGGCTGCCAAGAGTAGACATGCTCTGCAGCTATGAGATGTCGACATCAACAAAGAGAAGAGAACAGAGCACACTGAAAGAAACAGCGGGGGGAAAAACAGTTGTGGGCTATTAACTCAAGAGCGCCTCATTACCGTTGTCAGTTATGACTGTAGAAGGTTACTACTGTAGCAGATTAACACACAACTGCTGAACTGTCACCTTCTCCATCAAGTTATCTGCTTACTTCCCACTCCCACTTACTTCATTATTTTTCCATATCGATAGAACATCTGTCCATATCTTCTTTACCCCTTATATATCTGTCTTCAAATCCTTTCTCCCTGTGCTTTAGATCTTCCTCTTTTTTTTTCTCTTAACCTGGTGATTCCAAAAAAGACTTCCATGTAATGCTATTAACTGATTTTCTTAAAGGACACTGTGGGAATTCTTGTTTGTTTCATTGCTCCAGAATTACACCAATGAAACATAACTTGTTACATTAACCTCTAAAATTTACTTTATCAAACTTATCACCAGACACTTCTTCTTCTTTGTTCATCCTGAAAAGGACGTTGGTTGCGTTGTGTCCATTTACAGCGAAGCTGCGATATTTGCGCCTTTCGGCCAACACATCCAACTTCAGCACGGCATATTTGGGACCGGGTTAGCCTTCCCTCTTCAAACCCTACTCACTCAGCCAGACTGCAGTGATGCAGCCTGTTTCCAGGCCCACCACTTGGAGGTGGAGTAGGGTCTTGGTCAGCTGTGGTTCACTGACCCTGACGCAAGCAGTCTAGCTATGGGTCGCTTACTGCATTTTTCACTGTTGACGCGTCTTAGGTCCCATCACCAGACACAAAAAGGGGATATTAAATAAAGTGACACACAGTTGAGGTATCATGTGACCAACAAAAATTATTACCAGACACAAAAATGGGATATTAAATAAAGTGACACACAGATGAGGTATCATGTGACCAACACAAATTATCATCAGAAACCCCATAGCCCCCTAAGGATCATAAACCTTCAACAAAACCAACCAAATGTTTTTGTCCTGCACGTCTTTCTAGTTTTATTCCCCACCATTTTTATCCCTGTCATTTGTATTTCCTTCTCCACATGTTTCTATCTCTTTTACTCTGGGGGATTCCAGGAAAAAAGGATTGTCTTGTAGTACTAGCAATGGGTTTGTCAATGTGTGTCCTATCTTAGGTCAGTGTCTTCTTCTCATCTCTCATCTCACTGGTACTTGTAGCACTAGCAATGGGTTTGTCAATGTGTGTCCTATCTTAGGCCAGTGTCTTCTTCTCATCTCTCATCTCACTGGTACTTGTAGCACTAGCAATGGGTTTGTCAATGTGTGTCCTATCTTAGGCCAGTGTCTTCTTCTCATCTCTCATCTCACTGGTACTTGTAGTACTAGCAATGGGTTTGTCAATGTGTGTCCTATCTTAGGTCAGTGTCTTCTTCTCATCTCTCATCTCACTGGTACTTGCCTGGTTCTTGTCATCAAATCCACATTGGCTTTCTTGTCATACAATTTCAATCTTTCTTAATCTATGCGAACACCCATTTATGAAAGTCTGTAAATGATTCCTACCACACGACTGAATTTTTCTTCAAACAATGATTCTTGCTAAATACTGATTGTTTTCAAACAATGATTCTTTCAAAACACTGATTGTTTTTAAGAAAGGATACTCTGAGACACTGATTCTCTGAAAAGTTTAATCTAGTCATGATAGGATTCTCTGAAACAATGAATCTTGTCAAGCAACGACTGCTCATTGAATACTCATCACCTCCCTGTGGAGCATAGACCATCAACAAATACATGCCACAACTTCCTGTCCTGTGCCATCTGCTCAATATCTTTCCATGTCTTCTTTACCCCTTTCATGTCTGTCTCCAGAGCCAATCTCATTTTTATTTTTGCCATCTGACGCTATGTCTCATAATCTGGGCATTTGTCCATGTGTTACCTGAGCCCACAAGGGGAACAAAGAATAGTACCACTGTACCTTAACACATTTCTCATAGATGGTGGCTAAGAAGGGTTGAGTATGGCACCAGTTACACAATGCTGAGGATACTTAAAGCCAAAACAATTTTTTTTTTAACGCGTTAAAAAGCACTTCAACAACAATAATTCTGTCCAAATACTTGCAACATAATACTTACTTAGTCGTTCCCCTTCTACCGTGAGGTTGTAACATAATACTTACTTAGTCGTTCCCCTTCTACCGTGAATAATAATAATAATAATAAATTCTTTAAGCACCAAACACGGCGCATAAGGCAGAAACCAGTGCTCTCCAGGTTGTTCGTTGTGACGCCACTCCTCTTAGCTCTTGCACATTATTTAGGCCCAACGTTCTTCCTTCTCTTATTATTGTTCTTCTGAGTGTTTCTTTTGGTCTTCCTTTTTTCCTCTTACCCTCAGGAACCCAAGTGAGCGCCTACCGTGAGGTTGTAACATAATACTTACTTAGTCGTTCCCCTTCTACCGTGAGGTTGTAACATAATACAGATTCTTATCAGAAGCCTGAGACAGACTGCCAGCTTGTAACATAATACAGATTCTTATCAGGAGCCTGAGACAGACTGACAGCTTGATAAGACAGATAGATATGGTTATCTGAGAGCAACAAAGAAGTTTCTTACTGATTACTGTGGTAAAAACAAAAACAGACATCTCAAACACAACTTACAATTCTTCTACATAAATATTACACAACTGGAATGTGATGCTTACTGCTTGTTGAACAACCTGGACATGTAGTATACAACAGCTGCAGAATAACAACAGGTATGGCAAGATGCACATTAATGACGATTGTAATGGAATTACCAAACAAATAGTGGCCATGGTTGTCAGCAAATATAAGCCTCTGACATGATAAAACATATACATAGTAAACAAAAACATCGGTAAGAGGAATAATAAAAGGTATAACGAAAACAATTAACTACACGGGGAAAAAAAAACATAACTGATTAATTTTTTTCTACCTATATGTGCTGTTTTTAGTTTGTTTTGCTAAGAAAAATGCTTGATTGGGTGATGTTTTGTGTACAATGTTTTTTCAACTGCATTAAAAACAGATGCTTCTCGTATCTGTTTTATATCAAGCTGAAGCTCCAAACCTAAATAAAATGGCACAATGTTGCATGACATCCACAGAAATTAAATCCTTCAGGACTGAAGATTAATTTGTCTTCTGTCAGTGTCAGCCTGGGACTGCAGAGATGTAAGACTAATTGTCTTCTGTGATCATCAGTCTGTGGCAAGATGGTGAAGATTAATTTGTCTTCTGTCAGTGTCAGCCTGGGACTGCAGAGATTTAAGACTAATTGTCTTCTGTGATCATCAGTCTGTGGCAAGATGGTGAAGATTAATTTTTCTTTTGTCAGTGTCAGCCTGGGACTGCAGAGATTTAAGACTAATTGTCTTCTGTGATCACCAGTCTGTGGCAAGATGGTGAAGATTAATTTTTTCTTCTGTCAGTGTCAGCCTGGGACTGCGGAGATTTAAGACTAATTGTCTTCTGTGATCATCAGTCTGTTGCAAGATGGTGAAGATTAATTTTTCTTTTGTCAGTGTCAGCCTGGGACTGCAGAGATTTAAGACTAATTGTCTTCTGTGATCATCAGTCTGTGGCAAGATGGTGAAGATTAATTTTTCTTCTGTCAGTGTCAGCCTGGGACTGCAGAGATTTAAGACTAATTGTCTTCTGTGATTATCAGTCTGTGGCAAGATGGTGAAGATTAATTTTTCTTCTGTCAGTGTCAGCCTGAGCTGCAGAGATTTAAGACTAATTGTCTTCTGTGATCATCAGTCTGTGGCAAGATGGTGACGATTAATTTTTCTTCTGTCAGTGTCAGCCTGGGACTGCAGAGATTTAAGACTAATTGTCTTCTGTGATCATCAGTCTGTGGCAAGATGGTGAAGATTAATTTTGTTTCAGTCAGTGTCAGCCTGCAACTGAAGAGATTGAAGATTAATGTTCCTGTTACTGCTAGTAACTGCTGCAGACAGCCAAAGGCAGCACTTACATATGTTTGTAAAAAATTTCTATTATCTGTTCACCAAAGCAGCAGATGCCACAATGTCATTCAATCAGCACTGATAGCCATTTTCATTTTTTAATGAAAGATAGAATACAAAAGCAGCACACAAAGCTGCTGATCCAGGCCCAAAAGTGACTATGTCTGCTTCTTCTGACGCAGCTGTGTTCTCTGAAACATGCATCGCAATCATCTTCATTTTTATATTTAATAATGGCACAAAGTCACTCTGCCTTTACCAATGTCAAATACAGTTCCTGCGAAGCAAATACACTTCCTGCAAAGCAGTGATCTGATTAAGGAATAACATGTTTTATTCCGGTCACAGAATTAGAAAAGTCTCCCAAAACAGTGATCTGATTAAGGAATAACATCTATTTTATTCCGGTCACAGAATTAGAAGTCTCCCAAAACAGTGATCTGATTAAGAAATAACATCTGTTTTATCCCGGTCACAGAATTAGAAGTCTCCCAAAACATTGATCTGATTAAGGAATAACATCTGTTCTATTCCAGTCACAGATTTAGAAAAGTCTCTCAAAACACTGATCTGATTAAGGAATAACATCTGTTCTATTCCAGTCACAGAATTAGAAAAGTCTCACAAAACAGTGATTTGATTAAGGAACAACATCTGTTACATTCAGGTCACAGCTTTAGAAAATTCTCTCAAAATGTTGATCTGGATTGTGGCCTGCTGGCCGAACAACCCCTGGTTGTGGTGGTGGTTGATGTATGGGGGCTCGTCTCCTAGGTGGAGCTAGATATTCAAACATAGACTTGCTGTGTCGAGACAACATGTGGTTTAGATCTTGGGGTAAAGGATCCACCCAGAAAAAGTCATGGTTGAGGGCATCATCAGAGTTGACTCGTTTGGGCGGGTCTAAGGTCAAAAGTTTGTCCAGAAGGTCAAGGGCATACTGGTCTTTGACATAGCCATGAAGCCGCTCTTTAACTTTCCGCTTCTGGCCTTTGGGCAGCTCTATCTTGCTGAACAGGTCAAGTTTTTCAACTCCTGGCCAGGTTTCTGGAGTGATAGATCCACACAGCTGGCTGATGAGAGTAAGCTGAGGAGAAATCATAAAACTGTCTGATGAGGATCACAGAGAAGTAATAAAGTTGTCTGATGAGTATGAGTGAGAAGAAGTATTAATGTGTCTGATAAGTATGAGTGAGAAGAGTTCATAAAGTTGGATTGTGATTATGAGTGAAAAGTCATTACAGCTGTGTGATGAGTATAAGTAAGACAGTCATAAAGCTGTCTAATACAGATGACTGAAAATAAATCATAAAGTTGTCTTATTAGGATGAGTGAGATGTCATAAAATTGTCTGATAAGGATAAGTAAGATGATGTCATACAGCTATCTGATGAAGATGAATGAAAACAAATTATAAAGCTGTCTTATTAGGATGAGTGAAAAGAAGTTATAAAGTTATCTGATGAGGATGAGTGAGAAGAAGTTATGAAATGTGACGAGTCTTCAATTATTTATTCTTAACCCTTCAGCTTCTGTAGCCGAATTTGTGCTGGGTCTTCTTATGTTGTCTCCAGTTCCTTTCTCTATGTTTTTTTTTTTATCTCTATCTGCCTGTTAACCCTGGAGATTCCATAATAAGAACTGCCCTGTAATGCTACCAACAGATTTCCTCAATGTGTGTCCTATCCTAAATTAGACAGCTGAGAATGTGCTGCTCACTTGCCCACAATCCTCCACAGAAAGAAGAAAGCTACTGCTGGGTTCTCAAACAATCACAAACACTCTAAACAGCACCACTCCAAACACTCTATACAGCACCACCCCAAACACTTTATACAGCACCACTCCAAACACTCCATACAGCACCACACCAAACATTATATACAGCACCACTCCAAACACTCTAAACAGCCCCACTCAAACACTCTATACAGCACCACCCCAAACATTCTATACAGCACCACTCCAAACACTCCATACAGCACCACTCCAAACACTGTACAGCACCACACCAAACACTATATACAGCACCACACCACTCTATACAGCACCACACCAAACACTCTATACAGCACCACTCCAAATACTCTATACAGCACAACACCAAACACTCTATACAGCACCACACCAAACACTCTATACAGCACCACTCCAAACACTATACAGCCCCACTCCAAACACTCTATACAGCACCACTTTATACAGCACCACTCCAAACATTCTATACAACACCACTCCAAACACTCTATACAGGACCACTCCAAACACTCTATACAGCCCCACTCCAAACACTCTATACAGCCCCCACTCCAAACACTATATACAGCACCACTCCAAACACTCTATACAGCACCACTCCAAACACTCTATATAGCACCACACCAAACACTCTATACAGCACCACACCAAACTCTATACAGCACCACACCAAACACTCTATACAGCACCACTCCAAACACTCTATACAGCACCACTCCAAATACTCTATACAGCACCACTCAACAACTTCAGTACACAAGCAAATTCTTTAACTTGGCACTGGCCACTAACAAGCAATGAGCTCAGTAACCCTAGTTAATCAACAACATTCACCTGGTGTTGTTCTGTGTTGCCCTGCATGATGGGACTCCGTGTCCACATCTCAGCCATGATACGGCCAGCTCCCCATAAGTCTATGGCAGGCCCATAATTCCTCTCTCCAAGCAGCAGTTCAGGGGGTCGGTACCACAAGGTCACTACCCTGTTTGTGTACCGGTTCAGTTTGTCACTGTCAAGGATAACGTAAGAGGTGTGAGGTTTGAACATGAACAACAACATGTAAAGTCAGTTCTGATATTAACAAAAGGGATAACAACGCAAGCATTTCTTCATGACATCTCTTTATTTTCTTTATATGGTAACTGAGATGGTTGTTGGACATCTCTTTCTTTTCTTTGTATGGTAACCATGACGATTGTTGGACATCTCTTTCTTTTCTTTGTATGGTAACTGAGATGGTTGTTGGACATCTCTTTATTTTCTTCCTTTTTTATGGTAACTGAGATGGTTGTTGGACATCTCTTTATTTTCTTTTTATGGTAACTGAGATGGTTGTTGGACATCTCTTTATTTTCTTTGTGTGGTAACTGAGATGGTTGTTGGACATCTCTCTATTTTCTTTATATAGTAACTGAGATGGTTGTTGGACATCTCTTTATTTTCTTTGTATGGTAATTGAGATGGTTGTTGGACATCTCTTTTTTTCTTTGTATGGTAACTGAGATGGTTGTTGGACATCTCTTTCTTTTCTTTGTATGGTAACTGAGATGATTGTTGGACATCTCTTTCTTTTCTTTGTACGGTAACCGAGATGGTTGTTGGACCTCTCTTTCTTTTCTTTGTATGGTAACCGAGATGGTTGTTGGACATCAGTTTATTTTTTTTTTTAAATGCAGGCTTTGTTATTTTATTCCACACGTGGCTGTCATGTGATACTGTTTGTATCTCTGCAGACTGTACATTAAATAAAGCTCGTCTTACTGCCTAGAAAAATAGAGCTCTTTTTATTGGGTAGTAAATAAAATAAAGCTCTTTTTACTAGCTTAAAAAATAAAGCTCTTCTTACTGGCTTAAAAATAGAGCTCTTCTTACTGGCTTAAAAATATAAAGCCTTCTCTTATTGGCTAGTAAATAATGCTCTTCTTATAGGCTTAAATCTTTTCATTTTTTATCCTTAGAAATCGATACTTTAAAACATCAGTTTCCATTTAACATCATTGTTTTTATGATAAAAAACTACATAAAATTTATTTAAACGTAAAAAGTTTCTTTTAAAACAAGTTTTATAAGAAAATTATCACTGTTAAAGTCATGGCTGACCATCGAAAGCAATCACCGCCATTTTCTATAAAAGTCAACTGTCGCTGGAAAAAATTAAATAATGAACTTCAGTGACGACTTCAGTGATGAATTCATCACTGATTCTGCTGATGATTATGTCTGGGAGATTGAAGCATTGGATTCAGACATGGATATTGACCATAATGTCCCTGCTGACCCAATTTATAAAGCAGACACTGGAAGGTACTTAGCAAGAACGAATCTCAAACCCTAGCGCTAGGGATTTTAAAAAGCCAAGAATTGAATAAAGTTAAAAATAAAGCTTGCCTTATTGGCTAGTAAATAAAGCTGTTCTTATTGGCTAAAAAAATTAAGCTCTTCTTACTGGCTTCAAAAGAGAGTTCTACTTACTGGCTAGTAAATAAAATAATTTGTAGGTGGCTATAAAAATAAAGCTCTTCTTCTCCCGCTGTAATCATACGTGGAAGACATTTTTATTATTGATGGATATATAGTTGCATCTTATAGACTTTTCCACCTCACTACATTGTACCAGCAATTCGGTGATGTACCATAGTAATAATAGCCCCTTCAGCCATAACTGACTATGGGAATGCACCCATGAGGTGACAGCCCTCAGCTGCTTATTTTCCTGGTGTTCCTCCTTTCAACGTTTTTCTCTCTTCTGCTTGCAGTGAGAGCTTCTTTTCATCCAATCTGAGGAGGTGCTGTAGAGAGCACAGCCACTTGGTGTGATAGACAGCTTCATCCTCCCAGGTTGCTGGATTATGTCCAGTGTCCTCATGTCTCTCATTGTCCACGGCTGTGGTCAATGAACTGTTCTTTTGCCATCTGCCAGTTGTCTGTAGAAGGTATCTTTCGGGATGTGACCATCTTTAATGTGGTGGACATGGCCAAGCCAGCATAATCTGTGGTGTCTAATCAGTGTATACATGCTCTGAAGGCCAGCACATAACAGAACCTCGACATCTATCACTTTGTCCTTCCATGAAATACCGAGGATATGGCATAGACACAGCAGATGGAAGGTATTGAGCCTTATTTCTTGCTTAGCATAGGTTGTCCATGTTTCTTGCCATTATAGACATGTGTGATATTAAAAAAAAAAACATTAAATAAAGATTTTGCTTTGCAGTTTATCATGTTTTATTAGTTTTTTATTTGTTGGAATATCAGTACAAACTTTATTTGTTGTTGGAGAATCAGTACAAGCTTTACTTATTTTATAGTATTACTATCAGTTAACATAATTACTATTCTCTGCACCGCTTTTGGGTCCCTGCAACACACGGGCCAAAACAATTGATACATGGATGCTTAAAAACTGCAGCATTTTTACCTGAAAGCCCTTGCAAGTCCAAAGTCTGCCAATTTCAGTTTTCCAGTTTTGGTGATGAGAATGTTTGCTGCCTTCATGTCCCGGTGAAGAATCTTGTTGCTGGACAATGGGAGAAATACAAAGCAATAACAGAAGAGTTCCTCCAGCAATGCCACAGAGCCAAGAACAAAATCTGATCTGTCAGAATCTTATTTTTACTTACAAAATCTGCCAGATTTGGATCAGATAAGCCATGAGATGATCTCTCTCTCTCACACATACACATATTGTTGCAGATTATTTTATGGCTGTGGAGTACCTATGCTTTTAAAGGGAGTACATGCACGTGTGTGCATCACACACACACACACACATATATATATAATTCAGGGTTCATAACAAATTTCTTCAAGCATTTTCCAGGCTTTTTTCAGGTCCAGCACGTGATTTTCAAGGATGGGAAACTCTAATCTTTTCCTCATCTAATTTTCACAGATCTAATTATCACTTTGCTGACCAGCAATCCGGAGCATTACCGTCTCCCATTACCAAGGGTGTTTGCAGATTTCTTTCTTTATAAAGAACTTTTTTTTAAAAAAAAAAAATTCATAAAAGATTGAAAAACAGACATCTTTTCCAAGTTTTTAGTGAATTTGTTCAACATCAGCGCAATAAAATGTTAGTGACATAGATGGTAATGAATAAAATAAGCTTGATTGACGTATTGATTTAATGATAACCACGTATATCAACATAAAAGGCTAATAAAATTGGAATAAAATGTTTTAAAAAAAACTGTATTTTTTTGTGTTTGTCTTTTTTGAATGTATTCTGCATCTGTGGCATCTGACAATGAGCGTTTGTAAATGTTTGAGTAGTTAAGTACCTCTAGTTGGAGTCAGCTGCTTTTTTTCATTAACTGGGGTTGAAGTTGTAGCTGTAGGCCTCTGCAAGAGTCTTTGTCAACGATCCACGTTGATAATCCTTGACTGTGTGGTATAACTTGAAGCAGGGTATCAGGCATAGAGGTACATTGCAATCTGGGCAGTACATGCAAGTCTGGCTTCTGTTCCCTGCAGCCTTACACACTTTACAGTCTGGTTTGTACCTTGCCCTTTCACATTTATCAATGAAGTGGTGCTCAGTAAGTTGTGTTGTTGTGACCTGTGGTTTTGAACGTGTCACATTGCGTCGAATAGCAGGTTCAATAAGTCATACTGACATCCTGATCTTCGCTTTGACCTTTTTTTGTAGAGTTGGCAGTGTTGTAGGTTATGTGCCCATGGACCAGGGCAGTTTCAACTAAGAAGTAATAAAAGAATAGGATCTGTGTGGGTAGGGGTAGCTTCCCACTTAGTTGGCTGAAGTGTACACACCTCCCATACTTTTGCTGTATTTTTCTGCAAGCACTGGCTTCTGAATTGTTCTGCCCTAAGAATTTGTCTTTCTAACTGTCTTGTTTATATTATCATTGGAGTGAACAGTGGATATAAGGTTAAATCTTTTCGTATCATGCCAGGTGACTGTCGGCATGCCTTATCTTCTGTCGCACAAAACACAGGATGATTTGTCTTTTTCAATTTGAGTTGTTTTTTCTTCAGTGCTACAGGAAAATGCTTCCTATTTTCCGCTACTGTTCCAAATGCACCAATCTGAATTTCAGGTCTTGAAATAAAGCTGAAGGCTGAATCAAAACTACCACAGAAGAGAATATGTCCCTTGTTGCGTATGAAATTTGAATAAAAACTATGGTTACTTTTCACTGAAAAAAAAAGAGTCCAAATAATCTCAGCTCTCAAGAGTTATTTCCTTGGTCACAAATGATGTCACATCTGTAGGTCTCCTAGTAGTGTTAGTTAAAAAAAAAAAAAAAAAAAAAAAAAGGGAACACACAAATAACTTATGAGTAGGCCTAAGCTATGTATATTTACCAATTCAAAATTCTACATGCATACATAATACAGTCAAACAATATTTAACTAGAACAAAAGGTAATATATATAGTAATTGGAAGGGTAATACTTATGATAAGTGAAAATCTATTAAGGTGATCCCCGGTAGAGAAAACTCGATTTTACGTACAAAATATCGATTTTTTACTTTTGAGCTTATTTTATTAAATAATCATCGAGGAATCGAATAAGCAAGATTTTATAACATAAAAAATGCATTTGATGCATCAAAAAGCATATTTTCTGTACCCACCCCCAGCTATGATTTGCAAATTTGTGCCGAAAAAGCAAGATTTGTTGCTCAATAATACCTTAGTTACCCTATCCATATCGGGCACTATCGGGCACTATTTGGTATCGATACACAGGGAATTTCATTGTCTGCCGTAATATCGCAAATTCGAAACTATTTTTTTTCATAGCTCTGAGTGAAATGTGTTTGAAAATTTCCGTAATTTTACGCTAATTGCCTTATAAGGAGTTGTCACGTGGTGACCTCATTCCCTCATTCCCGACTCATTGAAGACACAATCGTAAACAACTGTTTTGATTGGTCATAACAACATTTGGGCTGCGTGCGCAGATGCGGAAAAAGCAACAGCCGTTTCCGCCAGTCAACAATTATTGTTTGCTGAAAGTTCGATATTTTTTCTTGTTTAAATTTCAGTGAATTGTGTTCTATTACTTCAAAATGGGTAGAATAAGTAAGAGATCAAAGCAAATATCTGCTGCCAGGTTGCGTCGACAGTATGTGATTTCTACTAGTGGTAAAGGTAAGACAGAATTAGCGGTGAATTATACAAAAACTGATAGGCCTATACAAACAACGTGGAATTTCTGCATCCCACTCATCGATAGGCCCATGGTTCACATTGCAGATCCAGTAGTGCCTGGCCCAAGTCGATCTGATATAAAAATTAGCTTGAGCACGAGCAAGAATGTTGCATCTCATAATACTGTCTGCGCTCAGCCTAAACCTACGTATAAAAACCATTGTCGATATTTCTTTCTTCAACAACCTTCTTAAAAATGTATGTTGCAATTTGTGTAAGCAAAGCACATTGCAAACAAGAACTGACAACACCAAGTCTAAAGGTTTCTCTTTCTTTCTTCCTGGAAGTTGTGTGTCACACATGTGAAAAAGCAATTTCTAGAACGTACACATCCGAGAGGGAACCAGCAGGCCGCGGCCCTCGTGGACATGCAATCAACAAATCTGCTGTTCTTGGTGCCCTCATGTCTGGAATGGGCCCATATACATTTAATCTCTTCTGTGAGAACCTAGACCTCCCTGGCCTGCACCAGAAAACATTTCATAAATATGCAGATCAAATTTTTGATCATTTGGATACCATGCACTCTACAGTATTTCAACGTTCCGTCAGCATCGTCCGAGCTGAACACGCTAAGAGTCAGCATCGTACCATTAATAAAAAAGAAGTCATTGACATCGCTGTCAGCTTTGATGCAACATGGCTAACTAGAGGTCATAAGTCACTGATAGGTGTTGGCAGTGTTATTGACATCTTGACTGGCATGGTCATCGATACGCATGTTATGTCTTCCTTCTGTCACACCTGTGAGACTACTGGACAGTGGCAACTAAAAAATCAGCCTGACAAATTTGAAAATGGAAAGCAGAGCATCAGAAGGACTGCGGCCGTAATTACGAAGGGTCAGCCGGAATGATGGAGGTAAAAGCCTGTGAAGTTCTCTTTCTTCGTTCAGTCGCAAATCACAAGCTACGCTACACTGTTTTGCTATCAGATGGCGATTCCAAGGCCTACAACAGACTCTGCGACATCAAACCGTATGGACCAGAAGTTGACATAACCAAAGAAGAGTGCGTCAACCATGTTGCAAAGTGATTAGGCACTGCACTGAGGACACTGATTACTGACTGCAGTAAACAAAAAGTCACCCTTGGGGGAAATGGCCGTGGTCGTCTAACCCAAAATGCCATACGAAAATTGTGTATTTACTACACCAGGGTCATCCGCAAGCATAGTACAGCCCCAGAGATGAAACAAGCCATCATGGCTTCTCTCTACCATGGGTATTCGACAAACGACAAACCCCAACATAATTTGTGTTCCCCAGGCAAAGACTCCTGGTGTTTCTATCAGGCTTCCATCGCCAAAGGAGAAGCTGCCGGACCACACGAGACCAAGGTTCACACTCCGCTAGACTACAACCTGCTCCATAAGCACTTAGCCCCTATTTATGAGCGTCTTACTGATCAGCATTTGCTGAAGCGATGTCAGCTAGGTGCTACACAAAATGCAAATGAAAGCCTACACAATGTTATATGGAGTCGTTGCAGCAAGCGGAAATTTGTTTCATTAAAAAAAGCCAAATTCAGTGTCCTTGTGGCCATTGGAGAGTTCAACTTTGGTCCATCAGCCAGTGCAGAAATAAAAAGGCTGTGTGGTCAAGCATCTGGAACAAACTCAATACGCCTTGGACAGGTGTGACTGAGGAAACGTCTGGCCAACAGCCAGAAACATGAGGCTGACAAACTTGTAAAAAGAAGAAAAATTAGGCAAGAGGCAAGACAAAGGCGAGAGGAGGAACTGCAAGAAGCTGAAGGAGGTGCAGCATATAGTCCTGGAGGATTTTAAACACATTCAGCCCCCCAGAATGGAGTATATTGGACAAGACAAGGCACTCGGTGAGTAAAATGCATTTTTCTTAAAACTAACATTTTATTAACAAAAAATGTTATTTTTTACAAACTATCTAATAGATCAGTCTGAAATTTAGCATGCATGTAGTACACGTTTATACCTTTAAATTATCACATGCTTTTCTTGATATTTTAGTAATTTGCTTTGATATATTTTTTTTAAATATTTTTTTTTCATTTTTTCATACAAATAAGGTGCATTTTTTTTTTAAATCATTAAAAATAGAATTTTAAACTTATCAAAAAAAGCATGTGACAAATTGTTTTAATTGTCAGTCACAATATGTGTGTGCAATTTGATAAAGTTTGGTCAATGGTAAACATAAGATTTTTGCTCTTGAAAGTTGGTGAAAAACCCAATATGGCGGTTGTTTTTTTTTTGGTTACCATGTAGAAGGAAAGAAGAAAAATTAGGCAAGATAAAGGCAAGAGGAGCAGCTGCAGGAAGCTGAAGGAGGTGCAGCATATAGTGCTGGACAATTTTAAACACATTCAGCCTCCCAGAATGGAGTATATTGGACAAGACAAGTAACTCGGTGACTAAAATGCATTTTTCTCAAAACTAACATTTTATTAACAAAAAAATGTTATTTTTTACAAACTATCTAATAGATCAGTCTGAAATTTGGCATGCATGTAGTACACGTATATACCTTTAAATTATCACATGCTTTTCTTGATATTTTAGTAATTTGCTTTGGTATATTTTTTTTAAAATATTTTTTTTTTCATTTTTTTCATACAAATAAGGTGCATTTTTTTTTAAATCATTAAAAATAGAATTTTAAACTTATCAAAAAAAAGCATGTGACAAATTGTTTTAATTGTCAGTCACACTATGTGTGTGTAATTTGATAAAGTTAGGTAAATGGTAAAACATAAGATTTTTGCTCTTGAAAGTTGGGTGAAAAACCCAATATGGCGGTTGTTTTTTTTTTTGGTTACCATGTAGAACGGAAAGAAGAAGAAAAATTAGGCAAGATAAAGGCAAGAGGAGCAGCTGCAGGAAGCTGAAGGAGGTGCAGCATATAGTGCTGGACAATTTTAAACACATTCAGCCTCCCAGAATGGAGTATATTGGACAAGACAAGTAACTCGGTGACTAAAATGCATTTTTTCTCAAAACTAACATTTTATTAACAAAAAATGTTATTTTTTTACAAACTATCTAATAGATCAGTCTGAAATTTGGCATGCATGTAGTACACGTATGTACCTTTAAATTGTCACATGCTTTTTTTGATATTTTAGTAATTTGCTTTGATATATTTTTTTAAATATTTTTTTTTCATTTTTTTTTCATACAAATAAAGTGTAATTTTGTTTAAAAATCATTAAAAATAGAATTTTAAACTTATCAAAAAAAGCATGTGACAAATTGTTTTAATTGTCAGTCACAACATGTGTGTGCAATTTGATAAAGTTTGGTCAATGGGAAACATAAGTTTTTAGCTCTCGAAAAGTGGTGAAAATCCAATATGGCGGATGTTTTTTTTTGGTTACCATGGTAACCACATGTTTTTTAACAAAATAAACTGTGGAATTTGGTTCATGAACATACACTGTGTCTATTGAGCACATAAAAAGTTTGAAAATGTTATTAGAACAAAAGTTAGTTTTCACTGTAGGACAGCCCCTTAAATACCTAACTGGAGACTGCAGGCCTTTACACCCCCCCCCCACCCCCCCACCTTTACTATTTTTGTTGGGTTTTGTTTCGTTTGTTTGTTTAGATTTAAAAAAAAAAAATTAATTTAATTTTTTTTTTTAATTTTAAATAACATAGGCCTATCCACAAAAATTGATTGATTTTCATTTAATCCTAATTATAGTGATTTGACAGATGTGAATGCCACTTTCTAATGTATCGGTGGTTATTCATGTTATCTGGAATTGAAAACATGTAGACCTATCCTAATTAGCCTATAACCCTTCAGAGGTAGAACGGATAAGTCTTTCATCATAAATATAATAAAAAAGCATTTCAAAATATATTTATTTCCAAAAAATGTGGTGAAATGAACAGTGGGACATGGGTCTGATAATAGGGTATGCTATAGGATATGGAATATCCATCAAATTTCTATTCCTGACATCTTAAACTGTGTCAAATATATTCCCGTATGCAGAGGTAAACCAAGAAATTTTGTTCAAACGCTGGCCTATAGGCTAATTTTGGCCATGGTTAAAAATTAAACTGTAAATAGGCCTACATTGTAAATACAGACACAAGTACAGTAGGTCTATCCTATAAACTGGACTTATTTAAATAGATTTTTTATAAATGAGAATAAATGAATTTATTACTTTATGACGAGTGCTAAAAATAAATCTGCGTTTATGTCGTAAACGCAAAGCGCCGAAAACTTCTGGAAATTGATTTAGTGTGCAAAAGGGAAGTAAAAATTGTACGGTAACTTTTACAATTTTTACTTCCCTTTTGCACACTAAATCCATTTCCAGAAGTTTTCGGCGGTTTCGTTTTCGGCGCAATTTTTGCGTTAATGGCGTAAACGCAGATTTATTTTTAGCACTCGTCGCATCTGATGTTGCAAAAAATACCATCAATAACCGAAAAATGGACACAAAGTAACGAACTTTCGATTTCGTATTTTTTTTCAAGGTCCGATGTGGAAATTTCAAGGCTTTTATCCATTTTTCCAGGCTTTCAAGGCCTGGAATTTTTTTTTTCTTCGTTTTCCAGGTTTTTCAAGGTTTTTCCAGGTCGCTACGAACCCTGATATATGTAGTAAGTAAGTAAAATATTTGCTTGATCATTGTATGTATAGATATACATATAGCATGTCTCATTATTTCAAAGTATTGTATTTGAAATACTACTATCATATGTGACAGATTATAAAGCATTCATGTGTTCTTTACTGCTGTAAGTGGTAGTGATGAATTAGAGTGTGTGACTAGGCATTTAATACAAGTCCAGAGGTTTTACTGTCCTCCTCTCTGGTTAGAGGACTCATTGACAGAGGCACTACCATGGGGCCCTCAAATGCATATAAGAGTAGTTAAGAACAGGATTATTTAACAATACAGATATTTATATTCAAAGCAGGGGCACTGATGATGAAACCTGTTGGGGCCCTCCCATGACCTGTCAATTGGGGACCCCTTCCCCTTACATCTGTTTACAGGCATTACATACACAGAGTAGGGTGTGTGGGTGTCTTGTCTACATCACTGATTCCAACCAATAAGAGATCAGTCATGTAGTAGAACTATGGGAAAAACTGAAATGAAGCTCTTACTGACAACAGCATCTCAACATTATTGTTAAAATTACTCATTACAGAATACAGTATTCCACCAAGTTTTGTTTACACGTGAATGTTGTACAGATACATTTTTTTTTCCACATGCAAATATTGTATAAATCACATTTTGTCTAAACATATGGATGTTGTACAAAATCCACCATTAATCTACATATGAAATATTATTACAGACCATGTGACAGATCACATTTTGCCTACATGTAAATGGATAGATCATGTTGAGTTTAACTGTGAACGTTGAACAAATCCTATTGTGTCTACATGTGAATGTTGTACTGATCTCATGTTTCATCTACATATGATAAATGTTGTGCAGATCATGTTTTGTCTGTATGTGAATGTTGTAAAGATCACATTTGGGTCCTACATGAAAAATGATCAGATCAGTTTCTTTTTCTTACACGTGAAATACTGTGTACAAATCCCGCTTTGTCTACGTGTGAATACTGTACAAATCCTACTTTGTCTACATCTGAAATGCTACACAGAATATTTTTAAAACCAACCTGTGAATGTAGTAGAGGCCATTTTAACAGCTGCTGCATGACATCTTTCTTAATCTCAGCAAGACTGAACTTGACTTGAGGGTTGCTGGAGCAATCCAGCAAGATCATGCTCACACAATTGACAGAATTCAAAGACCAGGTAGACAGTTTGACTTGAAAACGGTTGTATGGGGGTTGCTAAGGTAAGATTATGAAAATATATATATATTCTGAAAATGTTATATGGAGTTTGTTGTGGTAATATCAATGTAAGAAAATAGAGCAGAGAAAGCAGGGAGAGAAGTCATCAAGGAAAAAATATAACAAAGACTGTTCATGGCAAAAATTCTTTAAGATATATTGGATAAAGACAGTGCACATAGCAAAGATCCTTTAAGATTCCAGAATAAAGACAGTGCACATAGCAAAGATTCTCAAAGGTTCACAGACCAAAGACCGTGTTCATAGAAAAGATCCTTTAAGATTTACAAAATAATGATTGCGTTTATAGCAAAAATTCATAAAGATTCATAAGGATAAACTAAATTGTGTTCACAGCACAGATCCTTTAACTCTTTGGATCCATAAGTTATTTGCCACCCTGTGCCATAATTATTTTTTGAAGAATTCTAAACGGTGAAGTGTACTGAACTTTTAGTGTAAATTTTATATTTTAAACTTTTTTCTGTTGAACATGTACTTATTAAGAATACCAAACTGGACTGTAGGGAAATGGAGAGAGAATTGTAATAATATAATGTCTTTGGAAGTAATTAACACAAGTGTTCGTTATACTTTAAACATTTTGCATGTAAAATTGAAAAACACTAAAAAGTTAACTGCAGAATTACGATCTTACCAAAGACAAATATTACAGTTGTAGACAATAAAACTTTCTTTTTAGTCTTCAAACGTCCAAGTTTAATCCTTATACAAAGTAAAAAAAAAACATGCTTATGGCCACAATTAGTACATTTATTGTTATTCAACACCAGTTTTTTTTCTGTGGTCCTTTGTAAGTCCAAAAAAAATAAATTATGCAATCGTGCAATTACGCAATTTTCAAACAAATAAAGAAGAATAACGTCATATAAAAACTTTTTTACTCTTGTTTAATGTTTGCAATAATAGTATCCCTTGCTTCATCCCTCTACCAAGAACTAGTGATTAGATGTTATGGTAGGGTCTAGTTTGTTGCTTTTTTTTGATCGGCCAGAATATAGAGTAGATAGACTGAACGCCCACTCAATCAACTGAAAATCTAGTGTGTCTAAGCTTTTCTGCACAGATTCCATATTTTTGACAACAAACTGTGACTACCAAACAATCATCGTCAATGTCAGCAATGTTTATAAAAGTAGTTCAATTGATACACAATTTATTTGCTTAGGAGGCGCTATAGAAAATGTAAAATATAAAGCGTGACGTAATCAATTTCTCTAGCAATAACATACGAAAACCGCAAAACGATGAACCTTCACAAAAATTGTCCAAAAATAACATCACAAGGACACGCACATGTGCTTATTATTAACTCCAGTCAAATTAGTTGTTTTTTAATAGGTACGCAGAAGGTCATTCTACAAAGTTTAATGTATGAACGTGCATTAAATTGGATCGATTTTTTAGGGTTTATAATCGTGATAAACCAAAAAACACGCTCTGACATGTTCCAATCTGACACGGCTCATGAATTATGCAATTCTAGAAAAAATTGTCTACAATTAAATTTTTTTAACCAACAGGAAAACTGGGGGTTAACATATCTCATTCCAAATACACTCACCCAAACCTAACAACCAACCCAACTCACAAAACCATCACCAGTAGGTTCACCA
>JAMPIV010006422.1:0-109374 GCA_024509875.1 Oreohelix idahoensis
GTGGGGAGGAAGTGTGGAGGAGAGGTGGGGGAGTGGTGGAGGGGTTGGAAGGGAATTAGGTGGGGATGGTGGGGGAGTTGTATGGGGGGAGAGTTGGGGTGGATGGGGGGAGAATAATGGGTGGGAGGGGGGGGGAATTAGAGATATGAAGGGGGGTTATAGGGTGTGTGTTATGGGGTTTGTTTATGTAGTTGAGGGGGTGGGTGTGGATTGGTGAGTTGGGAATTTGGGGTGTGTTGAGTGGGGTTGGAGAGTGAGGAATTTGATTGGAGTGGTGGGTGGGAGAGTGGGGGGGGATAATGAAGGGTGATGGGGTAGGAAGTTTTTTAATGAGTGGGATGTGTGAGAGGGGTGAGTCAATATGATGGGGGGGTTTCTTTCGGCTTGTTGGGTAGGAGAATTTAATGATGGAGGGGGTGTCAGTATTGAGGGGGTCTTTTAAAAGGGTAAGTTTTTTGGAAGTGCTTGATAAATCATGTAACATGTTAGTGGGTAATGTGTTTTGGTATGGTTAGGGTAGGGATTGTTATTACGGAAGTAATCCAGATTGGGGGGGAGTAGAGTAGGGGAGGATGATGGGTTTTTACGGTGGACTTGAGTTATGATGGATTAGTTGATTGGTTAATAGGTGTTGATTTTGAAATGGGGAAATGGTGTTTATGAGGGTACTGATAATTACATTTTAGGGTATTTAATTATAATATGAGTTTTGTTGTCATTAACTGGGTTTAATAGGATTGTCCCCTGAAATATTCCTTATGAGTTTAGTATAAAATTAGATTTGGTAATGGCTTAAGGGTTGATGGGTAAAATTTTGGGAGGATTATAATGCAATGATTTGTGGGTGTTTCAGGGGATTAAAAGGTGTTACTAGGTGGTGGTCTGTTTAGCATACCTCCATGGGGAAGTGGTGGGGGGCCCCATCTGTTTTCATTTTTCTTTTTCTGTTGTATGGTGAGAATTCCCTAATTGGGGTACCTTTAACAGGTGTTTCCAAATTAGCAAGGTTATGGCTGGTGAATGATGGGAGTTGTTTTTGTTTAATTTTGATAAATGCACCTACGAAAGTAGTTACCGATTTCTTGCAGCATTTTCAGCTTCTACGGCCAGTTCATTGATGAAATGTCTTTTATCTCTTCGAGTTTTTGTCTTCACTTCTTTATTTAACAAGTTATAAGTTAGTTTGCAAGATTCAACTGCATTATGTGTACTTGCCGCTAGTTGTTTAAGTTTTGCTGTTTTCCTTTCTTGTATTTTATCCCAAGTATCTTCTCTCATCCATTTTTTCTTTTTATGTACTAGGTATCCGGTGGTCGCTACAGCTGCTTCTGTCATTGCTGTTCTCAGTTGTTTCCCATTTAGTATCGATTGTCTTGGTGGTGATATCGTTGTCAATTTTGCCTAAAGCATCGAAATAGTTGTTCATTTTGACATTATATTCCTTCTTTATATCATTTGATTGCAGTCTGTGTACATCTATTCTTCTATTTTTATTCGGTTGGTATAACTTCTTCAGTTTAATTCTCATTTTAGCTATGCAGAGGTTATGATCGCTTCCGATCTCTGCACCTCTGTATGCTCTGACGTCTTGAACTGATGAGCGAAATTTAGCGCTTATGCAGAAGTGATCTATCTGGTTCTTAGTTCTGCCATCAGGTGAATTCCATGTTATCTTGTGGATATTCTTATGTGGAAAGATGGTGTCTGCCACAACGAGGTTTGATATTTCACAAAGTTCTAGAAGTCTTTCGCCATTTTGATTCATACAGCCTATGCCATGAGTACCGAGATATCTTTGTACTCCATCGTTGTTGTCACCTACTTTGGCGTTAAAATCACCCATGACTGCTATTATGTCATGCTTGGGTATTGTGTTGATGGTACTTAGAAGTGCTTCATAGAAGTCATCTTTTGTGGTATCAAGAGCGTCGTTAGTTGGTGCATAACATTGTACAATTGAGAGCTTGAAAAATCGTGTCTGAAATCTAGCTAATATTAGCCTCTCATTGATAGGTACCCAGCTGATAAGCGATGCTGCTGCTTTCTGTGTCATTATATCCAACTAAATATCAACTTTATCAGCCATGTGGCGTGCTCAGGCGCGAGCTAGAGGTATCGGGACCGCGCATTTGTCAAACGGGCAGATTCTGACAGACCTGGTAAAGGATTCATCGCTCACACGAGACGTAGGAAGAATCTGCTAAATGCGACATTCCGAGATGCTTTCACATTCGTTGTTTTAAGTCATCACTCAGTGTGCCCTCGTTGTACATTTGCTGGTATGTCAGTCCTGGTTTATATCTACTGCCATAACTATTGCTGCTTCGGCTACTACTATTTCTACTGCTGCTAATGCCACGACTACTACTACGACTACTACAACGTCTACTACTACTTCTACTACTACTACTACTAATACTACTACTACTACTACTACTACTACTACTACTACTACTGTTATTCCAGAACAAGGACTGCCTTGTAATGCTTTCAACATGTTTCCTCAATATGTGCCCTATTCTTCGCCAGCGTCTTCTTATCATTATTTCTTACTCCACAGACTTGTCTAGTTCTTGTCTTCAGTTCCACTTTAGGTCTTCATCAGTTTCATATTAATGATCTTGTCATCAGTTCCACATTATTGATCTTGTCATCAGTTCCATTTTAGTTATCCTGTCATCAGTTCCACATTAGTTATGTTATCATCAGTTCCACATTTTCCACATTAATGAATCTTGAGTCCCATTGTGCATTTTCCACATTAGTTGATCTTGTCATTAGTTTCCATCCATTATTAGTGATCTTTATCATCAGTTTCCGCTTTCCTCTTTAGTTATCATGTCATCAGTTCCACATTAGTTATGTTGTCATCAGTTTCACATTAATGATCTTGTCAGCAGTTCCACATTATTGATCTTGTCATCAGTTCCCCTTTAGTTATCCTGTCGTCAGTTCCACATTAGTCATGTTGTCATCAGTATTAAAATAATGGGGAAAGCTTGAGATACCATTTTATCCAGTCCACGTAAGCACCCATTGTATATTTTTATGAGGACAGTGCATAGTTATTAGGTTTTGATTATAGGAGTAATCGTTTTTGATATTGATCCGGCGCAAGGATATTGCGCTTACGTTTGTACTTAGTTTTTAGGGCCAGAAAATATATTAATTTGCTTATTATGTTTATGGCCTGAATTCATATGTATTACATATTATTAGTACAAGTAGAATCAGTCCTATATTGTATATTTTGGATGGGTAGGCGGGACTAGATTCTTGTTATTCCGGTCTAGCGGAAGTATGAGTTGTCTTGACAAGTCGTGATGAGTTCCGATGTACCGTGATAATGGCGGGTACGCACTTTTCAAAGGGCTGGTAGATTCTTAAGGAAATATGATTCATGAAGTGGTTTTCTTCTAAAGGAGATGGTATCTCTACTATAGTTTATGTTAGAGACTCTCCTAAGGTACGGTACAATGTATAATTCGGACTCCATGTATTGCCAGACCCTATTTTGATGATCTCATGTCGATTCGACCTAGATGGAACATTGTGCTTCGTATCGCTAGGGTCGTGTTTTGTATCGACAAAGATGACAGACTTTCCTACAGCGGTTATGGCTACGTGAACTAACCTGATCACCGTAGAGCTGTATGGGAACATTTATGAAATCATTTATATACCCATTATAAATTAACTCTGGCTTATATTCTCCTTCCTATGAATGAGTGAACGACAACTCAGGGAGGCGGCCATGTTAGATTTCGGTCATCATATGTTTTGATCACTGCCAAGAGAACAGATTATTTATCCTATTATCGGACAGTGACAGGGAGATCTCAATCTTGCTAGAAACCCCCTCTTTCGTGGTTTCATAATATATGCTACAAACTATGGACGTCAAGTAACTTTAGTTATTTACCGATCTGCCTTCACTGACGCGTTTAGTCAGATAGGGGGATGCGGCCATAATGTATCATGACAATTGAACTTTTGATGTACTGCCCATTATTTCTGAATGTGTCATGACTTCAGATCTGCTATGTATACCTACAAATTGATATGTCAACATACCATGATGTACTCGTATGTCCCAGTGTGTACGTCTGAATAAATTGAGTAAACAAAGATTCCAGCAGTCTGCATTGGTGCCTTGTAGACACAAGTGTATGAGTGGTTATATTGGTCAGCACACGAACAGTACACCATTCGCGGTAATCACACTCTACACTTCTACTTCATACATACACCATCCTGCGTCGGTTGGAGTGACCAAGTTTAGGGCCTGCTTCCCCTGGAGCCTTTGCCTTCCCTAACTCAGGACTAGGGTGAGTTACCCATTTACAGCTGGGTAGACTGGGCATGCCTGATCTCAACAACACACCACTCTTCCTTACAGAGCATACAGACTGACACTTTACAGAGTGGGAAATAAACAAATAAAGAAGAAAGAAACTTTACAGTGGCGAGCCAGATTCCTGGGTCCAGCTTACGCAGTTTTGTGTTGAGAATCACAGTTTACAGCTGAAAGAACATTTGTTTGAACACATCAACACCAGTAGGACAGCTATACAGTCGATGTCAGCTTGACCTGTATTACCGATAGGATGCTGTATCTAGGTCAGCGCTTGTTGACAGTTTTTCGCTGTACAGACAGTATTACACAGGACAGTGGTATCAAGTGTAGAAAATATCTGGAGCAGTATTGTTGACATTTCTCAACGTACAGAAGAATCACAGTGTTGTTGAACATAAAGTGCATAGTTCATCGTTGGATCTTCATATGCTCTACAGAGAAAAATTGACAGTGTAATAGTTTAAAATTAAATCTATTACTGAATAAAGTGGCAAGTTATTATTATTTAAATAAACTGTGCCTGCTTTACAACACTATACCTGCAACACATTCCATTCATGATATAAATTATATTGTATGCTATATGCTATTTATGTTTACATGTTATTTGTTATGTGGTAAATTAGTTTATGTTCTGTGTGACTAGTACAAGGTATGCCGAGTGACATTGGTCTGGTACTAGTATTCTATAGGTACACATTTTCTTAATTGGAAATTTGTTAGCAACAATTTGCTGCTATTTCTGTTAGTTGTGATGAGGTGTTCTTTTCTTCGTTGTTTTTGTTAATAATTTTGTGTTCCTTAGTTTTGTTTGATTTGTTTGCATTTGTTGGTCTAATCTTTTCTATTTTTGATTTCTTTACACCCTTATGTTTATACACTGTGGCGTTATTTGTCTTGTTATCTTATTGCAGTTATCATCACGGATTCTGTGATCATTTTTTTCATTTCTCCTATTTAATTTAATTTGATCTCTGCAAATGTTTTCAGATTGTCTTTTCTTGTTTGTCCTTTGTAATGTCTTTAGTTGACATATGACACAGGAGTTATAGTGGTATACACTGATAGTATAGTACAGATCAGTACTTTATGATTATTTTCCACAGGTACCCAAGTGATCTTTGATTACATTGAGGTATACAAGACCTTTGTAAGGCTTGTCTCCCACAGTATTTGAGATACAGTTATTGTTGTCCACAGGTACTCAAGTTATCATTGGTTATTATAAACCATACAAGTTTGGACTAAGACTAAGTCTATGGTATAGACTTGTCTCCCATTAAAGTGAAAGAGGGTAATTTATTTACTTTTTCAGGTTTCTGATTTAAGAAGACAATATGTCTACATTAGATTATTTTATTGCACAAGGAAAATCTCTTGATAAGACTGGAAAAGACTTAGAACAATGGGCTGTTGCTCAATATGACAAAGCATTAGCTGCTGAAGAGAGAAAAGCTGCTGCTGAAGAAAAAAAAGCTCTGGCTGAAGAAAAAAGATTAGAAAGAGAAGCTGCTGCTGAAGAAAAAAAAAGCTGCTGCTGAAGAAAAAAAAAGCTCTGGCTGAAGAAAAAAGATTAGAAAGAGAAGCTGCTGCTGAAGAAAAAAAAGCTCTGGCTGAAGAAAAAAGATTAGAAAAAGAAGCTGATACTGCTGCTGAACTAAAGAAATTGCAGATGCAAGTGGAGGAAAGGAGATTTGATGCAGAACAGAAGAAATTAGAAGCTGCTGCAGAACAGAAAAAATTAGAAGCTGCTGCAGAACAGAAAAAATTAGAAGTTGCTGCTGCTGCAGAACAGAAAAAATTAGAAGCTGCTGCAGAACAGAGAAGATTAGATAGAGAAGCTGAAGAGAGAAAAGCAATAAGAGAACATGAGTTTGAATTAGAGAAATTAAAATTGACATGTATGAGTAATGTTAATCAGGCATCTGGTGGTAATGGTAAACCCTTTGTGTACAAGGTCAAGGTACCAGCGTTTAACCCTACCAGTGATGACATAACATTTTGGCTTTCTAGATTTGAACGGGCTTGTCGATCTCATAATGAATCAGTTGTCTGAAAATCTAAAAGGGGAGTCCCTAAGTAAGTTATATTTTGTTGAAGAGGCCGACAAAGATAATTATGATGCTGTTAGGGCAGCTTTGATAAAGAGATATCAGCTGTCTGAGGAAGGTTACCGTCTTTTGTTTAAAACAATGAGACCTGAGGTAGGTGTAGAATTCTCAGATTTCATCTCAAAAGCACGAATTACACTTTCACGATGGATTGAATTATCCAAAACAGAGAAAACATTTGATGGTCTTACGGATTTATTGCTAAGAGACAAGGTCATGTCTTCTGTAAATAAATCATTCCTAGAGTTCTTACATGAGCGTAAACCTGGTACAATAAAGCAAATGGAAGAATATTGTGACCAGTATGCCACGGCACACCCTGACATGATTCTTAGTAACTCTAACATTAAAGAGAGTATGCCAGTTGCTTCGGCAACAGAATATAATCAGAATTACTCACACAAATTCCAAGGAGCTAAAAATAAATTTGATAAAAAGGTTAATTGGAATAAGTATCAAAACCAAGATAACCACTCAAATCAGGGTTCTTCTTCGAAGAACTGGAATCGGGCTGATAGTCCTCGACACGCGAGGGGTACCCATAATGTTAGAAATTCTCGGAAAGGGAGTAGCTATAGGAACTACCCAAGTGCTTCATGGAGACAAAAAAACCAATATTACAGGGATACTCAATATAACGAGCATGATGATTATGATCATGAATATTATGATTCAAACCCAAATAGGGGTTATAACAGAGGCAATAATAATTATAGAGACAATTATAACCGAGGTAGATCACAACACAAAAGACATGGTAAATCTTATTACCAGGCTAACTCTGCACAACAGGAGTTCCACGACACCGATAATCAGAATAATGATAAAAAAGACTCCAACAGTGTAGCAAATTCCGCTTTCGATTTTGCTAGAGCATTTGAGTGTTCGCAATGCAAAACATTATTCGATCCAACCACAGTTTCTACTTTAAGCTGCGGTCACCCGCTTCCCGCTCTCCATGCGTCAATTGCGCATAATGGAAGGGGTGCTCTTGTCTTTAATAGGGGCCTAATAGATGGTACTCCGGTATCAATTCTTTTCGACTCGGGGTGCACTACCATTGGAGTGAGGCAATCACTCGTAAATCCTTCTCGAGCTACAGGCAATATAGTCAAATGTGTAACATTTGGTGGCACATTGGAGAAGTACTCCACTGCCATTATCAATATTGCTACGCCTTTCTTTACAGGAGAGGTGCAAGCATGTCTCTTGCCGAATCCGATCGCTGATCTTATCATCGGTCGCATTCATGGAGTGAAAGAATGCACTCCACAGCAAATCTCTAATTGGGAAAATGTTAATATGCAATCTGCTAATGCAGTAATCACTAGGGCTCAAGCTCTTAATATGCCACAATCTTCACATTCTGAAGATAATGATGCGCAGATCCAAGATGATCCCTTGGAGATTTCCCACGATTCCTTTATCAAACAGCAGGAAGATGATCCTACTCTAAAAAAATTCTTTACTCTGGAAAAAAAAGGTGATCCGAATAAGGATACAAATCGTAAATCTTGGATTACGATGAAGAATGGCGTACTTGTACGTATGGTACAAGACTCCGCTAAGTCCATTCATTCTCAAATCCTTGTGCCTAAAAATATGAGAGTTAAAATCTTACAGCACGCTCATGATTCGCAGTGTGCTGGACATATGGGTTTTTCCCGTACTAAAGCTAGAGTTCTTCAATCTTTCTTTTGGCCTGCTGTGAATAAGGACATACGAATCTATTGTCGATCTTGTAAAGTATGTCAAGAGATTAAATCCAGAGGTCCACGCCATGATGCACCTATTCAGGCTGCAGACATTCCCATTCGGCCATTTCAAAAAATGGCGATAGACATCATTGGTCCATTTAAGATAAAGTCTGCTAGAGGACACCAATTTATTTTGACGTGTGTTGATATGTGCACACGTTGGCCGGAGGCTGTTCCTCTAAAGAGCATAACTACTGCTGATGTCGCAGATGCTCTTTGGTTAATATTTTCTCGTCTGGGGTTTCCAGCAGAAATATTATCCGACCATGGTACCCAACTCATATCGGATACCATGTCTCAAGTAATGTCGACTCTGAAGATAGAGAGATCGCTGAGTAGTATTTATCATCCTATGTCCAATGGGATGGTGGAACGTTTGAATAGAACTCTGAAAAACCTACTAGGTAAGATAACAGAAGATCATCCTCAGGATTGGGATAGGGTTTTACCCGCGGTTCTCTTTGCATATAGAGAGGTCGCCAACGAACATACAGGATTTTCTCCCTTTGAACTTGTCTTTGGCGCGAAACCGCGAGGTCCTATGTCCTTACTTCATGATCTTATAACTGCTGATAATATTGTCGATGACACAAAATCCTCTTATGAATATGTCATCGCACTTAGACACAAGATTATTGAAGCATGCAAATTGGCAACTGCTTCTTCTGAATTTGCGAAACAGAAGGCAAGGGAATTTGCCAATAAAAAGAGATGTTTGCGACAACTTTGTCCAGGTGACAAAGCATTTGTCTTGCTACCTTGTAGGGAAAATAGACTTCTCATTTCTTGGAAAGGTCCGTACGATATAATATCAAAAGTTTCCGATGTTGACTATATCGTCGATATTGACGGGAAGCGTAAAACCTTCCACATCAACATGCTCACGGAATTCCATGAACGTCCTGATTATTTACAACCTGTTTTCCAGGCAACGGACGATTTTCCAGTCCAACATGGACAGTACTCATCTCTGTCAGTAATACAGGATGAGGAAACGAGTTTCTCGGATGTAAATTTACCTTTTCCAATGATTCCTCTTCACTCTAATGAATCATGGAAAGATGTTGCAATTTCTCCAGAATTATCTCCAGGAGAGCAGAAACAAGTTTCTACTATGTTAGAACAATTTCAGGATGTCCTTACTGACATTCCTGGTCAAACTGATGTCATTCAACATGACATTATTCTTACTGACCATAGTCCTATAAGAGTCAGACCGTATCCTATCCCGATACATTTTCAAGCACAGTTAGAGAAAGAGTTAGATGAGATGATAGAGTTAAAAATTATTGAACCATCCACATCAGCATATTCTTCGCCGATGGTTATAGTACGGAAAAAAGACAATAACATACGTCTTTGCGTGGATTATCGCAAATTGAATCAAGTGACTAAATTTGATGCGGAACCTATGCCTTTACTAGAAGAGCTACTTACGAGACTATCGAATTCTCACTTCTTTACTAAACTCGATTTGTCTAAGGGATATTGGCAAGTTCCACTATCCGAACACGCCAAACCGTTTACTGCTTTTTCGACGCCTAGGGGTCTATTCCAATGGAATTTCATGCCTTTCGGTCTTATGAACGCCCCTGCTACATTTGTACGCATGATGCGTCGAATCCTATCTCATCGCTCAGATGTCATTGCGTATCTGGATGACATCTGTCTTTTCAGTGATACTTGGAACGATCACTATAATGGTATAAATGAACTATTGTCTATCTTACGCGAGCATAACCTGACAGCGAAACCATCGAAAGCATGTATTGGTTTTAGCGAAATATCTTTCTTAGGACACCGTGTTGGTCATGGGTTCCTAAAAACAGAAGACCATAATACAAGCAAGATACTTAACATTTCTATTCCTAAGACTAAAAAGCAAGTACGAAGTCTCTTAGGTCTAATACAATTTTATGGACGATTCATCCCGAATCTGTCCTCCATTATGTTTTTTTCTCTTTCCAATGTCTCTTTCTTCCTTGCTAAAGAAAGGGTCTCCTAATGTAGTCCATTGGACTCAAGAATGTCAATCCTCTTTGGATAAGGTTAAAACTATGTTTTCTACTTCACCTATCCTAGTATTGCCTTCTAAGGATAAGACATTTATTCTTCGTAGTGACGCTTCATCCACCGGGATTGGAGCTGCACTAATGCAAGAGTACTCTGGAACTCTGCATCCTGTGATGTATATTTCTCGGAAATTAAATGCCGCAGAGAAGAATTACTCGGTCCTAGACCGTGAATTATTGGCTATGGTTTGGTCAATCCTTAAACTGCAAAGATTTCTTCTGGGCGCGCATTTCATTGTGGAAACTGACCAGAAAGCTCTTACGGCTATTCAGAGTAAAAATCTGAAGAGCGCGAGATCAACGCGATACGCGATTGCTCTACAGCCATTTTATTTTTCGGTGCGAGCTATCCGTGGGTCAGAAAATGTGATGGCAGATATTTTGTCTAGATGCCCACATGATTCATAACTGTTATACAACTTTGATACAGTTGTTTCTATGTTGAAATGTGTACACATATGTAATATATCATATATTGATTGTAACACTACTTAGCGGTTCATTGATATTTATTCACCGCTGATCTTTCAATGTTTTTCGTCTTTGATGATCATGATGTTAAGATATCTTAGATGAAATTTATGTATAAACTAATGTGGAAATTGTGTCATTGCTAATATTGTAGTATGCGTTGGTGACACCTCTCTGGAAATATTTATACTTAGAGAAGTACTTTCTCTAAGGTCATAAAACTTATGCTTATCATCTGCGCATTGTATTGGTGCGTTGTGAGCCTATTGTATGTTGCTCCTAGATGTATTTAAAAAAAAAAAAATGTACCATTTTTTTTTTCCCGAGGGGTGTGGTAATCTGTTGCGTGCATATTTTGACGCACATATTACAAAAATCGATATGGCTATTTAATATGGAAGAGATATAGACATTCATTCATTTGTGTATGAAAATGCTGTCTATGGGGAAAGCGAGATAATCCATGTTTGATTCACACTTTTGATTATAGGAGTAATCGTTTTTGATATTGATCCGGCGCAAGGATATTGCGCTTACGTTTGTACTTATTTTTTAGGGCCAGAAAATATATTAATTTGCTTATTGTGTTTATGGCCTGAATTCATATGTATTACATATTATTAGTACAAGTAGAATCAGTCCTATATTGTATATTTTGGATGGGTAGGCGGGACTAGATTCTTGTTATTCCGGTCTAGCGGAAGTATGAGTTGTCTTGAGAAGTCGTGATGAGTTCCGATGTACCGTGATAATGGCGGGTACGCACTTTTCAAAGGGCTGGTAGATTCTTAAGGAAATATGATTCATGAAGTGGTTTTCTTCTAAAGGAGATGGTATCTCTACTATAGTTTATGTTAGAGACTCTCCTAAGGTACGGTACAATGTATAATTCGGACTCCATGTATTGCCAGACCCTATTTTGATGATCTCATGTCGATTCGACCTAGATGGAACATTGTGCTTCGTATCGCTAGGGTCGTGTTTTGTATCGACAAAGATGACAGACTTTCCTACAGCGGTTATGGCTACGTGAACTAACCTGATCACCGTAGAGCTGTATGGGAACATTTATGAAATCATTTATATACCCATTATAAATTAACTCTGGCTTATATTCTCCTTCCTATGAATGAGTGAACGACAACTCAGGGAGGCGGCCATGTTAGATTTCAGTCATCATATGTTTTGATCACTGCCAAGAGAACAGATTATTTATCCTATTATCGGACAGTGACAGGGAGATCTCAATCTTGCTAGAAACCCCCTCTTTCGTGGTTTCATAATATATGCTACAAACTATGGACGTCAAGTAACTTTAGTTATTTACCGATCTGCCTTCACTGACGCGTTTAGTCAGATAGGGGGATGCGGCCATAATGTATCATGACAATTGAACTTTTGATGTACTGCCCATTATTTCTGAATGTGTCATGACTTCAGATCTGCTATGTATACCTACAAATTGATATGTCAACATACCATGATGTACTCGTATGTCCCAGTGTGTACGTCTGAATAAATTGAGTAAACAAAGATTCCAGCAGTCTGCATTGGTGCCTTGTAGACACAAGTGTATGAGTGGTTATATTGGTCAGCACACGAACAGTACACCATTCGCGGTAATCACACTCTACACTTCTACTTCATACATACACCATCCTGCGTCGGTTGGAGTGACCAAGTTTAGGGCCTGCTTCCCCTGGAGCCTTTGCCTTCCCTAACTCAGGACTAGGGTGAGTTACCCATTTACAGCTGGGTAGACTGGGGGCATGCCTGATCTCAACAACACACCACTCTTCCTTACAGAGCATACAGACTGACACTTTACAGAGTGGGAAATAAACAAATAAAGAAGAAAGAAACTTTACAGTGTTGTCTTTAGAAAACTTGAGCAAACTTTTTGAAATTTATTAAGAAATTAACAAACAAACAAAATGCTACAACATACTCGTACAACTCTGAAATCTTCTTTCAATAAACTATAAAGCTTCCAACTGAAATTGTTTCATCTGTACTCAATTATTTATTCGTACGTGTCAGCTACGAATGACAAACAGCCATGTGACATGAAACATCTAGTGTATGATAATAAAAAAAATCAAACTGAATTTGCGTTGTCAATGCTGAATGATTTAAAGAGCAATTTTAACTGATGTCTTGTCGTTTTAGAATGTTGTTTACCTGCAAAGAAAGGTATCCTGTTTTGTGATAGACGCTTAGAGTGGAGGAAAAGAAGAAATCAGAAAGAAAAGAAAGAGAATAAATGCCTAAAATGCTGTAACGTTTTCCTCGTATGGGATTCTGCCCACGGCAGGAGTCTGCGGGAATGTCACAAGTGATTTACGTCAAGAGAACATGCGATGCACGTGTTTAAAAAAAAAAGCACATGGTAGCAAGGAAAAACTCTTTTTCCCAAAGTCTTTTTGGGGGGAAATATCTCTTGGGAATAAAAATGACGGGTGAAACTGAGGTCAGGGAGTGAACAATAAGATAACGCGAATGCCCAGCATTGTGATGCAAAGAAATATATGTGTAATATCTGAATTTGAAAACTCATGAGTCATAGCTATATGCGGCCTCTTTGTAAATGTCCTTTTCTCGGGGTGAAGCTTCAGAGGAGCTCTACCAACACTGTCACAATTATTCCTTGGTAAAGACATACCAGACCTTCATAAATGGTTGTTAGGGGCGGAACAGAAAGGTTGAAGTGGGATGACAAGATCACTAATGTGGAACTGATGACAAGAACCAGACACGTGTCAGTGGAACAGGAGATGACAAGATCCAGACACGTGTCAGTGGAACAGGAGATGATAAGATCACTAATGTGGAACTGATGACAAGAACCAGACACGTGTCAGTGGAACAGGAGATGACAAGATCCAGACACGTGTCAGTGGAACAGGAGATGATAAGATCACTAATGTGGAACTGATGACAAGAACCAGACACGTGTCAGTGGAACAGGAGATGACAAGAACCAGACACGCGTCAGTGGAACAGGAGATGACAAGAACCCGACACGCGTCAGTGGAACAGGAGATGATAAGAACCAGACACGTGTCAGTGGAACAAGAGATGACAAGAACAGGACACGTGTCAGTGGAACAGGAGATGACAAGAACCAGACACGTGTCAGTGGAACAAGAGATGACAAGAACCAGACACGTGTCAGTGGAACAGGAGATGATAAGATCACTAATGTGGAACTGATGACAAGAACCAGACACGTGTCAGTGGAACAGGAGATGATAAGAAGTCGTTGGCGATAAATTGGACACATACTGAGGAAACATGTTGATAACACTACAAGGCAGTCATTTGTTCTGGAATCGCCAGAGTAAGAAAGAAAGAGGGGGACCAATGAAGAACATGCGAAGAGAACTGGAGACAGACATGAAAGGGATGAAGAAGGCACGAACAGATTATGAGCTTATGTCACGTGACAGGAGGACTTGGCGTCAGTTTGTTAAAGGCCTATGCTCCTTGAAGACCTGAAGAAGGATGATGATGATGAAAGTAATACCATACAAGGCAGTCCTTGTTCTGGAATCCTCAAGGGTAAGAGAAATTGTTGGAAACCAAAAGACACAGGCGCACATACACGCACATACACGCACATACACGCACATACACGCACATACACACACATACACGCACATACACGCACATACACGCACATACACGCACATACATGCACATACACGCACATACATGCACATACACGCACATACACGCACATACATGCACATACACGCACATACACTCAAGAAAAAGGGAATAAGATAAGAGAAATTGTCGGAGGTAAAAGACATGGTAAAACCTTGAACAGATAGCACAGGAGTGGAAGGCTTGATATTTATTACTTGAAGACCATGCTTTGGCACATACATGGGGGTGGGGGGGGGGGGGTTATTATGACATACACGCACTATTTATTCTATGTATTCTCAGCACATACATGCAATACATGCCACATATTCATGCACTACACTTATGTGCTACATTTCATATTAATCTTGCACATACATGCACGGTCCCCTTTGGTCGTATACTTTGAGCTTGATACAACTTGCACCATTTACACTACAACATATGAAAACTGCACGCTTCTACATACACAAACACGCACGCACTAACGAAAGGCGTTGTCTAAATATGATGAAAACCAGAAACCAATAATCTCCTCCAGGCTGCTGTGTATTCTTCGTTGAAATGTTTTACTTGACAGCCAAAGTGCATTCATATCATAAATGTCTCTGCAGAGTTGAATAATAAAACCTCCACATCCTTGATTTTGGGAACCACTATTTTATTAATTCATCGTCTTCTTTCTTTGATCCTTAGCCGCTGACCGCCAAAGCAGTCAGTGGCCATGACGCCTGGTGGCGTCTTGTAGGGCAACAACAAATTGATTCCACTTTGCTCGGTCGGTGGCCATCGTTCGTACAGTGCCCCAACTCTGGTTCATTCTTTGCATCTCAGCCTCCACAGTCCTCCGCCAAGTTGTTTTTGGTCGGCCTCCCTTTCGTTTTCCTTCAGGGGTCCACAGCATAGCTGTTCTTGTGATGGCTTCGGGGTCTCCTCTGAGGACATGGCCAACCCAGCTCCAGCGTCTGCCAGATATGATGGTGTGCATGTCCTCTTGCTTGCTCCGAGTAAGCAGATCTTGGTTGGTGATGGTATTCGGCCAAAAGATGAGGAGAATTTTTCATAGGCATGTTGTGTGAAAAGAAGACAATTTCGACATTTCCTTCTCTGTAACTCTCCAGCATTCCGCACTATAGAGAAGCACAGAAAGCACACAGCTCTGACATAATCTTAATTTTGTGCTTGTGCTGTACTAAGAGGACTTCCAGATGTTGTTTAGACTAAAAAAGGCTGTTCTTGCTTTGTTCATTCTGTTGTTGATGTCTTTGCTTGCTCCGACGTCTGGTGTGTTACTACGCATCCTAGGTATGTGAAGGCGTCTGTCTGTTCCAGTTGCTGATTCCTTACTGATATGGGCTCAGGGTTGTTCACATTGAGCATCATGACCTCTGTCTTCTTTAGATTGATGTTCAAGCCCACCTGCTGGCTATACTTGTTAAGTCTATCCGTCTTTTCCTGGATGTGTTGATGTGAATGTAGTCCATCTTATTCCTTTTGGACTGCCCTCTGTTGTCTGGCGCATCACACAGTCTATGACTGTTAAAAATAGAGTGGTTGATAAGGGGCATCCCTGTCGTACTCCTGTCTTCACCTCAAAGGTTAGACTGCTGTGCCCAACGCTACACGTAAAGTTGGCATAGAGGCTTTTTATGAGGCTTTCGACACGATGCAGCTTGGAATTCCATAAGCCCTCAGTATTTTCCATAAACTGTCCCTATGTATACTGTCAAAAGCCTTTTCAAAATCAACGAAATTAATGTACAGCTGTCTTTGCCATTCTGAGCACTGCTCTATAATGTTCCTGAGGGTAAATATATGATCTACACATCTTCTGTTCTTTCTAAATCCTGCTAGTTCTTTCCTCAGTTTGTGGTCTACTGCTTTTGAAATTCTCTGTATAATTATCCTGCCTAGTATTTTGCTGGGAACTGAGAGAAGAGTTATTCCTCTCCAATTATTGCAGTCTGCAAGATCTCCCTTCTAGGGCAATTTGACAATTATTCCTTTGTTCCACTCCGTTGGTGTTGTCCCTGCTTTCCAGACTTGTGCAAATAGTGGTTCTAATAATTCTGCTGCTAGCTCAGGGTCTGTCTTAAATAGCTCTGCATTTAAGTTGTCATGGCCAGGAGCTTTTCCATTCTTCAACCCTTTGATTGCTGTGATGATTTCTTCTTTTCGTGGAATGTCTGTATTAACATCTAGATCATTTTCAGCCTCAGGAACATTCAATTGTGTCTCTGGTGGTTTCTCTGAAATGCTCTGCCCATCTTGTTTCCTGTCCCTCTGCTGTCGTGATGAGATTTTCTTGCTTATCTCTTACTAATGTAATATTGTTTGCACCTCGTTTTCCGCTGATGATTTTAGTTATTTTGTATACTGTCCTTTGTTCATTTCTCAGTGCTGCCTTTTCTGCCTGTCTTGCAAGATCGTCTAGGAAATTCCTTTTGTTGGCTCGGGTTTGGCGTTTAACTTCCTTGTCCAGCTGACTGTACTGTTCGCTGTATAGTTGCTTTAACCTGGGGGACTTCACTTCTGTTTTTTTCTTTTCATTTCCTTTCTCATCGTTATGGTGTTTAATGTTTCTGGTGTTATCCTGTTTTGCTTCTTCCTTTCCTGGAATCCCAAGCATGATTTGCTGCTTTCCTTATATTTTGTTGAAATGGTGTTGAATTTCTTGTCTATATCATCAGTCAATGTCTTTTCCTGACTTTTGGCAAATTGATATCGCTTCTTTATATCAGCCGCAGAAGCTTTTCTGGTAAGGGGGTCCTTCAATTTGCTGATGTCAAACCTTTTCTGTTTAGTTACAGTTGGTCTAGCCGTTCTGAGTTTCACTTTCAGTTTTGCTACTACTAAATGGTGATCACTTCCCACATCCGCACCTCTTCTTACCTTCACATCGTGTAATGCATGTCTCCATCTACCGTTAATCATAATTTGGTCTATCTGATTTCTGTCCCGACCATTTGGTGATTCCCATGTTAATGTGTGAATTTCTTTGTGTTGGAAAAGTGTTCCACCAATGACTAGGTTGTTAATGCTACAGAAACTTATTAATTTATCCCCATTTTCGTTTGCTGTTCCGCTGCGCATTTCCCCATTACTCTTTCATTATATGTATTGTGTGTTCCAACTTTCGCATTGAGGTCTCCTATTACTACTATAAGATCATATCTAGGTGTGTCTTCCATTTCTTTCTGCAGTTGTTGAAAGAATTCATCCTTGACCTCATCATCGCTGTCATTCGTTGGTGCGTAGCGTTGTATTATTGTAGTGTTGGTGAATCTTATTCTTATCAGTCTGTTGTTGATGGGTTTCCATTCCAGTAATGTCCTTTCTATTTCTTTCTGTAGAATAATGGCTACATCTTCATTGTGCTGTCCATCCTCTCTTCCAGAGTAAAGTACTATTTCTCTGTTGCTATTTTAACTTTTCCTGACCCTGTCAATCTGCTCTCGCTTATCCCTAGAATGTGTAATCTATAGTTTCTCATTTCTGCTGTGACCTGTTTTAGTTTACCCGTCTCGTTCATTGTCCTGACATTCCAAAATCCTATTCTTGTTTCACGTTTTCCGGTCAGGACGTCCGTTTTCGTGTCAGTGACTTCCTTTCGGCTTTCACCACTGCCAGTCATACGAGCCTCAGACTACGGATGTCCGTCCCGCAGTAAAGTTTGTTCATTTGTTGTCGTTTCCGTAACTTCATTTCTTTTTACATAGACAGGGGTGTCAGCCCTATGCTAAAACCCCCAACCTGGAGGACCAGGGTGTCTGCTTTAATCTGACCCCTGCCCGCGCAAACCTGTCCAGCTTGGTAGAACCTTCCAGGAGTAAAACTCCAGCTGGCATAGCTCTGGTGGTAATCAGGGTACGCAAGCCGCCATACCTCGACAAGGTATTGACACCGGTGATGGCAGTTATTCGTTCATACGGGACCGATAAATACTGAACAATACAAAAGTCAGGCATCTTTCACTTGTTTTGCCGTTTAGAGTGGAGACGAGCTATACTACGTTTTACGTGAGCCATAATACACTGCCCACTGGCCAGGTGTGTCTCAGATTGGCTTTTCGTGGGGTGTGAACCCCTGCCTTCTCTCTGCGTTGAACAGCGGGCGTCTTAACTATTAAACTGCCAAGAGACGATACATACTAACATATTTATGAAAGAAATACATGCATACAAGGACAAGAAATTTGCATAAAGCTAGTTCCAAGACAGCTCATGAAATTTCTGTTTGTTAATGCCTTAAAAAAAAAATAATAATAATAATCACAATCATTATTACAACAAAAAAAAAAAAAACTTTCTTGAAACATTTATTTGTTGTGCAGTTATGTCCGGAATGAGATATAACGTGAAAGGCTGAACGTCGTGTTGTGTTTCGATGTAAGGAGGTTTAATTAGAAAAAAAAAGGTGAAATGAAATAATGATTGGAGAAAACAAGTATGCATTTTCGTGTAAGTGTTTATGTGAATTTTGTGTTTTATGTCAAGTGCCTTTATGGTATACTCTGGAAGAATTTTCTTATGTTTGTTTTATGTCATCTCCCTTGATGGCAGACTATTTTCTGATCACCTATTGGCCTATTCTTCTTCCCACGGTCTGCGCTGATATGTTCTTACCTGTTTACTTTCACCATTTCCTTATTTTTTTTAAAAACAGGAATGCGTCCAAAATTCTTCATTTCTTTAAATTTAAATTTGTTTCATTACATCACTATCCACAGCTGGTTTTGCCGTCATTTCTGTTTGCTTCTGTTGCCACGATAGGTGCTAGATTATTTTATTCTGTGTATCTGCATTTTATGCACCAGTTTGTTGTGTCCAGCACTTGTTCGGGAATGACTTATGGAAGTCATAGTGACAAGCACAAGAAGAACACGTGTCACTCTCTATATGGCATCATTTGTTTTAAAGTGGATATCCTCTTGAGTTTGACCTCATGTTTTAAGGAATAATACAAGCAGTGCTAGAGCGCGAAAGGTCTGATCTGTCAAGTCTGAACATTTTTCAGAAGAGTATGGTGCACGCACCGGCACGGATGTCAGTGACATTTTGGATATAATTTTACACAACTCGCGCTCGACCTTTTCATGAGCAAGATCTTGACATAACTGTATCTCTAACCAGTGTCAATGAAATGTTCCAACTGTCATGAGAAAGGTCACTTGAACATTACACGCCGAAAAAGGGGTATCGATGATCTTCTTGAAACACTAAAAAAAAAAAAACACACACACACACACCAAAAAAACCCCCACAGAAAACAGACAAAAATCACAATTTCATAAAACTCAAAGCTTTATTGCCATTTCTTCGTTAACTTTTTATCTCTGCCAAGAGTAATCTTGAGTGATGGTTGATACCTTTGAAGACCCTCATCATTATACTCTAAGTTTGTCCATTGTTGGACCAGTACTACGGAGCAGGGGAGACAATCACGTCATTCAGATCACGGAGCCACCACTGTGGTTTATCTCTGTATAGGATGCCTACACAGCAATACTCCATGTGCTTTGGTAGTTGTATTTCTAGCTCTTTCCTTATACGGCGTTCGTTCGTAGAGGGGTTAGCTCCTTGCCTCTCACGACAAAGTTACGGGAGCGTCACGCTTCAGTCTACCCAGCTGTAAATGAGTACCTGACTCTGAGAGGAAGGGAACTGGTCACCTAATGTCATAAAGACTGGACCTAATATATTGAAGTCTGTAACACGTTACTCCCATATAGCAGTATCTGTTGTGTGACTATCTTAACCTTTTGTCTCTAGTTGGCCCGCATAGGTCCTGGGGGTTGTGACGTATAATGGAAATATAGCCTACAGTATCTGACAGTCTTTCGTGACCTCGTTGCGTTCTATGATTAGCTAGCAAAACCACGCATTTTTCTGCCTGTCTTACTCACACAAGCTTATTCTTCATCCACGCCTCTTTTCCTTGAACATAAACAAACGAAGTTGTTTACCAACTTTCGCGACCTGCCAGTCATAACAGGGAGCGAATCACGTTTGTTTATCAAGTTTCTCACGCGAGCTGATCTATCAATCATCGAATATATGACAGACTGCACGTGGGAAAACACCGTACCTTTTTGAAGTAGCGCTCGGGCAAAAATATTTCCCCGAGTACCCTTTGAAGTTCGTACACAGAGAAAGGAGTTAACTCTTTGATCTTCTGATACGGGCAAAATCTCCGAGAACCCGTTATACAGTTTTAAGTCTCTGATGTCGATTAGCAACGCCCGACAGAGCGACCGTGAAAACTTTCATCTGGGGGACTCATGCTTCTGTTTCTCTGCTACGCACTATAGTGTGAAAAGTAGCATCATCTAGAGATCAGATAAACATGATGATATAAACTGTGTCTTCCGAAACCAGCTATTAGTTGTCACTCAGAATTTTTCGGATAGTCTAAACACGTAGTCTAGAACCATTGTGGAAGATGTGTTAATAATATTCGTGGGGATTGTCATTCTGATGTTCTGACCTGATCAAAGGGCGTCCAGCGGTCTTACTTCTTTTCCATCATTTACTGAATGGTTAATGTTGTCTTTTCTTGGCTTGTGCATCCCCAAGTTCATTTGTGAACAGGATTGGCCAAAGAGACAAAGAAACATTTTAAATCATAAATTTAACTGGACTTATAAAACCCAGCATTATATTTCTTTTTCCAATTTTATCAGCCCATTGGGGTTGTAAAGAACAATAACATTATCTGACGACTGACAGTCGTATTCAAGAGTATAATCAAGAATTGACGCTGTTTCAGAATCGGCACTCACCTAGAGCCAGACGATAGGATTACCATCATTTATCAATTGTAACAGTTTTTAGCAATCAGATGTTTCCCAATACTGGAAGTATTTTCTTCTGTTTTTTCTGTGGACCCAAGATCTCGGTTTCTACACTAACTATTCGAAGTGACATTTGTCCATCCAGGAATAAACCACCAAATTAGTCGTCCACCTTATTAATATTATTTATTGGAGGATGGACTGGGGCCAATTTGGAAGATAAAACCACTGGCAATTTTATATTCAGGATAATTGTATTTCCAAAGGGATATCACCAAGAGTAGGTAAGGAGTGATTGAGTGGCCACGTATGACAGAGAGAGTGAATATTTTTTTTTCTTTGTTACAGAAACTGTACCATCCTTGAGTTTGCTTAAAATTGTTTACTTTACATAGTAAGAACTTGTTCTTTACTGTCTATTCTGTAACATAGTGCTAACCTTTGACCTTTGGGGTTATTAACTTGTTGGGTTCTTTTTCTCAATAAGGGGAGGGCACAGTTATTCTGTTATTTCCTATGTATGTAAATTTGATTTTATTTGATCTTTCTTTAGATATTTGCTGTTGTCAAGTTTAATGATAATAAACAACAAAAGAAACTTAACTTTGTGTGTTAGTCAGACCCATACCCAATTAACCGTAGTTTTTTCACGTTTGTGTGTCTTGTAGTCAAATATCTGTGTGTGTGTGTGTAGTTAAACTTATATTTCATGTATGAGGAGGGAAAGATTGTTATGTACTAAAATTATAGTCGTAAAGATAGGCTGGACTAGAGAAACTTACTCATTCCAGAGACATATCTTCTCCTTAAACTATTCACCCGTGAAATCTATTTCTCACACCTTTATTTCTCACGTACTTATCACCATCCACTCTACTCAGACGGGACCATAAATAACTTCTAAACCTATCGGTACGGCAGGGGTCTGTGAAGAGACAATACAGAGTAGCACTACTGCACTCTCAGGCACGTCGTACATGAGGTTGTGTATGTGGCTGGCAACCTCATCATGTAAAACCAATTGCCACAGAAACCACCAATCCAAGAGCATGTGACTGCTTGGTGCAGGTTTCCTACAAGGAACCGGCTGCAATGGTGAATCCATGCTCCGTAAGGGTTGCAAAGGAAAATTATGGTGATGATGGTGGCATAGCCTTGTTCTCAGCCTCATGCGTAGCGCTAACCCCTAAGCGATAGCTTTTTACTACATATTTCTTACTAATCAGTGATCCTATTCTGTGCTCTCCTGTGCCCGGCCCTAGACGTTACGAGTGTCTGAATAACTCGAGTTATCTTAATTTATAATTGAGTTACGTCTAAGTGGTCAATATTTGGTTTCAGTGTGAGAGCAACCATGCAGTTTACAATAGGGACACGTAGTCCCATAGTAGATACTGCTGCAGTGGAATGAAGTGTTAGAGACTTCACTTTACTAGGTCCAGAGGTGGGGTGACCCGTTTCCTTCCTCGCTAACATTCCCTACCTCAAGTGTAAAGTCAGGTACCCATTTACAGCTGGGTAGACTGAAGCGTTTAACCACTCTGTCAATCTGACGTTCATGTAGTTAAGCATAGAAAAATGTGTTAAGTTTGGATACACGTCTACCACGGTTTTTGATTTAAGATTGCCTGGGCTATGAAATTTTACTCATTGTCTTTACAAAAAAACAATATGAACAGTTCTATCTTACTACATTATCCCACACTCAGTCTTCACTGTATCTCACGCTAACCCAATGTTTTCACTCAATCTTTTTCACATTTTCTAATGCATACGCTCTCACTCATCCGAATACACATTCATTTTTTTAAAACTATCTTTCACACTAATTCATATGCTCTCTTATGGTCTCAGTTTTCACATTCTGATTCATTCAATCTATATTTCACGCAATGCCTGGCTGATTCACTCCCTCACTCTTCCACAGTCTTTCCCTCATCACTTATAACACTATCGCGTACATTCTCAAACACTCATTTCTTTAACGCTCATTTATATCGTGTCTCATGTTTCCTATCTATCTTCTCATGGTCACAGTCTCTCTCACTAAATCTGGCTCACATAGCGATCCCGTTACAGACCAATATCCCTTCTATCATCTCTTTCAAAACCACTAGAGAAACACATTTACAAGCCACATTTCAACACTTAAAAACAAACAAACTGCTTATTGATAGCCAGTCAGGTTTCAGACCCAAACATTCCCGTCACACAGCTCTCACCAAAATGGCAGACAACTGACTGTTGAACGTAAATGATGGAAAATTTGGTGGTGCTGTTTTTGTTGACTTCAAAAAAGCATTTGACATGATTGACCACACTATCTTGGTTCAAAAGTTGGAAACCCTCAGAATAGGTCCTAATCCACTAAATATCATCAAATCATTCCTGGCAGATCGACAACAGTTAGTGCTTCACAACAACGCGACATCAGATTTCTCGGAGATAGATACAGGAGTACCACAGGGTTCTATTCTTGGGCCCCTACTCTTCGCAATGTTCATCAACGACCTACCACTACATCTAAAATATTCAACATGTGACCTCTTTGTAGATGATTGTACTATCTACACTAGTGACAATGACTGCGTGGCACTTGAAATGACTCTTCAAAGCGATGTAGACAATCTAACAAAATGGAGTAATATGAATCGTATGCCAGTAAACACAGCAAAAACGAAATCTATGTTGATTACCACCAGACAGAAACTCCTAAGCTGCACCAAAAGATCGCTACAGCTACACGCGGAATCAATACAAATTGAACATGTAACAGAACACAAAGTTCTAGGGATCACGATTGACCAGCACTTAACGCGGAACTCCCATGTACGGAATTTAACCAAACACTTAGCTCAAAAGACGTACCAGCTAGCCAAAATAAAACACTTCTTAGACGCAGACACTAGACTATTATTCTACACCTCACATATACAGCCACATCTAGGCTACTGCTCTACATTGTCGTACGGAAGGTTAATTGTTTTATCTGGCCCGTTTGAGTAGAGTGGATGTCGACAGATACGCGAGAAGGTATAGAAAATAGATTTTTCACAGGTTGTAGATTGAGGAAAAGATCTGTCTCTTGAGTGATTAGGTTATCTCTTCCAGCCTATCCGTACGACTGTACTTTGTTGCAAGACAGCTTTTACCTCCCTATCAAGAATAGATAAGTTTCTCTACACACACACACAGCTATGTGACAACAAGACACACAAACGTAAAAAAACTACGGATAAATGGGTTTGGGTCTGACCAACACACAAAGGTAAGTTTCTTTGTAGTTTATTATCATGTAATGGGGCCATAATAAACTCCCTAAAATCTCCCTGAAGTTTATATCTGTGTTTTCGCTCCTTCTAGAGCATCCATCGCGTGTGTTATTTGCGTGGCCCAATTACTACGCGCGCGCACTAAGTTGAGCGATTAGCCCTAGCGGCCTATATAAAGAAATGCGATGGCCAGCAGAGGCCCTTTTCGCAAGAGCAGCCCAGAGAGAACAAACGAAACGAGGCGCTTTGTGTGGGTAGGAGATGGACAAGGATAGTCATCTAGATTTCTGGTGAGCGCAATGCCACTCTTTTGTGTGTTTGCATGATAGTTGAATGTTCCAGGTAGCGTGGAAGAAGGACAGTTGACAGGTGAGAGCATGGTGTTTCTCATTATTTAACTATTATGATTTTAACTAGTCGGTGCTTTGTTTGCGTTTCAGATTAGCAATTGAGCACTGGCTGGGTGTTTTGTTTGTTTGGTTACGTGTTTGCTGTTTGTTCATTAGTTTGCTTTGTGGGTTTGGGTCACTGACTGGGTTGTATGAATAATTACAGCCCCTGCCTTAGAATCAGAGTTTTATTTTTGATCGGGTTGGTTGCGAGTGTGCAAGAAAGTGATCACATATCACAACAGCATCATCTTCTCTCGCCCACCCTATCACAATCATTTAAACTCGACAACATCAAAGTATCTAAAGGAAAAGATCAAATAGTCATTTACATGCATATGAAATAAAGCAGAACAAGTGCACCCTCCCCGAATGGAAAAAAAAACATAAAATTATTAACCCAAAGGTTGAAGGTTAGCACTATATTACAGAATGAACAGTAGTGGTACTCTATGAGACCCAGTAGAATAAAGAAACATTTAGACAAATCAGATATATGGATAGCTTTCTTGCAAACAAGAAAAATACTCGCACACTCTTTCAAGCAGTGGACACTCTCACACTCTTACCTAATTACCTGGTATGGTAGGTCTGTAATATCCCTTGGTAATAGAATTACTCCATGAATATATTATACTACTCTTCAAAAGTCAAGGGCCACCCTATTATTTTCAATACACTTTTATATAAGCGCATAGAATGATTAAATGAAGGAAGTTTTTAATAAAAATGGGTGCAATATCTTCCTCTGACAGTCCTCTATGCACGTTATGCATAAAAACAACTCACCAACAACCATGGTGATCACGTGCAATTTGGTTTGCTGACCATAAATTCACATTTTTAATCTGTTTTTTAAAACTTCTGTACAACCAAACAGATAAAGTAATCGTGCTGATTGACATTCCACGTGCAATGGCGACTTTTCATGAACAGAGTTCACTCTTAATTTGTTTTACAATTAGCAGACTTAGGGTAGTTTAATCACTTGCAAAAACCATGCCACCGAGAAGAAGTCTTGACACCTTACAAAGAATGAGGGCTATAGCATGGGTTGAAAGTGGTTTATCTGTCCGTGAGGTTGCTAGACGGCTTGCAGGGTCACACTCTACTATCCAACGAATTTTGGAGAGATTTCAGGCCACAGGAAGTGTGGAGGATCGCGACCGGCCAGGTCGCTCTAGATGCACCAACAGACATGATGACCGGTACCTCTTGTTGTCAGCCCTGCGCCATCGAACATTGACTTGTTCCACTCTAAGATGTCAGCTGAGACAAACTGTAAACGTTAATGTCAGTCAAAGCACCATTCGCAGACGTTTACATGAATTTGGACTGGCTGCTCGACGTCCTGCAGTCAGAATCCCTCTTACTCCTGCTCATCGCAGAGCCCGTGTTGCTTGGTGTCGCGAGCACATCCGATGGACAAGGCAACAATGAAGTCAAGTTCTCTTCACTGATGAATCTTGCTTCACTGTATCATTCAATGATGGCAGGATTCGAGTTTGGAGACGACCAGGAGAGCGATTTACTGATGACACAATTCGAGAGGTGGATCGTTATGGTAGGGGTTCTGTCATGGTCTGGGGAGGCTTCTGCAGACACGGCAGGACCCCACTCTACATCATCCAAGGCAACTTGACTGGCCCAAGATACCAGAACGAAATCTTGAGACCAATTGTTCAGCCTGCTCTGGATGCCATAGGTGGTAATGCCATCCTCCAAGATGATAACGCTCGACCCCATCGAGCTCGTGTGGTGAATGAGTTTATTCAGCAACATGGGATCATCAGGATGGCGTGGCCAGCTCATTCACCTGACCTTTCTCCGATTGAGCACCTCTGTGATGTCGTTGGTCGAAGATTGTCAACAAATCACCCCCTGCCAATGGATGTTGCACAGCTGACTGCATTTCTGCTTCAGGAATAGTAAGCTGTTCCTCAGGATACTCTTCGGACCCTTGTTGACTCGATGCGTCTACGCTCTCTTGAATGCCTTGCTGCAAACGGTGGTCATACCCGATTTTGAAATGTCTATTTGTCCAATATCTATTGTGTGACTTTTGAAAAGGTGGGTGACACACTTCACAGCTTCATTGCGTTTGAATGTGTGTTTCCATTTCTTTACGTGACATGTCAATTTGGTACTCAATAAATGCCGTTTTGACTGATACCAATTACTTTTATATCAGATTTGTTTTATGGTTTCAACCAAGGTTTTTCTAAGTGGCCCTTGACTTTTGACGAGTAGTATATCTATTTTCACTTAATATTCTGTCACTCCATTTGTCGCAGATCCAAATTGGCCCATTCCAGCCCCAGAAATTAGTTGATGAGGTGAACGCCTAATATGGTGCTACTTCTAGAAGTGTTATTACAAATAGTTAAAACTGTGAGAGTTCTTGAGGTTCACTCTTTAACGGGAAAAATACTTCCAGTTTTGGGAATCATCTGGTTACTAAAAATAATGTTCATATGATGATGATGCTCCTTCTATCAGCCAACTCTGTGTTAAAAGCGCCGATTCTGCACAGCGTAGGTATTTAGAGAGGTATACTCCCCTTGAATTACGACTGTCAGGAGTCGGGATAAAATAATGTTCACTACTGTGACTGGTAAAAATATAAATCTGGGTTTGGTAAGTTCAGTGTCAAAAATGTATTGTCCTCCAATACTCTCTGGCGAGTGCCCGTTTACAAATGAAATCGGTGACACACAATCCAAGAAAAGGAGAAAATAACAAATCCAAAAAAGAACAAAAGGCTGCTGGCCGCCCTTGTGATCAGGTCTGCGAAGAATACAAGAAACATTTATATAAAAAATATGCTAATCCTATATCTACACACAGACGGGACAAGACGATCTCTTCTCCACTCCGTCAGTCCTTGTTAAATTTAAAAGGCACTGTCAACATTTCTTTTCCTCTTCCGCTCGTTTTTTGTGAATAATTTGTTTTATATCCATGTAATATTATTATATTATTATATTCACTTAAAAATTTTATTATATAATGTAATGTATGTGAGAATGTACCCGCATACCACTGTACTTTAGAAATGTGAGTCGCGAGAATGTACCGGCATACCACTGTACTTTATAAATGTGAATGTTTTTGTTTGCTAAAATGGGATGATGTATATGAGAATAAGCAGATATTAAATAGTTTTTATTTTTTTTAACTGCTCAAAGACTTTACCTGCCACAGAAGTGCGTAAGAAAGTGTTATTATTATTATTTCATTTTCCACCAAGAGTGTATGGATATAAGCGAGAATGTGTTTATGTAATTTTTGTATTGATGATTGATGACACATTCAAAAATACAGATTAATTGTAGACGGTTTGACCGCATGAGTGAGTGTCGGTATACAGAATTTATTTATTTTTATTTATTGTTTTGTTTATTTTATTTTATTTTTTTCCTCCCAATTACTATCTTGTTTGTTTAAAAAAAACCTACTCATTTTTTATTATGATTGCATACTGTAAATTAATGCTGATATGTTAACTTTATAATGTTGCATGCCTTTAAATTAATGCTTAAAGTAACATGCGGGAATGAAAGGATATAGTATGCAAGACAAATGAGAGTGGAAGGGCAGAATGTTAGACGGGCCAGCGCACCCAATTCTTAACCCTTCGAAAATAAAGTTCGTTCGTTCGTTCACTCTCTAACTAATGATCTCATTCTCCCCTATACTCTCTCGGAGTATCTTTTCATATTCTCATTCCTTCTACAATTAGCTTCTCATGATATCATTATCCCTTTTTAACTGTCTCGTTATGATCTCATTCTCCCTCTTTGACTATCTTCTCATGATCTCATTCTCCCCCTTTGACTATCTTCTCATGATCTCATTCTCCCTCTTTGACTATCTTCTCATGATCTCATTCTCCCTCTTTGACTATCTTCTCATGATCTCATTCTCCCTCTTTGACTATCTTCTCATGATCTCATTCTCCCTCTTTGACTATCTTCTCATGATCTCATTCTCCCTCTTTGACTATCTTCTCATGATCGCATTCTCCCTCTTTGACTATCTTCTCATGATCTCATTCTCCCTCTTTGACTATCTTCTCATGATCTCATTCTCCCTCTTTGACTATCTTCTCATGATCGCATTCTTTCCATTACTATCTTTTAGTGATATCATTCTGTCTATTACTATCTTTTCATAATATGCGGGTAACCACCGACAAAAGACACCCCCTACACGAGAACACGTAGCTGACACCAAAGGAGCAAGAATCAAGGGGGGGGGGGATGTCATAGATGGCACAGGCAGAGGCTACGATTGGTCAAGTGACCAGGGTTGAAAATGTATCCAGAGGGGAAGAGTGGAGTAAGTCAGGGGAGAACTGGATAAACTACCAGCAGGTCATCATTAGCCTTGGCAGTGAGTAGAGATCTTGGGGCAATGGAAAAGCGGAGCTGATAGGTGATCAAGCAGGGAATGATGACGCCATTGTGTTCTCAATGCTGCCTACTGTACACTGACGGGTCTGTAGTGCGTGGTGAGAAACCAGGATGGGGCTTTTCTGCGAGAAAAAAGGGCAGGGTCGTCGCTGAACAGAGTGGATCCTACATGACCACAACCTCCAGCATGAGAATGGAGGCAGAGGCAGTTACTGCAGCACTGAGAGGGCTGTCTGAAACTCCATCAACCAGGGCAGTTATTTTGTCAGACTCTCAAGCCATGCTTAGGAAAGAACAGAACGGATGGCTGCGGCAGGAATGAAAAACATCAATAGAATCCTCAAGTCTTGAAGAACTGGTGTGGATCTACTGTCCTGGTCATGCAGGGCTGACAGACTGGCCTCGAGAGCACCCATAGTGGGGACACTGGACATGGATAAGGGAGAAATACTAAGGGCAATTAATGATCGCTTGCTGGATAATGACACTGCAATGGATGAAACAACAAGGCTCAGACTGTAGGAGTTTGGCATCACCTGTGGAACTAGCAGAAATGGACGTGAGAGAGGAAGGATGTATCCGTCATATGTTCAACCAGCGTGCTACAGATACAATTAGCATTCATACTCTTCGACATATGCTGAGGCAGACTAAGCACTATGGGTTTGCCCGGAGTGCAGTGAGGTCGATTCTGATTAACAATAACAATATCTTCTCATAATCTCATTTTCCCCATCTGACGATCTTATCATGTTCTCATTTTCTCTTTCACTAACTGTCACAGAGAGTTATGATCATTAAATTCTCTATATACTCTTCTTTTCTTCACCCGTGTCCTCTATTTTATTATGACTCTTTTATCCTTTTTGTAATTTTTCGCATTCGTTAGTTTGCGACTTAAACATTACTATTTTCCCATTCAAACTTTCGCCGAGTTTCTGTTCTCATTTAGAAAAGCATTTATGACATAACGTGTCAGTCTCTGTACCAGAGAGAGAGAGCGTTAAAATGCATTCTATTGCATTAGGTGTCAGTGGACGAAACTGTGAATATTCGCTTTCGACAGACCTATAGGCGACATTTTGTCTGCATTTTCACCTGCCACAACGAGTTGCATCGGCTGAGCGCTCAGGTGAAGCGCGATAATCGACATCTCCTCGGCGCAGTTTGAAACATTTGTCTGGAAATCCCATCTGACAAGGCACTCACTGTTGGCCCTGGTCAGCGTGAGGTGTGAAAACGCACGAGTGTCAGTTCATGGTAGTCTTCTAGTTTATGTAAGGTGTAAGAATGAGGAGGGGAGATTATTTCGTTTTGCGAAATAAGTTGGGACCCCTTTTTCCTGGTTTAAGATATTTACCGGAGTTTGAAACTAGATTTTCATTCATTCTCCAAATTCGCAGTAGACAGGTTGTTCGTGAATAGAATAAGCTGTATAGCGAAGCCCTAGTGTGTTCGGAAATTTACCGAGCTCTAGACTTCAAATAAATATATCAGCGTATAATTCTAAAGTGTGCGATTACCTGTAGTTCTGTGTTGAGGTATATATTATATTAAGTATCTAATATTTTGTGAAGTGTTTAAAGTGATAATCGCTTATTTCATATTTCACTAGTTAGATTTGGTGCAGAGTGCTTAATTTATATAGTCTGTATTATTTTATAGTGACGAGTTACAGTGTAAAACAGAAATTATAATTTCTAGCTTAAACTCAGTCGGCTATTAAGGAATTTAATTTTACTGCTAAAATATCAGAAGAGAATAATTTTTCTAACTAACTTATAAATGCTAGATGCCTCTTGAGTGTTGACGGAATACGTAGGTATTCCTAATTCATGTTGATTGATTTTTTATATATAACTTATTTCACGGGAAAGTTTAAATGATAAGTCAAGCTGTACGCTTGCAATTTAAAAATGTAAGTTATAACGAGTCCCTAGTAAGTATAATTATTTTATATGTGTTTTTCCTCTATTCAGTGAATACTGGGGTTAACCCAAAACTTTGTCAGCGTTAAGTACGGATGAGTGATATCTTGAAGAACTAAAACATTTTCCTTGAAAAAAACCTGGGGGCATAATCTTTACAAGTACCCTATAGGTTAAATGAAGTAACAGGCCTATCGCGCCATATTTAATTCTTCCTGAGAAACAATTCACGTACATTTTTAGCCTATGTGGCAAGTAACATATTAACGTCAGTAATATTCCGACGGAGTTTTGACTAGTGATGTGGTGACAAAATATAGTCCTATCCGGAAAGCAGACACCGGCCTGACATTCCTCATTTCTAGAATACCTAACCTAGTGACACTGTGCTCGTTGTAAATGTTCGTGCCTGGACAATTTTTTTTAATGGGACTTAGACAGACATTCGAAAAAATAAGAACACCCAAGGAATCGTTCTCTGAAGCAGAGAATTTCAACCCGTCTTTTTTGGAACTGGGGATTTCTTGGTCAAGACTGCATTTGACGAGTCTGTATGTGAATGTCCCTAAGAATTATGTTCCAGATGCTGCGAACAAAGCTGTAAGTATGCAAGAGAGCACGTGGCCGCGGCTGAATGAATAGAGTGAGTGCAGGTCTGAGTGATTCATTATTATTGTATTTTGGCACTCATTTTGCTGTCTTAACTTTCTTTATGCAAGTATTGCTAACCATATTTCCCTTAAAATAGAGCAGAGATTTCAAGTCGGTCCATACCTTAAAAGGGGGAAATATTAGACAAAATCATATGTATCTGTGTCTCTTTGGGGCTATCACTGTCTTCTAACGGGACTGTGAGCTATACATCGAGGGGAAGGATCCTACCAACGGGTCTATTATTTCTTGTAGCAATTCCTTGATTTTTATGACTATTTGTATATGCTTTGATGTAATTTTTATATGTTGTGAGAGAAGTTTGTTATGATAATTAAACTACTCAATAATTATTCCAGCGTGTCGGTCAGTTGCGTTCCAAAATATCTATATAATCACTGTTATAGTTTTTCCCACGCCTGTGTGTTTAACTGTCGTCACTTGAATGTGCGTCCACGTGAGTGGATAGAGATATATTAATATTAATATTAATATATATATATATATATATATGTGTGTGTGTGTGTGTGTGTGTTTAGACTGTCTGACTCCTCTAAATCTGTCGTAGAAGATAGGCAGAGAGAGAGAAGATATCTCCATCTCAGAGACAGCCTCTATCACATTCTACCATCTCACTCTTGGAAATCTATTTTCTATTATCATCTCTCAGTATGACTATCACTCATTCTAATCTATTCAGAAGGGACCAACCCAAGTTTTAATTCCCCTATCAAAAATCTACGACACTAACCACCATCTTATGACATCATTCTCACTCACTGACTTTCGTCTCATACATGTCTTAGTAAATTTTGTTCTTTATCCTTTCCGGACGCTTTTTGTCACTGCCTGTTTTGCACACGTTTCACAAATACTGTTACATTTTCCGGCTATCTGTTTGCCTCAATCCCTTCCTTACTCGCTGTCTTACACTTACAGTGTTATACATAACACAAATAATTTTTTTTTTAAACCAGCTACATCTGCACACGCATCCATTCCAAATTGTCTACACAAAATGGTAATTAAAGTACAGTTTAAAAAAAAAACAACTGATAAACAACACACGACTCAAACTTCTTGAGAATGACATGTTATCGTTATTAGAGCGGTTTGCCTGACATGCTCGCATTTATCTTCTATAAATATGAGAGCTCTTGCTTTATTGAAGATTTGCTTGGGCTTCGAATCAGTTAAAACGTTCAGTTAAATTGGAGAAATAATCCGTTTAAAATGACGTTAATTTCTAGACCACCAGAAAATGTTGGGGTGTTAATCGTAAATGAATGTTGCAAGCTGAAGCTAAAACATGAATTGAGGAAGGCATACACTTGTGCAAAGTCTGCTTGATTTAGGTAGTGCGTCCTGGCGATGTGGAGCTTTGTCAGATGGGAATGTAGGTAGTCAGACATCTTTAATCTGGTACTTGTCTCTTCACATTCTTATACTGTTTTGTCTTTCTTCTGCTACTTATTATTGCTGACAATATTGTTATTGCTATTATTGTTATTATGCTATTGCTACAAATGCTGCTACCAATATTGCCACCACCACTATTATCATTGCCACCACAATTACTTTTACAACTACAACAATTGCTACCATTACTGACACGTACTACTACTTCTACTCTAACTACTGCTACCAATAATATCACTACTGCCTCTGTTACTATTACCAACACAATTACTTTTACCACTTCTACCTCTGTTACTATTACCACAACAAACTCTTCTACCACTACAACAATAGCCTCTATTACTCACAGCACTACTACTATTTCTGCTGTCACTACCGTTACCAAGACTACAATTATCACCTCTGTTACTACCACACCTACTTTTACAACTGCCACAATCGTCACCACTACTCAAGCCACAACTACTACTATCACTACCAGTACCATTATGCCACTGCATAAGCACATAGTACGGGTAGTTCTTCAAGTGCAATCTTGGTATTGTTTCCTGCCTTTATTCTGTCAAGTTTTCGTTCTTGTTTTTGTTGTTATCAATGTTTCAGAGCCACATAATAAAATTGAACTGGCATTTGAGTTGACAATTCTGATGTTTATGTTTTACATGATTTCTTTGCTCTCCATATATTTTCCAATACAGTGCACGCTCATCTAGATCTTTGTATTCTTATTTTAATGTCATTGTCTGTCCCTCGAACTGTGTCTGTACTGCTGCTAACGGTTGGTATATGTTGTCCTATAGCAGATACTGCCGAACGGAGGGAAGTGTTAGAGACTTCACTATACTGGGTCCAGCATTGAGAGGTGGGATGTCCATTTCCATTACTCGTTGCCTTTTTCGTCCCTAACTTGAGAACAGAGCCAGGTACCCATTTCCAGCTGTATAGACTGGAGCGGGACGCCACCGTGTTTTGAACCTGACACCTTTGCCGCGAGAGGCCACTGTCTAACCCCTCTACCAATCTGACGCTCAACAATAAAGAATATTACTAACCTACAGATGTTTGCAGGTCTGCTTGTAGCCTTGTGGGGCATAGAGCCATAACTGGAGCCGGTTCCCCTTGTGGGAAGCCAGCGTCTAAACACTAGCTCATGTGGAGGTGGTTTCTGTAGCTTTTGACTTTTATATAATGAGTTTGCCATGTCCATTCACAACCTCAGATTGATCGCCTTTTACGACATGCTTGAGGAGACAGTAGGCAGATTCTCTCGTTGCCTTCTCAGAAACCCCCCGGAACTACAAGTAGAGAGCGATATGAAGTGCTAGAAAAATAAAAATGACAAATATCTTTATTTTTATTTTCATAGTTTATAACACAAGTTTGATTACAGCTGCCATGTTACTATCGCAGTTTGTTGATGTCTGTACAGAAGCTGTAAACATTAAATTCCTCAACGTACTGTATATTTTCTTCTTCAATTACCATACTAGCTGGCGTAGGTGACCATGCCCTAACTTTCTGTCCCGAGTGCCGTTTATTAATAATGTTGAGAACTTCTGTCTATGCCACAAAGTTAAACTGCCCAGTATCCTCTCTCTTTGTTGTCCGTTGCCCCTTCTTCAATGTTTCCTGTTATCGTAATACGTTCAATGTTTCCTGTTATCGTAATTTGTTCGATGTTTCCTGTTATCGTAATTTGTTCAATGTTTCCTGTTATCGTAATATGTTCAATGTTTCCTGTCATCGTAATACGTTCAATGTTTCCTGTTATCGTAATTTGTTCAATGTTTCCTGTTATCGTAATATGTTCAATGTTTTCTGTTATCGTAATATGTTCAATGTTTCCTGTTATCGTAAAATGTTCAATGTTTCCTGTTGTCGTAATACGTTCAATGTTTCCTGTTATCGTAATATGTTCAATGTTTCCTGTTATCGTAATATATTCAATGTTTCCTGTTATCGTAATATGTTCAATGTTTAAGTTATCGTAATATGTTGAATGTTTCCTGTTATCGTAATACGTTCAATGTTTCCTGTTATCGTAATATGTTCAATGTTTCCTGTTATCGTAATATGTTCAATGTTTCCTGTTATCGTAATACGTTCAATGTTTCCTGTTATCGTAATATGTTCAATGTTTCCTGTTATCGTAATACGTTCAATGTTTCCTGTTATCGTAATACGTTCGTAATAATATGTTCAATGTTTCCTGTTATCGTAATACGTTCAATGTTTCCTGTTATCGTAATACGTTCAATGTTTCCTGTTATCGTAATACGTTCAATGTTTCCTGTTATCGTAATACGTTCAATGTTTCCTGTTATCGTAATATGTTCAATGTTTCCTGTTATCGTAATATGTTCAATGTTTCCTGTTATCGTAATACGTTCAATGTTTCCTGTTATCGTAATACGTTCAATGTTTCCTGTTATCGTAATATGTTCAATGTTTTCTGTTATCGTAATATGTTCAATGTTTCCTGTTATCGTAATATGTTCAATGTTTCCTGTTGTCATAATACGTTCAATGTTTCCTGTTATCGTAATATGTTCAATGTTTCCTGTTATCGTAATATGTTCAATGTTTCCTGTTATCGTAATATGTTCAATGTTTCCTGTTATCGTAATATGTTCAATGTTTCCTGTTGTCGTAATACGTTCAATGATTCATGTTATCGTAACATGTTCAATGTTTCCTGTTATCGTAATACGTTCAATGTTTTCTGTTATCGTAATACGTTCAATGTTTACTGTTATCGTAATATGTTCAATGTTTCCTGTTATCGTAATATATTCAATGTTTCCTGTTATCGTAATATGTTCAATGTTTCATGTTATCGTAATATGTTGAATGTTTCCTGTTATCGTAATACGTTCAATGTTTCCTGTTATCGTAATATGTTCAATGTTTCCTGTTATCGTAATATGTTCAATGTTTCCTGTTATCGTAATACGTTCAATGTTTCCTGTTATCGTAATACGTTCAATGTTTCCTGTTATCGTAATATGTTCAATGTTTCCTGTTATCGTAATATGTTCAATGTTTCCTGTTATCGTAATACGTTCAATGTTTCCTGTTATCGTAATATGTTCAATGTTTCCTGTTATCGTAATACGTTCAATGTTTCCTGTTATCGTAATATGTTCAAGCTTTCATTTCTCATTACATACCCATAGAAAGTGGATCGCTGTCTTTTACTATGAGAAGTAAGTATCCTTTTGCACACTGGTTTCATTCATAAGTTCCTATTTTTTTTTTTTTAGCTGCTCATCTCTTTATTTGCCGCCCATCGTATATTAACATTTTTCTGTAAAACTACATATCTCTGGCCTTGAGGTATTTTCTTCGTAGTTTACTGATTGTCCATGCCTTGCCTCTGTATGATAGGATTGACAGTAAGTTACACCGAAGAACTCTTTATCTTACTGCCACTGGCAAAGATTTGTTCCATAAACTACTGTCAATTTTTTTAATCACTGTTTTTGCTTGGGCTATTCTACTCTTTACCCTGGAGATGCATCAGTCATCTGATGTTATTAATGCCTCTAGGTGTTTGAGTGTATTGCCTTAAAAAAAAAATATCCAAAATATTTTGATGGGGCAATCTAGAGAATTCTCCTTGTAGTAAAATCTGCGAGATAATCGCTCATTTCAGTAAGATTTTAATCCTATGATAATAAATAACCCAGCCCGATTGTGTCTGACTATGAGCATCTGACTCGCCCGCATCGCCCTGAATTTTGTGCCATGGTAATGCTTAGAAACGATCCCGCCGTATAAACCTACTCGCTTTCCTTGTGACGTACTTTAAACATTTTTAACATTTTGCCCGATCTGATAGAGACTGCGGCAAGACTTATAATTAACGATCTTCCAGAAGTGTGCAGCCAAGTTACTGTCTGAATTAACGTAATACTTTAACTTTAACGCCTCTAATAGTAGTAATCCTTACATTTTTTGGTAGTGTAACACGAGACAACAGTAATAATTAACGCCAATTCTAACACCCGCCGCGCAAAACCCCGCTTCGCTTGACACGCGGTGGGATTGGCCCGATGATATATACACAGACAGTTTAAATTCTCGCCAAGTAATGTATTTCTGACGTCACTCAAACAAGTTAGTTATTTGAATAAAAATGCTAGAAAGAGATGAGAGGGGGAAGATGGCCGACTTGTGTAAAATTTTTATTTGACGATTGACAGTGACAAAATTGAAAATCTAAACTGACCATAAAAATTATATGGTAGTATAGCTTAGAGTCCCCTGAGCAAAAATGTGTTTTAAAAAATATGGTAGTCCAAGTATTAGCCAAGTTATTGAGAAAATACTAAATGTCTAGTAACACTAAGACGGACAGACTGTGGTTCCTGCTTGTTTTTTTCATAACGTTAGTGGGGACGCCTGCTTAAAAAGAGGCATGGTAGTAATTCAAATTCTATTAGTTGGGATAGGAGTGAAAGGGGAGAGATAGAAAAACGGTAACTAAAAACGAAACATCTTTTTCTATTGGGCATAACTAACGCAGACTGACCAATCGACTACCAGACACAGAGTTTGTTTGGAATTATTTTTTGTTTTTTCAAAAACTACGTTTGAATTCTGGTAGTCGCAAGTTTTCCATTGGCCAGTACTAATAGATGTTAGCAAAAAGCTTTCACTGCTCATCGCCAGTTGACAAAAACTTTTTCTATCAAATACACTGAGATCAGCTGTGTTAATTTATAAAATAAAGAATTAATTAGCAGTCTGGGCAGGGCAGAGAAAAACTGAGGCCATTCTTTGCAAGTCAGCGTTATTTGTTACTATTTCTTGAAATTGTGGTAAGAATGCTTTATGTATTAATATGTTTATTACAACTGCCAAAGTTAGATACTGCTATTGGGAAAAGTGAAGGACATGCCGGGAGCAGACATTGTTGAGTCCTCACATTGAACTGTATCTAACTGTGGTATATTGTCATGATTTTGTTTTAATATTATTGTATTAGAATATGTTAGTAAGCCTCCGTGTTCCATGAACACTGTTCAACATGCCTGGAGCGTTATAATTTAAAAAAAAAGAAGAGCAAATCATACAAAAGGAAATGTGGTTACTCCACGTTATTGTTGTTACGGACTAATTGACAACCTCTGACACCAGTTTAGGTTAAGGCTCTATATACTTTGGATGACCAAGATGTTGCGTGCGTATTCTGATCTTAGAATGTCAAAGTCCGCCGGGTTTATTTATCTATTTTACAGGATTCCGTTGGGCACTACGTTAGTATCGATATTGTCTCTAGTAACCCGTGTGATGCGTTGATACTGGAACATGCTTCATATTCAAAACTATGAGTATTGACTGACCTGTCTGTTCTTGCCTTATTAAATTCAGCAGTGTGAGATGCAGCGTGTTTAGGCAATTAAGTGTCACTGGTCATTATGATTGAATCAAACAGTATGGAATTCAACTCAGAATACGGCATTTAATAAGACCAGTATTTGACGACTTAAACATGTTTTATTAACACTCTCATTTCATGGGCAGACACAACTATTTAAAGACATAGTTCATAATCACAGTTCATGTACGTGTTGCCTGAGTTCTTATTCTTCATTAAAGCACATGTTCACTAATATATAGTTCTGTACAAGGTATAACGGTCAGTTCCTTTTGGCCAACATCCCGTGGCATAAATTCATAGGCTAACTAGACTTATTCCTGTTGCTAGTTTAATGATAGCCCTTTTTCCACTAGACTTACTTCTACTGCTAGTTTTGCAATATCCTCCTTACGCTAGGCTTACATCTGCTGCTAGCTACATAATATTCGTGTACACTAGTCTTACTCCTGCTGCTAGTTACGAATGTTCATTTGGCATACAATGCCAGGCTAATCCGCCATATATACAAACTGCGTTAAGAACGACACGAATTACATTTGATCCAAGAACACACTGCTAAATTGGCTTCCCAGCCACACATATAAATTCAGTGGACAATGCCACACAATCCTCAGTGGTTATACCACACATATCATAGTGGCTAGGCCACACTTGTAAAACACACTGCCGTTGGGGTCAAAACCCACGATTCGAATGACGTTACTAAGTCCTACGCGTAATGCATAGAGATATGCATTCTATGTCGTTAATATTCATTTGCGGTGTTCCATGGTGCACCCACTCGGATCGAGCTCAAATCCAAATGCCTGCACACATGCAACAATCCCCGACATCATCGATCATTAATATATTCATTTGAGGAATGCGCCATGCTGCAGACATGAAGCAATCCTCAACAATTGTATTGAGGAAAACTATGTAAACGTACAGTGGCGTATCTGCCATAGGGACCTGAGGTGTGGTAACAGCAAGGTGTGAGTCATATAAAATTAGGGGCGAGTGCAACTGTATGCACGCGAGGCTGACCCCATACCACCATATGTAAATAATAATAATAAAGTGTGATCATATATAAAAAGGCCAGGGTGTCTTTTTATTGCAGAGGTTTTATTTCCTGTTACCAGCCGGTGACAGGAAACCTGATGAGTGAGTGTAACGCCAACAAGTCTCCGGTGAAACGTTTATGCTGTCAGCAGATAGCTGGAGGAGCTTGTGCGTGTTGAGATATCTATATTTTCTGCAACGACATACTGAATTATCCTTCTACCAAGAATCCCAGGTGATATGTTAGCATCTGGGGATATCTGACACTTCAATTTTAATAAACTTTGATATTTTCAATCATACCCAGGATGTTATGGGGCGTGATGAAACTACAGCCCCTCCTAACAAGTGACAAACACTATTAGATAATAAAGTTGTAATCTGTGAACACACCAACAGGAGAGATAGAGTGACTTTATACTTATTGGACAAAGTGTCCACACATTTTAGTTAAATTCTTTTTATGTAAACTATCTTTTCCTCATTTTCAAAGACCTGTCCAAAAGAGATGGCGGGACAGGCAGATTAAATTGTAAAAAGAAAATATTCTATTTTAAAGAAAACAACTTAACCACTGTTTTATTCAATTCCTTATAGTGAGTTAAAGTGTTTTGTGTTTATGTTTACATAGGGACAGTTTATGGAAAATACTGAGGGCTTATGGAATTCCAAGCTGCATAGTGGCAATCATAAAAAGCCTCTATGCCAACTTTACGTGTAGTGTTGGGCAGAGCAACCTAACCTTCGAGGTGAAGACAGGAGTACGACAGGGATGCCCCTTATCAACCACTCTTTTTTTAACAGTCATAGACTGGGTGATGCGCCAGACAACAGAGGGCAGTCCAAGAGGAATAAGATGGACTACATTTTCTACATTGGAAGATCTGGAATATGCAGATGACATTGCACTGCTGACACATTCACATCAACACATCCAGGAAAAAACGGATAGACTTAATAAATTTAGCCAGCAGGTGGGCTTGAACATCAATTTAAAGAAGTCTGAGGTCATGACGCTCAATGTGAGCAACCCTGAGCCCATATCAGTAAGGAACCAGCAATTGGTACAGACAGATACCTTCACATACCTAGGAAGCATAGTAACACCAGACGGTGGAGCAGGCAAAGACACCAACATCAGAATGAATAAGGCAAGAACAGCCTTCTTTAGCCTAAATAACATCTGGAAGTCCTTCCAATACAGCACAAGCACAAAATTAAGATTATACCAGAGCTGCGTGCTTTCTGTGCTTCTCTATGGTGCGGAATGCTGGAGAGTCACAGAGAAGGAAATGTCAAAATTGTCCTCTTTTCACACAACATGCCTAAGAAAAATTCACCGCATTTTTTGGCCGAATACCATCACCAACCAAGATCTGCTTACTCGTAGCAAGCAAGAGGACATGCACACCATCATAGCTGGCAGACGCTGGAGCTGGGTTGGTCATGTCCTCAGAAGAGACCCCGATGCCATCACAAGAACAGCTATGCTTTGGACCCCCGAAGGAAAGCGAAAGAGAGGCCGACCAAAAACAACTTGGCGGAGGACTGTGGAGGCTGAGATGCAAAGAATGAACCAGAGTTGGGGCACTGTACGAAGGATGGCCACCAACCGTGCAAAGTGGAATCAATTTGTTGTTGCCCTACAAGACGCCACTAGGCGTGATGGCCACTGACTGCTTTGACGGTCGGTGGTTAAGGATCGAAGAAGAAGAAGAAGTGTTTATGTACCATCATTTCATTTCTCCCCTAGACATTAGGTACATCATACACCAGACACTAGAGCCAAAATAGTGACCGTGTGAGATCTAGGGAGGTAGCGTTAGGTTCCCTGCAAATACATCATTATCATCTATTAGAGTCAGGGGCCTACATGTGCTTGACCTCACACGGTTAACACAGACACCGATTTCTTTTCTTTTAGGTATAACATCATAACCTCCCCAGCAAATTAAACTTGCTAAATATATTGGTAGGCTTGTCCGGGATTTGAATTTCTCCTAGTACTACATACATTGGGGTCTGGGTTTTAGCATTAACATCAATTCTATTTTCCCAGGGAATCCCCATAATTACTATTGCCCAAGATTTGGGAATTTAATGAAGTGTCAGAACCTGGAATTAATTAAGTAAATTTGCATTTATTTTAGAAATTAGTTAAAACATTTTGTATTTATCAGATGGCAGATTTGGCCAAGTTTCGCTCTGCGGCTGTGCAGACTGCCAGAGAAATGAATATGGAGGGTCAAGTCTTGATTGACTATGTCACCTCAGAATGTGATAAATTTATTGCTAGGGAAGAACATAGGTTAGCTGAGGAAAGGAAAATACAGGTAGAAGAGGCTAGGGAGATTAAGAAATTAGAGTTAGATAGAGAGGCTGAAATTAAAAGGTTACAAATTGAGGCTGACAAGGAGGCCAGGGCCTTAGATGCTGATAGAGAGGCTGAGATCAAGAGGCTCCAATTTGAGGAGAGAAAATTGGAGGCAGAAGAAAAACGACTGCAAAGGGAGGCAGAAGAAAAACGACTGCAAAGGGAGGCAGAAAAAGAAGAAAAGAAATTGACTGCTGACAGGGAAGCAGAAGATAAAAGATTACAGAGGGAGCATGAGTTGCGACTAAGGGAGTTAGAGTTGCAAGGCCTTGCTCCGGACAATGGTCACAGCCCCTCTACCTCTGATGCTACTGCTAGTCAGGGGGCCTCCAACTCAGCCATGGGGTTCCATCTAGACTATTTTGTAGAAAAGGATGATGACATTGAATCATATTTGAGCAGATATGAAGTATTAGCCACTACTTATGGGTTAGAAAGAGAAAGATGGGGTGTAAAGTTGTCTCAAGGTCTTCGGGGAACAGCTTATGAAGTTTTTTCCAAAATGAGCAGGGATGACCAAGACAACTATGACATGTTGAAGCAGGCTCTTTTGTTAAGATACGAAAAGAACGGAGAGTTTTATGGAAAGAAATTTAGGAATGCCAGGCTACTGTCGGGTGAGACCTATCACCAGTTCTCCGCCCGGTTAGAAACGTATATGGAGAAATGGGCTACTTTGGGGAAAACCCAAGATCTCAAAGAGATGATACTCATTGAACAAATGAGATAGTCCATGGCTCCAGACATGAGAAAGTTTCTCATGGAACACGGCGCGGAGAGGCTGGGTGAGATAATTAATGTCGCTGAGAGGTATCAGGCAGCCCAGGCAAAGGTAGCTGGCACCAAAAAGAAACCAGTAGATCATTATAAGGCTCCTCAAAACTATAATAAATTTGAAAACAGAGGTAAGCAAAACTTAGATAGGCCTCGAAATGATTATAAAAATAAAACCTCACATTTCAATGACAGAAAGAATGATGAAAGAAAACCTTTTCATCAAGGTAGATTATATTGTAGATATTTTAAGAGGGAGGGACATGACATTAAATTTTGTAAAAGTAAACCTGCTGGATTGGCTGCTATGAGAAGGGGGAACCAGGAAGAAAAGGACAAACCTGCTGGACAGCACGAACTTTATCACCCCCCCCCCAGTTTGTGAGGATGTTGTATGCAATGATGTCACCATTAGGTGCCTCTATGATACCGGTTTAGATTTTGATGCTGTCGTGAGCTCGCACTTGGTGAACCCAGATCAGTATACCACAGAAACAGTGGAGATACAAGGGGCGACCAAGGACCTACCACTCATGAAACTTCCAATTGCAAGGATAACAGTGAAAACTCGCTATGTGGAAGGCGTAATCAGAGCAGCAGTGATCGACGCACCCATCTACCCTCTGATATTGGGGTGTCGTTATGTCTACTTGGGGAATCCCAAGAGACCTGTGGTCTTGGCAGCCGTCCAGACCCGATCACAATCCAGAAAGGAAGAGGATGAACCTATAAATACTCATCCAGAGGAGACGAGGAAGGTACAGGCTGAAGATAGGTCACTGAAGCCGTGTTATAAGAAACACCCAAAGAGCCATACTCCTCCTAATAAAGGAGAATTTTATATGAAGAATACATTGTTGTATAGGAAGGCCGGCACTTGTTCAGCTGGTGAGGGACAGCTGGTCCTTCCCAGTTCATATAGGGAAAAGGTGATGGAGTTAGGTCATACTATCCCCCTCAGTGGTCACATGGGGATTAGCGCAACAGGACAGCATATAGCTTGTCATTATTTCTGGCCAGGTATAACGGAAGATATAAAGAGATATGTAAAATCCTGTCCAGAATGCCAGAGAGTAGCTCCAAAGCATTGGACTGCTCCAGCAACTCTAGGGGAAATGCCCATAGTGGGAACCCCTTTTGAGAGAGTTGCAGTGAATATTGTGGGACCTCTCACTCGGACCAAGAGGAGGAACAGTTACATCCTTACTCTGGTAGACACTTGTTCTATTTGGGGAGAGGCGGTAGCCCTGTCGTCAATCGATTCGAAACATGTGGCAGAGGCATTACTTACTATATTCACAAGGTTAGGATTTCCGCATCAAATCTTGACTGATAACGGCTCACAGTTCAAGGGGAAACTAACAGAAGAGGTTTTTAGGTTGTTTCAAGCCAAGCACTTTCATTGTAGTCCGTATCACCCCCAAGGGAACGGCCAGGTAGAGAGGTTCAATGGGACTCTCATTTCTATCCTGAGAAAGCTGGCACATGAGAAACCTGATACGTGGGACCAATACTTGCCCGCCGCGTTGTTTGTGTACCGGGAAGTTCCACATAATTCAACCAGGATGGCACCCGCAACCCTGTTATTTGGGAGGCCAATAAAAGGTCCATTAGAAGCCTTGTTAAGGACTTGGACAGATGAGAAGGCAGAGGAGACTGTTACCTCATCCTATCAATATGTGAACGAACTGACCACTCGTTTAAAAACTAGTTGGAAACTGGCAAATGATAATTTGAGACAAGCCAGGAAAAAGCATGCTGCTTATTATAATAAGAAAGCGAAGGATAGGGAGCTTGCTGTAGGGGAGAAGGTGCTTCTTCTATTGCCAGGCAGCAACAATAAACTTCAGATCGGATGGCAAGGTCCATATACAGTTTTGGAAAAATTATCCAGAACAAATTATAAGATAGACAAAAAGGGAAAGGAAAAAGTCTATCATGTGAACCTTTTGAAGAAATATCTGGACAGACAAATCCAGGAAGGAACACACCTAATGGCCTTGTCTATCGCAACCGAAATGAAAAATGACCCTCTCACCTCATTTGAATATCCACTGAAAACCAGTGAAACGTTTACACAGGTGAAGATCAGTTATCACCTGACAAAAGGACAGAGGGAGAAGGTTCAACAGGTCCTTGAGAAACATACAGATGTGTTAACGGATAAACCGGGGCACACAAATTTGTTGGAATATGATATGAAACTACTAGACCCAGCACCTATCTGTATGAGGCCCTATTCTATTACTTTCGCTAAGGAAAAAGCTTTGAAAGAGGAGATAGATTATTTGTTACAAGAAGGGATTATTTCTCACAGTGAGTCTCCTTATAGTTCCTGTGTGGTTTTGTTGCGGAAACCATCGGGAGAACATAGACTGTGCATCGATTACAGGAAACTGAATGCTGTCACAGAAGGTCAGGTGGATCCATTACCAGATACTACTCAACTATTTGCCAGGCTGAACAAGGCAAAATATTTTTCTAAGGTGGATCTTAGCAAAGGCTATTACCAAATTCCAGTAAAGCCTGAGGTTCGACCTTATTTAGCCTTTAGCACCTCGGAAGGTCATTATGAGTTCAACATGTTACCGTTTGGGTTGAAAAATGCCCCGAGTGTGTTTTCTAGGATGATGCGAAAATTGTTGGATCCCCTGAAAAATCCATGTATTTCGAATTTTATGGATGATATCCTCATTGCTACGGAAACATTTGAGGAACACGTTACCTCTTTGAATATGCTGTTTGATAGACTCAGAGAGGCTAACCTGACCGCTAGGCCAACAAAATCTTGTATTGGTTGTAAAGAGTTGGAATTCTTGGGACATACCGTACATCAGGGTAGCATGACCCCTGATCCCAAGAATCTGGAAAAATTGAAAAGAGCACCTAGACTACAAACAAAGAAAGATGTGCGATCTTTCGTGTCGTTGTGTGGGTTCTACCAAAAGTACATCAAACATTTTAACTCTATATGTGCTGCTCTGACGGATTTAACTCGCAAAGGTCAACCTGATACAATAAATTGGTCCGCACAGTGTGAATTGGCTTACCAGGAGTTAAAAGAAAAACTCACAAGCAGGCCAGTATTGCAATTGCCTGACTTGAATCAAGAATTTATCGTGAGAAGGGACGCAAGCAATGTGGGCCTGGGCGCTACATTGTTGCAAAGGTCCTCCTCACAAGATGGAGAATTGAACCCAGTCGCTTATGCAAGCCGCAAGTTGAACAAGGCGGAAAAAATGATTCAACAAGTGAAAAGGAATGTCTAGCTTTGATATGGGCTATAAAATAATTCCAGATTTATCTATGTGGCAGGACATTTGTGGTCCAAACGGATCATTCGCCTCTCGTATTCCTGTCACAAGCCAAGCATGAAAATTCCAGATTATTGAGATGGTCATTATTATTACAGCCATACTCATTTCTGATTGAATATATTCCCGGCCATCAGAACGTCGGTGCAGACTTTTTGAGTAGACATCCTTATGATGAAGATCAGAAAAACGTGTAAGACTTCATTTGAGCTAAGTTATCTCGCAGATTATAACTTGCAAATGAATGCATGTTTTAGGATGGGAGGTGTGTAGTAAAATCTGCGAGATAATCGCTCATTTCAGTAAGATTTTAGTCCTATGATAATAAATAACCCAGCCCGATTGTGTCTGACTATGAGCATCTCACACGCCAGCATCGCGCTGAATTTTGTGCCATGGTAATGCTTAGAAACGATCCCGCCGTATAAACCTACTCGCTTTCCTTGTGACGTACTTTAAACATTTTTAACATTTTGCCCGATCTGATAGAGACTGCGGCAAGACTTATAGTTAACGATCTTCCAGAAGTGTGCCGCCAAGTTACTGTCTGAATTAACGTAATACTTTAACTTTAACGCCTCTAATAGTAGTAATCCTTACATTTTTTGGTAGTGTAACACGAGACAACAGTAATAATTAACGCCAATTCTAACACCCGCCGCGCAAAACCCCGCTTCGCTTGACACGCGGTGGGATTGGCCCGATGATATATACACACAGACAGTTTAAATTCTCGCCAAGTAATGTATTTCTGACGTCACTCAAACAAGTTAGTTATTTGAATAAAAATGCTAGAAAGAGATGAGAGGGGGAAGATGGCCGACTTGTGTAAAATTTTTATTTGACGATTGACAGTGACAAAATTGAAAATCTAAACCATACTGAAACTGACCATAAAAATCATATGGTAGTATAGCTCAGAGTTCCCTGAGCAAAAATGTGTTTTAAAAAATATGGTAGTCCAAGTATTAGCCAAGTTATTGAGAAAATACTAAATGTCTAGTAACACTAAGTCGGACAGACTGTGGTTCCTGCTTATTTTTTTCATAACGTTAGTGGTGACGCCAGCTTAAAAAGAGGCATGGTAGTAATTCAAATTCTATTAGTTGGGATAGGAATGAAAGGGGAGAGATAGGAAAAAGGTAATTAAAAATGAAACATCTTTTTCTATTGGGCATAACTAACGCAGACTGACCAATCGACTACCAGACACAGAGTTTGTTTGGAATTATTTTTTGTTTTTTCAAAAACTACGTTTGAATTCTGGTAGTCGCAAGTTTTCCATTGGCCAGTACTAATAGATGTTAGCAAAAAGCTTTCATTGCTCATCGCCAGTTGACAAAAACTTTTTTTATCAAATACACTGAGATCAGCTGTGTTAATTTATAAAATAAAGAATTAATTAGCAGTCTGGGCAGGGCAGAGAAAAACTGAGGCCATTCTTTGCAAGTCAGCGTTATTTGTTACTATTTCTTGAAATTGTGGTAAGAATGCTTTATGTATTAATATGTTTATTACAACTGCCAAAGTTAGATACTGCTATTGGGAAAAGTGAAGGAGATGCCGGGAGCAGACATTGTTGAGTCCTCACATTGAACTGTATCTAACTGTGGTATATTGTCATGATTTTGTTTTAATATTATTGTATTAGAATATGTTAGTAAGCCTCCGTGTTCCGTGAACACTGTTCAACATGCCTGGAGCGTTATAATTAAAAAAAAAAAGAAGAGCAAATCATACAAAAGGAAATGTGGTTACTCTACGTTATTGTATTGAGGAAAGCTGTGTAAACGTACAGTGGCGTATCTGCCATAGGGACCTGAGGTGTGGTCACAGCAAGGTGTGAGTCATATAAAATTAGGGGCGAGTGCAATTGTATGCACGCGAGGCTGACCCCAAAGCACCATATGTAAATAATAATAATAAAGTGTGATCAGATATAAAAAGGCCAGGGTGTCTGTTTATTGCAGAGGTTTTATTTCCTGTTACCAGCCGGTGACAGGAAACCTGATGAGTGAGTGTAACGCCAACAAGTCTCCGGTGAAACGTTTATGCTGTCAGCAGATAGCTGGAGGAGCTTGTGCGTGTTGAGATATCTATATTTTCTGCAACGACATACTGAATTATCCTTCTACCGAGAATACCAGGTGATTTGTTAGCATCTGGGGATATCTGACACTTCAATTTTAATAAACTTTGATATTTTCAATCATACCCAGGATGTTATGGGGCGTGATGAAACTACAGCCCCTCCTAACAAGTGACAAACACTATTAGATAATAAAGTTGTAATCTGTGAACACACCAACAGGAGAGATAGAGTGACTTTATACTTATTGGACAAAGTGTCCACACATTTTAGTTAAATTCTTTTTATGTAAACTATCTTTTCCTCATTTTCAAAGACCTGTCCAAAAGAGATGGCGGGACAGGCAGATTAAATTGTAAAAAGAAAATATTCTATTTTAAAGAAAAAAACTTAACCACTGTTTTATTCAATTCCTTATAGTGAGTTAAAGTGTTTTGTGTTTATGTACCATCATTTCATTTCTCCCCTAGACATTAGGTACATCATACACCAGACACTAGAGCCAAAATAGTGACCGTGTGAGATCTAGGGAGGTAGCGTTAGGTTCCCTGCAAATACATCATTATCATCTATTAGAGTCAGGGACCTACATGTGCTTGACCTCACACGGTTAACACAGACACTGATTTCTTTTCTTTTAGGTATAACATCATAACCTCCCCAGCAAATTAAACTTGCTACACTCCTTTAATCATTGCTGCTACCTGTTTCCTATTTAGACTAGGGTATTAATTTATATATATTTTTTTCTAAAACAGGCTGTATAATCTCAGTTACATAACACACAATCTGCCTAAGGAAAATTCTCCGAATGGATTGGCCACGTCCTCAGAAGAAACCCCGATGCCATTACAAGAACAGCTATGCTATGGACCTCCGAAGGAAAGCGAAAGTCAGGCCGACCAAAAAACAACTTGGCGGAGAAGTGCGTAGGCCGAGATGCAAAGAATGAACCAGAGCTGGGGCACTGTACGAAAGATGGCCGCAGACTGAACAAAGTGGAAGCAGTTTGTTGCTGCCCTACAAGACGCCATCAGGCGTGATGGCCACTGACTGCTTTGACAGTCGGCGGCTAATGATCAAAGAAGAAGACATAACAAAGTTTAACACCATATTCTCAATATGCCTCATGTGCGTGTAATGGGATCCTTTACCGTGACCTTTTTTTTATATAACAAAGTTTTACCTTTCATAACATTTGTTCTATAATAAAAATAACATGGAGAAAGTCGATCGGATAAGCCGCTCATGTTTTTGAGTGCATTGTTCCCTCCCTAGCTCTGATCGCATCCCGACTGAATAGAACAAATAGTTCAATCACGAAAATGCACCTTTGTCCTCTTTTCTTATCTTAGTGTGTTATTTGCTTTTCCCAGAACTGATAAGATCTATCTGCATGAGCAGACTTTGTTGCTTGCTACCCTTTGATCCTACAACTTCGAGATTTACCACATTGTTATTTTATTGCATCTGTGTGCTCACGTTCCAGTTTTGTGTTTCATGTTGTGCACAGACCGCACCCCAGGAATCATGTCCCTTCCTGTGTTTCTATTTCTGGCTCGTTATCTCCGACTCCAAAAAACATCAAAACATGCGCAAGAAGAGGTTTATGGTCAGCAGTAAATAGAATAGCAACAGACAGAAGTCATTTATAATGACAAGACAAACCCCGTAGTTTTAATGATTTAGGAACACGTTTGAAATTTTATTCCACATAAGACATATCTCAAAGGTGCCCTCCGACATAATTTACCCTTGCTATAATGCACCTGGGGTTGCTTTTTTTTTCCCTGCTTCTAAAGTTTTCTACAGATGTTACGTGCAAGAATTTTAACTTTAAATCCAACAGCTAAAGAATCAAGTGAATAAAATACATAGACCAAAACGTACAAATGTTATATTCTGTCTTTAAACAAATATTTTTAAGCAGTTCTGTTGTGTGGTTCTGGGACGCGGAATAGAACAAAGATAATATTTACACAAGACGATATAGTTATTTGTAATGATTTTTCAACATTTATGTCAGGAATCTCTCTCTCACACACACACGTACGCACGCACGCACACACACAAGCACATACACACACACGCACATACATACACACGCACACGCGCAAACGCACGTACACACACACGCACATACACACACGCACATACACACACACGCACATACACACACGCAGCACGCACGTACACACACACACACACAATCTTGACTAAACCAGAACATAAATTTATAAATGTTCAATTCCATCGTCATTATTCTCCTTTTCCGCTCCCTGTGGAGCATAGAGCCACCTTACAAGAAGCATGCACAAAATCTCTTACAGCGGCGGTGGTTTCAGTAGGAATTTGTTTTACATGATGAGGTTGGCAGCCTCACGCACAACCTTATATTAGTTGTCGTGCACGACATCCCTGATGAAGCGTTAGTCTTATCTTTTCTTTGTCTCATCCGAGACCCCCGGGAACATCACAGGACAATTTTCAATTTAAGAAATGGGGACCCAAAGATGCAGCAATAGAGAATGCAGTCAGCGACCCATAGCTTGACTGCTTGCGTCAGGGTCAGCGAACCAGAGCTGACCAAGACCCTACTTCACCTCCACGTGGTGGTCCTGGAAACAGGCTGCATCACTGCAGTCTGGCTGAGAGAGTATGGATCGAAGAGGGAAGGCGAACCCGGTCCCAAAAAATGCCGTTCTGAAGTCGGGTGTGTCGGCCGAAAGGCGCAGATATCGCAGCTCCGGTGTAAACAGACACAACGCAACCAACGCCATTTTCAGGACGAACGAGGAAGAAGAAGAATTTAAGAAATGAAGATGGAGATGGACTTGCCACTTTTTGTACAAAAATTGGAGTATAATGTTACGTTACAATCAGTGGCATGTAAACGACACATGCACGTACACACGCACAGAGAGAGAGAGAGAGAGAGAGAGAGAGAGAGAGAGAGAGAGAGAGAGAGAGAGAGAAAGAAAGAGAGAGAGAGAGAAGATCTCGGATTATACGAAGAAAAAATAGATTGTGTTCGACCAAGGAGAACCTTGAGACTCACATGACGGGTCGCAGAAAATGCAAACAAGAACAAACAGATCTGAAGTAATTATGTGAACTAGGACCTAAAGATACACACGTACAAACGTTCAGAAGAACCAAAGAGCGTTGATTGGTTGTAAAAGACGCTGTACTCATTACCTATTTATTCCACGGCAGGTCACATTTACAAATTATGAAATATTTCAACAGTCGGAGTTAAGTTTGTAATATTTTGATGAACATTCAAGTCAAGTGCGGACAAAGCAGTGACAACATCCATCCTCAGCGTACCTGAAGACACCTTCATCAACGGCACCACTTAAATTATTTATACCATAACTTAAAATGATAACACTATGAATGATAACTGCTGCCGTGTTGTTATCTTACAAAGCTGTAAATTCTGTCAACCCAGCGCATTGCCTTCAGAATAACATCTTATCTATGTGAACGTCAAATCTTTCTCAACCAACATCCAAACGATAGCCCTTCGTAAGAAGCCCAACGGGATGTCGAAACCAGAGAAGCATACGCGATAGACCGAGTTTATATTTTAAATTTTCACGAAATCCCAGCTGTCTTGTACGTCACATAAGCAGCAGAACCTGGGGCATCTAGAACTGTGTCAATATTCCATAAAATTATTTTTTTTCTTCCTTTTAAAACGAGGGGGGGGGGAGAGGAGAGGAGAAGGGGGGAGGGAGAGAATGGCTGTGTTTTTTTTTAATTTAAGAGAATACACACTTTCTTACACCTGAATCCACGAATATCTACTTACTGACTTCAGAGCTCCGCGCTGGGCGTAGTGAGATGGTGCTGTGAGTACTAGTGATGGAGTAGTTTAAGTCATCACCTGTTATCATACCTACGACATATATTAAAATTTAAGAACAAAAAGAAGCGTGTTTTTTTTTTTTAAGATGTTGGTTGTGGAATAGTTACAAAGAAGCTTAGAAAACTGTAAAACTGATAACAGGTTACTGCTTGCAGCAACAGATATTGTTATTCTTCTCTCGTTCATCCATTTGCAGTTTCCTGGAGTTTCTGAAGAGATGTAGGAAAAATAGAACTATTGCGCCTTCAGATTTTTCGTAAAGGCAACTAATGTGAAGTTGCGTATGGGACAAGCAGAGTCAGCGTGTAAAAAAATGCTCCAAAACCACAGCTGCAAAAGCATAGGATATGTTTTGGCACAGTCTTCCTGCAAAGGGGACAGCTGCAGTGCTGACGCCATCCTCTTCAAGGAGTGGTAAAGAAGACTGATGTTAAATAATTTTCATTTTCTCATTTTACAGGCACTCAACTTCTCAAACTCATTTTACAGATTCATGCAACATCTCAAACTCATTTTACAGATTCATGCAACTTCTCCAACTCATTTTACAGACACGTACAACTTTTCAAACTCATTTTACAGACACATACAACTTCTCAAACTCATTTTACAGAACACGTATTTTTTCTTTTTGCATTTTGGCCTGTCTATTCTGACCCAGCAGAGTTTCAACGGAAGGTATATCCAACTTCTGTCTGCTATTACTCTTCTGTTTTTCTCCTTGCTTCTTTATGATTTACTAACAATCGCAAACAATGTGTCAACTTAAATTGTACATCATTATGTCAAGATTAAACGATCTGTTCTTGAAATAGCAGCCCCAGGAACAAGACAAGAGGGTAGACCAAAGATAAGCTGGGCCGACCAAATTCAGAGTTTGATAGGAAGACGTTTGCAGACTACAGAAGGACTACAACAAGAAAAACAAACGTGGAAGTAGATATTACAGTGTCCAAGGAAAAGTTTTGCTCCGTGGGCAACATTTGGTTACAGAATGAAGGAAGGAAGCTTGTTGCTTTATGTCTACGTTTTCCAGTTTTCCTGAATGGATATTTAAAAAAAAAAAATAGTAGTTTTGCCTCGTTTTGGCGAGGCGCGTCCCGTTCAACCTAGACATAAGGTCCGTTGGTTATATTAGGACACAAGTCTAAATATAAAAGAACTTGTGGTTTCACATTGTGCTGAATGAAAATATCTCAGAGCCATGTCAAGGTATTTTAAGAGTGATCGAACCATATTCTAACAAAATAACAAATAAAATTATTTAGTCGCTATATTTTCATATTTAAAGACTGTATGAACAATTAAAAATGTTATAGAAGTTGTCAAATATGTTTACCTTCGCCCCGTGTAATTCCCGGGGATCTCAGATGAGGCACAAAACAGGACTACTATATCCGCAAGCGTGTCGTACAAGACGACTAATATGAGATTGTACATGGGGTGGGCAACAAGGTCATGTCAAACAAATTGCCACAAAAACCACATCGGCAAGAGCCTACGACTGCTTGATGCAGGCTGCCTGTGGACCAGATGCAGTTGTAGCTCCATGCTCCGTAAGGAACACAAAAGAAAGGGATGATGATAATGTTTATCATAGACATTTTTACATCAGAGCTGCTCAGATATTACACTGGCCAGGGTAAGAGACGCTTGGGTATGCCATCAAATCTGGTTCAACACCAAAAGAGAGCACTGGATAGAGATGGGCACAAACAGAGAAAAACTAAAAGGGAGGAGAGGGTGGTAACAAGCAGATTAGAATCGAGGTGAAATGGTTATGTGTGACAAAAAATAATTGAGGTGAGATGGTGTCATGAAGTGACTTCTGTATCACAACACGAATTCTGCATAACTCTGACCACACCGCGTGCCATACATTGTAAGAACTGCAAGATACACAGACCAATCAGAACGCTCCGTTATGTCGTGTTTACTTCAGCCTTGGATAAATAAAATGCAAACAAGTTTTACTAGAAATATGTAGAATAATATAGGGCGTATTTTAAACTTTAGATGAATAAAATCGCTCCAGGAATAACTTAGATAAATAAAATCTTAGTTTTGCTGATTTGCACAATAGGCAAAATTTACCAATATTTTCTGAACACAAAACACATTCGTTGGGGAACCACCTCAGACGCTCGAGGCCACACTATTTATAGCGCGTGTCTAACAGAATCAGGTCAGTCACAATATTTGAAAGCGACAGCGAGCGGCAAAAGAAAGCAAGTGTTAGTGGAAGCGATTTGCCTTCTGTACTTGAAAGCAGACCTTAAACAGCCATTAACAGCTCGTCTGTGTGAGTGCTTGAGGGTAAGAATGAATCTATATATATATATATATATATATATATATATATATATATATATATATATATATATATATATATATATATATATATATATATATGTGTGTGTGTGTGTGTGTGTGTGTGTATAATTATGTGTATTTCTAGTGATTAATCCACCTGTACGATAGGAAGTGTGTAGATGTGTTAGAAAATTACAGTGTGTTGCTGGTGAACTTACAGGCTTGTGTGTAATTCTGGAGGCAAAGCCAGCCTTGGGAAATATTCAAAATACTTGAGTATTATGGCCAAAGTGTATCTGTAAGTTTGGAAATGTATTTAAAGAAGTATTTCTTAATGGAATTAGACACATACCAGGAACAGAAGGAAGGATGAAAGGAATTGGATTACTGTATAGTTTGATATATTACTTAGTAGTTTTATTCACGACCAAATTATTGTAGGGAGGCGGATCATGGGAAAAGGATTATAAATCAGAATGTAGAAGAAATTTATGATAACAGTGAAATGAATTGATTGTTGCTACTATATTATATCTTGTGCATCTGTTAGCTCTCTGTCTGAAACTGTCTATCATCCCCATCTGTGTCATAGAGGGATATTGATAGAAAAATACAGGGATTGCGTTTAACTTCGTTTCCGGTTTTATCCTGTAAACCTAACACATATACAAGAGGCATCTCTTACTGAGGTTACGACGGATGCAGTGCCGGTCTATGTCAGAGGGCCAGACATCTCGTGTATACCACTTGGAAGAATTTCAGCAGTTAATTCTATCCAGTATCAGAGGGAGCCATCTTCAGTGACTCAGATAAGTTGCCCACAAAGGCAACTGTACAACATATCCCTGTTCACCAAAATAAAATTAAAGTTGAACGATGACTGTAGCAGTGTAGATCATCAATCAGAAATGTGAAATTAACTAACATTCCTTAATCAGAGAGAGAGAGACTAACCAAGCAAGACTCTCTCTCTATAGTGATATACATTTTAATTCAGTGAAAGACTGTGGAACATTTTATTATTTATTTAATGTTGTAATATGATTTCTTTTAAAACTTTTCAAACAGAAAAGAGAAATGTACAAATAAATTGTAAATAATTACCAGCAGACTTACTTAAATTCTTTAAGTTAAGTTACAGTTCTTGTTGGTGAATTTAATTAAATAATTACCCCTAGCAGAGTTAATAACAATAATAACTACCATATTAACAGAGGAGGATCTGGAGAGGTGGCAAATAAAGACTCAGAGTACTACATTACCATCTTCTCTGGGAACTTATAAAGCTGACCCTACCTTTGTTGTCTATACACCCTTACTAACTACCCTCTCGCGACAGATGGTTAGATGTGAAAAAAATAATTGGAGTGAGAAGGTTATAAGAGAAAAAAGATAACTGGGGTCAGATGGTTAGATGTGAAAAAAATAATTGGAATGAGATGGCTATAAGTGAAAAAAAAATAATTGGAGTGAGATGGCTATGTGTGAAAAGGATTATTGTGGTGAGATGGATATAATTGAAAAAGATAATTGGGGTGAGATGGTTATAAGTGAAGAAGATAATTAGGGTTAGATGGCTATACGTGAAAAAGATCATTGGTGTGAAATGTCTAGAACGGAAAAAAGTATTGAGGTAAACTGGATATACGCAGAGAAGAACTAGGGTGTTGCGGCTATAAGCAAGAAAGACAGAACGAACGAACGAACTTTATTTTCGAAGGGTAAAGAATTGGGCGCGCAGGCCCGTCTAACATTTTGCCCTTCCACTCTCATTAATCTTGCATACTATATCCTTTCATTCCCACATGATGCTTTAAGCATTAATTTAAAGGCCTGCAACATTATAAAGTTACCATAACAGCATTCATTTACAGTATGCAAGCATAATTTTAAAAAAATGAGTAGGGTTTTTTTTTTTGAAACAAACAAGCTAGTAAATGGGGGGAAAAAGTAATAATAAAACAGATAGACAGATAGATAGATAGATATATAGATAGATAGATAGATAGATAGATAGATAGATAGATAGATAGATAGAGAGATAGATAGATAGATAGATAGATAGATAGATAGATAGATAGATAGATAGATAGATAGATAGATAGATAGATAGATAGATAGATAGATAGATAGATAGATAGATAGATAGATAGATAGATAGATTTAAAAAAAAATTCATCTACTTGTTATTCCCATCACACTATTTGCAAACCAATTAGTCCATGAAATATCTTCCTAGGAAGCGAATGCGCGTGCTGGTCCTGTGAGAGATGTCGGACTTAAAGCTAAACACCTGGAGTTTGCTATTTACGAAAGCCTCATTTCTCTGCCCGAAACTTTTCAATAGTTAAGAGGAGGAATGTTAAAGAACACTCCAGGTAGCTAGAGAGACCACGCATACAAGGGAAATAATTCTGCGTCTTTTGTGATTCAATGACTCGTGTCCTAAAGTAATTGATAAGTAATTAAATTAATTCTATTGCACACGAGTAAGTACACCAGTCAAAACAATGACGGGAGAAGAATTAAAGTCAGCATCTTAAACCTTCATCATGTGTAGTACATTTGTGAGATGGCACAGCAATCGGGCCTGAAGATACACATGGAAAAAACAAAAAGAATGAGAATAAATGCAAAAACATTATAACAAGGTCAAACTTGAAGAAACACCACTACAAGAAGTGGAATCATACAACTATTTTGGCAGCGATATAGACAAAGATGGACAGAAAGACAATGATATAAAAATAAAGAAGACAAAAAGCAAGAGACCTTTCATTGCATTGGGAAACATATTAAGATCAAAAGAAATCAAGGCTATCACAAAATTAAGAATCTTCAACTCAAATGTCAAGTCAGTCCTGTTGTATAGCTGTGAAACATGGAGATCAACAAAAATAACAATTAAAAGACTACAGTCTTTCATAAATGGCTGCTTGCGTAGAATAGAAGGACTGACATGGTATTACAAGGTCACCAATGTGGAACTGATGAGAAGAACTAGACAAGTACCCGTGGAGCAAGATATCAGAAAGGGACTCTGGCGATGGATATGATACATATTGAGGAAACCTGTTGATAGCATTACAAGGCAGTCCTTGTTCTGGAATCCCTAGGGAAGGAGAGGCAGAGCAAGCTCATCATGTAAAACACATTGCTACAGAACCATCACTGCAAGAGCATGATCATGCTTGGTCCAGGCTTCCTGCTAGGGGCCAACTACAGTGGTAGCTCCATGCTCCTTAAGGACTGAAAAGGAAAATGAATGAGTGAATGAAAGACAATGCGCCGGACGTGAGAGACCCAGTCCTAGAATATAACACTGCAACGTGGGAAAACACTAGCGAAATCAAAATGTGTTAAAGTGAACTGACTCCCAGACCAAGTCATGAACATTTAGAAAAAAACGTTTGCCTCGTGTTGGCGAAGCACGCCCCGAGCAACACATGGTCTTACTTCGGTTATATTAGAGTTCATGTCCAAATTAAAAAAAAGACCTTTTGGTTTGGTTTATTATGTAGGCTATATTGTTGAACCAAGTCATGAGAATCGTAACACGATACCGTATATGAAAACAACGCCCATTGAAGAAATGAAAAAAAAAGATTACATGCTTGGAACCAAAGGAGGACGGAACAGATAACAGGGCCTTGCAGCAAGCTGAAAAATTCAAAAGGCTAACAGATCATCTAGTGTACCAGAAGATACATTGGGCAAAAAAAGAGTCTCAGGCAGTGTAACTTAATGCAGAAGCAACGAAACAGTAGATCCCATAAATTCTATAACAGTTATTTGTTCCGTCTTATAACAAATCCCCATATCAGGTAAAAACAAAGCTTCCCCGAGATAAAAGAATACTCCTGGCATTAGAAAGAGGAACAACCACACCGAAGCTCAAGTAAAAGCCATTACCATAAAAAAAAATACATAAACACAGCACAGGTAGTTGTCTGACTTATATGTAGACAGATGGATCAGCAGCTAATGCATCTGGGAGTAAAAGTGGACGTAATCATTCTCAAACGAAGCAATTGTACGCGGAAAGAACAAAAAAAAAAAAAACATGATTTGCAACAGGGAAATTTTACAGCAACTTCAGTAGAGAGGCAGGTGCACAGAACACGTAGCAATTTCATAACGCAAATAAAAGTACTGAAAGACAGTTCATATTTTGTTCGCAAATTGATGGTGAATAATAAAAGCCCACAGGAGGAAAGGAAAAGACGACTTTTGTGTCATAAGAGCAACACTTCGCAAACTATGTCAGGTATTCGAAATAGTTGTGAAGTGAACCCCTTCTCACTGCAGCATATCTTGGAATGACGAGGCTAATAGGTATACAAGGTAGGGAGCAAGCTACATCACCCAATTGCAAGAGTAATACTGTATATGAAAAGGCCAAGACACTCATTAAGAGTAGATACAGGAACAACTGAGAGTCAGCATCTAAGTCACTAGAAAATAGAAAAAACACGATAATTATCACTAGCTGAACAACAGAGCAAGAACAACCTTCAGGCTTCGCACATGTCACAGGCTATGCTACCATCTGTTCAATAATCTGATCATAGACACTAATGATGAATGTATCATATATATATATATATATATATATATATATATATATATATATATATATATATATATATATATATATATATATATATATATATATATATATATATATATATATATATATATATATATATATATATATTGGAAGAGCAAATTTAATATGATTGTCTTTTACATGTTTCTCTCCCCAGAAATGTGAAGTTAAGAAACAAAAACTAAAAAAAAATTAAACCATGAGGTGGGTACAACTTGCAGAGTTCCTCTTACCTGTCATCTGTCGCGTGAAGGTGCTGTGGCAAAGATTTACATATTCGGATGAGGGAGCCGGAATAAGTTGTGGATGTTTCATGTTGAGTCATGTTCTTAATTGCTTGTTTCCACTGAAGATCAGATCACTTATATAACTAAGACAATTGAGGACGCTTTCCAAGAAAAAAAAAAGCACACACTGGTGGTTTGGGTTGACTTAGAAAAAGCATTTGACAAAGTGTGGAAAGATGGACTGAAAGTCAAGCTGCAAAGAAGTGAAGTGTGTGGGAGAATGTTCAAATGGATCAGCCACTATCTTGAGAATAGAACTGTCAGAGTCCAACTACAAGCACAGACCAGTAGGAAGATGGTATTGGAGCAGGGTGTGCCCTACCCACGTTGTTCCTCGCATATATTAATGACATATCAGAGAATATTCCAAGAAGAACTCACAATGCCTCCTTTGCAGACGACTTAGCCCTGTGGATCTCAGACGAATATATCACTACGGCAAGCATTCGGATGCAGCAAGCCCGAACATCATTGGAGGAGTGGGCCAAGGCATGGCTAGTAAAGGTAAATGAAGGGAAAACATCATACACAGTGTTTTCTCTCTCAAACAAACCACAGATCTCCAAATTGGTGCTAAATGGGAAAAATCTACATCTGGATGAAAACCCAAACTACCCAGGCATTACCTTTGATCGCCGCTTGACTTGGAAAACCCAGATTGAAAGAAACAGGACCATAGCAAGGCAGAGAATGGCAATCATGAAAAAACTTGCTGGCATGGGTTGGGGAGCAGACGAGAGAGTACTAAAGAAGCTATATACTGGGCGAGTGAGACCAGTCTTAGAATATGGCATTGCAGCATGGTCAACGGCAGCTAAGTCGAACTTTGACAAAATAAACAGAACCCAAAACCAAGCATTGAGAATCATAACAGGGGACATGAAGTCAACACCCATTGAAGAGTTGGAAATGATTACTCACCTCCAGCCTATGGAGGATAGAAGAGATAGCAGAGCCCAGCAACAAGCCGAGAAATTCAGGAGGCTTATAGACCACCCAATGCACCAGAGAATAAACGGAAGGGGAAGACTGAAGCGAAGCAATTTTGTAGAGACAGTCAAAACAAAGATGAGAGCAGACCCCATAAACGCAATATCATCAGCTACGCCAATATGTACTGCACACAAGCTACCAATTTGGAAACAACAGTGCTTCCCTGAAATGATAGACAACGTTTCTGGTATTGAGAGAAAGAACAGCCAAAATGAAACAGAAAGGAGAGTCCTAACCACAAAATATATAGAGAAACATTACCCAAGCAACACCTGGATCCATGCATACACAGATGGATCATAACTAATGCAACAGAAGATGGGGGTGGAGGAGTCTTCCTGAGCTTAAGCAATGGCACACACAAAAAGCTAGCAGTTGCAATAGGGACATTTTCAAGTAACTTCAGAGCAGAGGCAGAGGCCTTAAAAACTGCATTAGAAATTCTAATGACAGAAGAAAGCTCAGAGAGACCAGTAGCTATCTTCTCAGATGCGCTGTCAGTGATTACAACGCTGAAAAGTCAAAGTAATGCTGAACTGGATGGCCTAAGAGTAACACTTCACAAACTATGTCAGCAATACAAAAGAGTCGTGATACAATGCATCCCTTCTCACTGCATCATCCCTGGAAATGAAGAGGCTGACATATTGGCAAAGGAAGGGGGAAAGCTTCCTCAACTTGACACAAATATAACTTATGAGGAGGCCAAGAGTTTTATCAAGCGCAGATACAGGCACAAGTGGGAAGAAGAGTATCCAGGCCACACAAAAAATGATCCGTATTACCAGCTCAGCAGAAGTGAACAAGTGGTAATCTTCAGACTTCGCACAGGTCATAACAGATTGAGATACCATCTATTCAACAAATTAAAGATAGAAACTACTGATGAGTGTGACTGTGGCGCTGATAAAATGACTGCCGAACATCTGCTTCAAAGGTGCCCAACATATGAGGAACAGAGAAAACGCATATGGCCATCACTGTGACGGTATTGCCTCCCCTGCTTTGCAGTAGTGGTCCAACAGTGGCCAAAACTCAAGAGTATCTATTATAGGCTTCAATGGAGTCTATCTTTACACAAGATTACTCTTGGCAGAAATGTCGATAGAAGAGTAGTAAAGCTTCTATCATTTGGGAGTCTTCATAAGATATTCAGATAAGCGAAAACAATGCTGGCTGTCGCTAAGCACGTTAATTCTATAATCTGCCGACACTTTTATGAAGAATTTAGCAATGGTTTATTCTAGCTCATTAAGCCCCCACCGCTGAGTTAATCAGTGGAATTTATTATTATAATATATATAGCTCTGTTTAGAGTGTGTGTTTAGTAACTTTGATTGAGACAAACATGTAGTTCATTTAAAAGGATTGAATCGAAGTTAAATTTGTAACATTACAAATAACAAAATTTAATAATCACTTTAAGTTTTAACAGGTGGAAAATAGTTTGCATAGTTATGGAAAAGGTTTCATCACTTGGATGGGATTTAACTGAATAAAGGAGGTCACTTTTGGCAGCGGATATTTTCACTTAGCTGCCAATGGTAGTTTCTTCTCCCACTGGGTCAGTTCCTTCCACTCTGCTCTAGCTCGTCTCTGGTCAAAGTTCACGCGCCGCACGTGTCCAGAACGTTCAAGGAGTAACGGCTAAGTTGGTTCTGCGTCTGTCTCTAGGACCCTCTTATGATGGCGTCTCGCAGAACGTCAGTCCACTTCTACCTTTACTTGGTTCCAGAGATAGTATTTTCTGCTGGTATCACCAATAACTCGTAATAGAAATAGAAACGAAACGCTCTTCTGAGTATGGCGTTTTCCAACCCATAGTTATGGGTTCCTATCTTCCCATACCACCAGCCGATGTCAGAATTTACCCTCGATGAGAATTAAATTTAATCCCTCGGGATAAAACTTCCTTTACATTTAAACTGAATAGCTTTAGCTTTACATTAGACTTAAAGGAAAAGGTTAAACGTACAGATATAATATGTTTTACATTTACATCTCCACTGCTTGAAAAGTGTTCACAATATAAATTCATTTATGTTTCATTTACATTTACACTTGTGGAAAAGTTTGAAACTTCTATTAATTAAAATGAATATTTTCACATAGACATTTACACTGGTTTAAAGCTTGAAAACTTACATTAATTTTAAAGTGAATATGTTTAAAGGGACATTTACACTGCTTTGAAAATGTAAGTATTATACTTAGAATGTACATCATTTCTGTTCATCTTTCCCTCCCTGCTCCATAAGGAACCTGGAACTAATTTATTCTTTTAGTTCTCTTTACGAAACTATCAATAAAGCAATCATTAGCCCGTGCAGTGGTGGTTCATGAATCATCATTCTAGATACTGAGGTTGCCAGCCCCAAATGACGTTGACATCAATAGCGAGTTTCACACATTAAACTTCACATGGTAATATATACATATATATGTTAGTTCACATGTTAGTAATAAAATATGAAATATAAATCACAACTTACGCCAATCCTGGCTACAGACTTCTTTGCTCAGATGAATAAAAGAGACGAATTGTTCTCTTACACGTGTATGGGATGTCTTTAATTTTACAATAGATTGCCCATTCTGACTCCATGTTTTTTCAGTTTCGTTGTCCCGATTTTCCTTATTAAAATTTGAAAGAGATTTCCTGTGCTTTGTAAGTCTTATCTGGTTCTCCAATAAAAGGACGGGTTAACAAATAGGAATTATGAATCTAGTCTTGTCTGGCGAGGTCTGAGGTCTTGGCGAGCTTAAAATTCACAGCGAGATAAAACTGCGAAATTGTCAGCCTATATTCCCCCTCAATGTTGTTATGAATCTAATCAGAAAGATCCAATCATTTCAAACACGTCGGGTGTGGCACTTTCAAAATATTTCCTACATAGAAAAATTTTGCAAAAGGTCACGTCTCCCTTATATGGTAATATGATGTCTTGCATACACTCTCACAAACACATTTGTAGACTCATATTGTCTAAAATGTAATAAATCCATGATTACTTTTTAACCAAGTGACCGGAAGCGATTATATCACTCTTGTCTGCCCACATGTGTCACACAGACAGTAATCTCGTTATCTGTCGTATGAGTACGCAAACTCCGGGTCTTATCGGAGATTTAAGCCGATAGCGCTGACCGATGTACGTGTTAATCTGCCGCGCCTATAACCATAAATCTGGGTAGCACTCCTTGCAAATGTGATATTTATCACCTACCGGGTGATTTGATAAAATCAAATATCTGCTACTTAGCAGAAAAAGAAAGAAAGAAAGAAATAAAAGTGCGATAATTGACAGCACCTAATAAAAATCAGTACAACATACGTACCGATACTGCCGGAGAGAACCAAAGATCGATAGAGGTCGTCCATTTCGTCACAATCACCAGTACCATTCTTGGAGAAAATCTACGGAGATATCAACAGCCTCAGGCTGACCACTGCTTCCTTTGAATTTATTCAAGTTGACATCTGAGGGTGAACGAAGAAGAAGAAGAAGAAGAATTGCTTGTTTACAACTTTACGGCACACTTGTTTTCTAATGTTTGCTCGATCTCAGAAGATCATTTGGACGAGATGAGCTTGACTATGAATATTGCATCTGATGCTAAACGGAGTATTTCCAGTCGTTGCTGGGGGAGGGGCAACATATGCAGCCGTATCATGGTTTGACGTGCAACCTATTTCCCAATATATGAAAAATAATTACACATTTTCCAAGTAAAGAGATTTCCCTAATAATGCTCTTTATTTACAATATTTTCCTAAATGGCCATTGTAGAGGCGATCTGAAAATGCCTTATCATCGAAATTAATGCCCGTTATCTGCCTAGAAGACACCCGTGTGTTACCGGGGCCCGAAAGGGGAGCAAAGAATAGTAACACTGTCCCCTGCCAAGCATGTCGTAGAAAGCGACTAAGGAGGGTTGGGCATGGGGCCGGTTACCCCATCCTGTAAAAAATTTAAACCACAAAAAACTTCAACAAATATGGACAAGTCAAATAAAGAAAATAAAACACAGCCATCCAAGACAGGGGAAGGTCCTCCCGTGGGGAGGCGTATGATGCAACACAGAGAAAGCCGAAAGGAGTCTGTGTTGCTGACTAACCTTCTTTCTTCTAGGAGAACTTCCAGATTTGGCACCTGGAATGTTCGGACATTAAACGAACAAGGGAAAGTGGCGCAAGTGGCAGCAGAAATGAGGGAATACAAAATTGAGGTTTTGGGAATGTGTGAAACAAAGTGGAAGGGGGTAGACAGGAAGAAACTCATCACAGGTGAATTGGTGCTGTCCTCAGGACATGAAGATGAAAGTTCACACCACAGTGAAGGGGTAGCTCTTATGTTATCTAAAGAAGCACAGAAAGCACTCATTGAATGGGAAGCTGTTGGACCCAGAATAATAACAGCTACTTTCAAAACAGCTAAAAAGAAAATTCATGTAAATGTCATCCAATGTTATGCACCAACAAATGACAAAGAAGAGTCTGTGAAAGAAGCATTTTATACTAAACTACAGGAAATTATGGATAAAGTAAAAAGAAGAGACATCACAATTTTGATGGGTGACATGAATGCAAAGATAGGTACAGTTAACACCGGATTTGAAGAAGTTATGGGAAAACATGGGCTAGGAGTAATGAATGAAAATGGAGAACTATTCACAAACTTCTGTGCTTCAAATCAACTGGCCATAGGAGGAAGCATGTTTCCACATAAGAGAATACACAAGGCAACATGGATATCACCAGACCATAGAACAGAAAATCAGATTGATCATATATGCATAAACAAGAAGTTTAGATCATCATTGCAGGATGTAAAGGTATATAGAGGAGCAGATGTGGCATCAGATCACCATCTTCTGATAGCCAAAGTAAAAATGAAACTCAAGAGATATGCAACAATGCAAAATTATAGACAACAGTATAATGTAGGACAGCTAAGAAATCAAGAAACAAGAGACAAATTTGCGGTCACAGTATCCAACAAATTCCAAGTGCTCCAACAGCTGGAAGATGTAGAGAATACAGAAGACTATTGGCAGCAGGTCAAAACTGTATGGAAGGAGACATGTGAAGAAATACTGGGGAAAAGGGAAAGACAACAAAAAGCATGGATAACAACAGAAACCATCAATAAGATAAAAGACAGAAAAAACAAGAAAGCAGAGTTAAACACAAGCAAAACCAGAAGTTCCAAAGCCAAGGCTCAAGAAGTGTACACAGAAGCAAACAAAGAAGTAAAAAGAAGTATCAAAAGAGACAAGAGGAAGTATACTGAGGAGTTGGCAAGAGAGGCAGAAGATGCTGCAGCCAAAGGAAATATGAGAGAACTGTATAGCAGCACAAAGAAGCTAACAGGGAAATACAAGCAAACAAGTTGCCTCATAAAAGACAAGAATGGGAAACTGCTCAGCAATATACAAGAGCAAATGAAGAGGTGGACAGAATATTTTGGGGACCTTCTCAATAGACCAGCTCCACAAAACCCGCCAGACATCCAGCCAGCAGAAGAAGAGCTACAAATTAACGGTGAAAGACCAACGAAGGAAGAAATAAAGAAAGCCATAAAGCTTCTAAGAGATGGAAAAGCGTCTGGACCTGATGGCATTCCAGCAGAGGCCATCAAAGCAGATATCGACACGGCTACAGAGATGTTATATAAATTACTTGGTAAAGTCTGGAAAAAGGAAGAGATACCAGCAGAATGGAAGGAAGGATATCTGGTTAAGTTGCCTAAGAAGGGAAATTTACAAGAGTGCACAAATTATAGAGGAATAATGTTACTATCAGTGCCAGGAAAAGTATTAAACAGGATTATCTTCGAGAGATTAAAAGAGTCCATAGACAAGAAACTGAGAGATGAACAAGCAGGTTTTCGACAAAATAGATTATGTACAGACCAGATAGCCACTTTGAGAATAACAGTTGAACAAAGTCTGGAATGGAATTCACCACTATACATCGGATTTGTGGACTACGAAAAGGCATTTGACAGTGTAGACAGAGAATCACTTTGGAAATTGTTGAGGCATTATGGAGTTCCCCTGAAGATCATTAATTTAATAAAGAAAACATATGAAGACATGACATGCAGAGTTCTTCACGAAGGACAGCTTACAGAACCGTTTGGGATAAGAACAGGAGTGCGACAGGGATGCCTCTTGTCTCCATTTCTTTTCTTGCTGGCAATAGATTGGTTATGAGATCATCGACAACACACAACAGAAATGGAATCCAGTGGACTCTGACTAAGCAGTTGGATGATCTGGATTTTGCTGATGACTTGGCTCTTCTGTCCCATAGCTGTAATCAGATGCAGGACAAATTGAAAACACTCGATGAGAGGTCACAGCAATTGGGTCTGAAAATACACAGGGAAAAGACAAAAATAATGCGAATAAATGCAGGTAACGATAACAGGGTTGAACTTGAAGAAACACCAATACAAGATGTAGAATCATACACATATCTTGGCAGTAATATAGACAAAGTTGGAGGGACAGACAGTGATATCAAAATAAGAATACAAAAGGCAAGAGGAACTTTCATTGCATTGGGAAATATATGGAGATCAAGAGAAATAGGACCCAACACGAAAATAAGAATCTTCAACTCAAATGTGAAGTCAGTCCTATTGTATGGCTCAGAGACATGGAGAACAACAAAGACAACAACCAAAAAGCTACAGACTTTCATAAATGGGTGCTTGCGTAGAATAGAGGGATTAAAATGGTATGACAAGGTTACCAACGTGGAACTGATGACAAGAACTAGACAAGTGCCAGTGGAACAAGAAATGAGAAGAAGACGATGGCGATGGATAGGACACACACTGAGGAAACCTGTTGATAGCATTACAAGGCAGTCCTTGTTCTGGAACCCCCAGGGCAAGAGAGGCAGAGGAAGACCAAGAAGTACATGGAGAAGAGAGTTGGAAACAGAGGTGAAAATGATGAGGAGAACATGGAAAGAACTTGAGATGATGGCACGTGACAGGAGGACTTGGCATGTGTTTGTTGAAGGCCTATGCTCCTTTGGGAGTGGAGGGTTATGAAATGAAAAAAATGAATCTGCCTAAAAGAGCCATTGGGCTGAACAAATCTGTAAGGACTTCTTTATTCAGAAAGCCATCGAATTTCTTGTATGTAATCTTAACTGGAAAAGGAAGGGAGGGATGGGGGGAAGTGGGGGGGGGGGTGGTTGGAAGCTAAAGAGTGACAATTGAGATAGATAGGACATGCCCTCAGTACAGCATATATATATATATATATATATATATATATATATATATATATATATATATATATATATATATATATATATATATATATATATATATATATATATATATATATATATAATAGTTGCCCATCGCAAGTTTAAAATCGTAAAGAGTAGGCTATAAGGCCGCTGCCCTGGAAAAAAATTGAAAAATTAGAAACCTACCAACCACAAAGATATTTATAGAATGTGTGGATCCTATATACGCACACTGGGATTCTTGCCGGTGCTACGGACTTCGTGCACTGTGCTGAGATCCTCCTTGTGTGATCTAAGAGAGGAGATCGAGGCACTGAAGGAGTTGTCCGTGTGCAATGAAGATAGCCGTTAAAGCCAAAACTAAACCAATGTATATATGAGTGAATGTACGCACTTATATAAGTATGTATGTATATTGACCCGTATAGTTCCCGGGGTTCTCTAAGACAATAAGTATAATGACTACTGCACTCTGAGTATAAGGCGAGTCATATGAGGTTTGTATGGGGCTGTGTAATGAAGTCTGAATCATATCTCGGCATCATTCAAAAATTATCACCGCACAAACCCCGTGGATATAACTGACCAATGAAACGCCAGCTTGGTACAAGTAGTGTCAGAAGATACGCTAGGTTATTCGAGACAACAAAAGTGTAGATGTTGATGATATTTCGGAAGGCAGTGTGCAAATAATCATGGAGTACATGTATAAAGAAGGACCCAATTCGATAATAGGGTTCATTAGCTTTAGGCAGAAAGAAATAGATTCACTGAATCTGTTGTAGAGCCGAAGTTATTATGAATAGAAGACAGTGTAGCATGAACAATGTTGTGTTTTTCCCTGTTTCGGCTGCTCCAATGAATAGTCGGATAAACTATGATAGGCATAGCGATAGAGCTCATTCATATGAGTAAAATAAGCCTAAGATGGAGGAAATCGGTGCAGAAATAAGGATTCCAGAACTATTTTAGATTTACTTTCTAAGCACACCTTGCCTTGCCTACACGATTTTGGATTCACGCAAACGTACTTTGGGCTAGTTGTCATTTCGTACATCCGCAAGTCCACTATATAAGGGGAGAGAACGAATGGCACAGACACACTCGCCGCCTAATTCAAACTAAAGACACAGATCACAGCATTTATATCACCTCCGTTGCCATCTGCAGAAGTGTGAGCAGACTGTGTAACCATTGAAAGCCTGTCTGTGATTGAGGGTAAGCGAGATGTTAATTAAATATATATTTGTAAATATATTATCAATGTGGGTTTAGGGTAATATTGGTATGTGTAGAATCGTGCTATTTCTTGAGGAAAACCTGAAGTGTGCTGGTTTAGTTTAATTGTATGTTTGTTTGTTGTTTGTTTGAATCCCTCGGCGCGAGTTATTCACTCTTTTGCCCTTTAGGGGACAAGTTATTTACTCGTTCATACCCTTGAGCCAGATCGCCTGGGGAGGCGGTGGCGCAGCCACCGCCGCCCTTCTGCACATGGTCCGTGTTGCCACACGGCCGGGAAGCCACCCATCGTGACACCAGGCGATGGTACCGCAACCCGCCGTGCATCCCACACGGTATCAGACGATTAGGGGGTGTGTTTTGGGCTTTCTTTCAACCCCAGGGAGCATCCTAGGCTCGAAACAGAGTACACCAGGCCCACTTTGGCGTGTGTGTACTGCCCCGAGGTTTGATAACTCTCTACCCTGCAAAGGGGGTTATACCTCCAAAGACAGTGGTGACTGGCAAAGAGGCCAGCCACCAGTGGGCTTTATTACAACCCCAGGGAACTTCTCTTCGGGTGGCGATGGTGCAATGCCACGAGAAAAGTGGTTCTCTACCCTGCAAAGGTGGTTATATCTCCGAGACAAGACGTATCGACGGATCGGCACAGCCAGCGCCGAGCCTCCACCACTGCCGAGCTGCATTACCAAGAAGAAACAAGCTCCGGCCCATCTGAACTGGGAGGACCCGGACCCGGGACCAAACACAGTCTCGATAAATCACGGCTCTGCTCATCAATGGCGTAGCAGCGACCGAGTCTCAACCACTGTCAAATGACGTTATCGGACACAGACACATATCACTGCCTCTACTTTACTGGGAAGACCCGAAAGCCGGGACTACACACAGTCTTGAGAGGACAAAGATCGCTTGCAACGAAGGAGCTAAACTACTGCCTCGCTAACCGATGAACTGGGAGGGCCCGGTCGTACCGGGATCACCACGCGCAGTGTCGTAGATTTCCGATAGGAGAATTAAGACTAGGTTTGGTCCCTTCTGAATAGGTTTGAATAGGTGATAGACTCAGTGAGAGTTAGTGAAAGGTAATAGAATTTCCACACACGTGAGATGATAGATTTGATATAGTGGCTGTCTCTGAAAGCGAAAAGAATTCTTCTCTCTCTCACCTATCTTCTACAACAGTTGTTACAGCGTCAGACAGACTACACCAATATACATATTACGTATATTTCTATCACTCACAGGCACGCACATACACGTGACGACAGGTAAACACACAGACGTGGGAAAACTATAACAATGATATATATATTATCTAGAACGAGCTGACCAAACACGATTATTAAGTTCAAGAGCGATTTTATTATCAGGAAAAATCGGCTCACAACATCAAAGAAAGTACATCAAGGAAAATACATATACACATAGTCATAAAAAATCAAGGAAATGTTGCAAGGATGATAGCCCCGTTATAGTGTTAACTCTAGGTTTAGCCCGGCCCCGTTAAGAGAACAGATGATGGCACCCGAGTCACAGATACATAGGGTTTGAGTCTAAGAGTTTTTCTTTGTTTTATCTCGTAATTATATGCACAGAGTTTGAAAAACATCTGATTTAACCTAAGACAAAAACACAAGAACTCTAGCCTTAGCAACAAATTATGCAGATTGAAAAAAACAAATAGGACAGCAACAGGGTGTCAAAGATAAAATAGTGAAAAATATCACTCAAACCAGCGTACACTCATTCATTCCGCCATGGCTTCTCATACTTGTACTCACGACTTTGCTTGCTGCCTCTTGGAACACATTGATTTTAGATTTTCACACAGACTCAAAAAATGCAGTCTTCTGCCAAGAAGTCCCCAGTTCCAAAAGACGTATTTAACTTGGAGTCTCCGGGAACGACTACTTGGGTATGCAAATTTGTTCAAATGTCTGATTAAGTCACCTAACAATTATTCCAGGCGCGGGAGTTAGCAGAGCACAGTGTCAATAGCGTAGGTTTCTAAAAAATGATGAATGTCAGGTCGGTGCCTTCCCTCAGTATAGGATTCACTTTAGTCACACCACAGATTTGTCCACAAGATATAATCTAGTCGGGAAATGATTGTTAATATTCACGCCACCAGGCAGCAAATTATATAGAGTTTCTAGAAGAAATTAAGTGCTGGCTCCAAGGTCCAGTATTTATCATTACAGTCTTTGAAAACCCGTTATAGGGATATTAGTATTTCTGTCTAACTTGCACCGTCAGATCAGTGTTACTTGAGAAAACCCACGTGGTTCAAAATAAGGACTGTCTATTTCTTCACAAGTATGGAAACTACTACTAGGTGCTGGTAAGTTAGGGTCACCCCAAAACTTTCACTGTGTGGAGGAAAAATAACACATATAATATAATAAACAGAATCTGAACTGGTTATAACTTACATTTAAACTTGCAAGCAGAGAGCTTTGCTTATCATTTAAACTTCCCGTGACGTAAGTTATATTTAAAAATCAGCAATCCTCATAAATTAAGAACACGTGCGTATTCCGTCACCATTCATGAGGCTGGATTCTAGAGTTTATACGTTAGTTTAGAAAAATACACTCGACTGAGTATTAGCAGTTAAATTAAATTTATAAATAGCTACAATTGCCGTTATAAGCTAGAAATTTTAATTTTATTCTGCTTTCCACTGAATGCTTCCCTAGAAAATATAATAGCCTACCACTTTATTTCTCTTCTGCGCTAAAGAAATAGATTAAAATGAATTAAGCGATTTAACACTTTAACACTCACAAAATCTATATATCTATCATATTAATTACCTCAACCACAGAATTACAGGTAGTCGCACAACTTAAGAATAAAAATGCTGAAAATATTTCTGGAAGTCTAGAAGTTCGACAAATTGCCGAAACAAACTGAGATCTTCGCTAACAGCTATTCTGTTTTCGAGCGACCTATCTACTGTGGAGTCTATGAGCGAGAATGAAATTAAAGTTTCAAACTTGGTCAATATCTTAAAATCAGACAAAGGGCCCAAACTTACTTCGCCAAGCGAAATTATCTCCCCTACTCCCAACATTTACGTCCGCTTAACGCGTGTCGTAACTGTCACCTACTGACCACGATGTACGCGTGTCAGTTTCAAATCCCAGACAGCCTGACTCCATTGCAGGGCAGTTTTCACACTACAGCTGATCATGGCCCACCGTGAGCGTCGTGTCAGTTTGGGATTTTCCAGACAAATGTCTGGATACTGACCGGTGCAGATGTAAAGTATCACACCTCACCGGGACTAATGCCGAGAAGAAACTCGCGCGCTCGGTGAGAATGTAGACGATTTGCTACGTCCTATGTTCAGCGAACCGACTTATCACGCCTTATGACGCCCTGCAGCCCTGACATCTACGTAATATCGTCCTAGCGCGATTCTCAGTTTATGAGAAGGGAAAACAGGTAAAGTTTGCGAATTATATGAAAATAATATTCGCAAAACGAATGGATGAAAAATATACAGGAAAAAATGAAATACAGAGATAATAAAAGAGAGAATTTGGGTGAACGAATAGGAAAAAGATGTAGGAAATTAAATGAATATAAACCCTACGTGACACGCAGTCTCTCGAGACAGCGACCGCCAGCGCTTTTGACGAGGGCAACGAAACGACGGAACGCTTGCCCCCACAGTTTAATTGTATTAAATCAGTAGAACGAATGGATTGAGCTAGTTGTTTGTGGAAAGTATTTTAAAGATATTGTGCTTGCTGGAAAGGACTATCCAAACTGGAGGAAGGAATGACTATAACAGATGGATTTTCTGTATTATTCGATATATGACACAATGATTACCATAAGGCCTATATGATTTTATAGAATAAAATCATGGACAAAGCTGTAACAAATGAATTACTGAACTATTGTGCTAGAACTGGGACGAAATGTGTTATTCATAACTTACTATGTCTCTTGTGATTAACCACAGCTTGTCTGAACTGTCTCATTATACCTCCTGTCTGGCTAAGGACACAATGAGCGATACTACGTAGGTTGTATATATTGTTTCAGGTTATATCCTGCCCTGAGTGTCATACAAAACCTATAGTGACCAAGTCAGCAAATAGATGTTCAAGTTTGTCAGAGCTTTAGCCAGTATTAACTGTGTCATCTTGACGAGTGGAGGACCAGCAGTGGTGGGGTTCTATCCAATTATACTGCTGTACGAGGCCTAGGAAGGACTTTTTTTCAGATAAGTAGCTCAGTGTTGGGCTACTTCAATTTTCAAATACCATAAACCCACCTACGAATAAACTATGTTATGATGAAAACACTGTAGTGTATATAGAAGACATTTGACAGTCATATAGTAACATTTATATTCATCTATACTAGAAAGCACAAAAATAGAGACAGATTCCACCAGGAAGCAAGAAAACAGTGAATAGGAACTATATTAGTTTAAGACATTAACTGTAAATGTGTTATGTATATATGAAAGTGTCGGCGTCTGTGGCCTAATGGATATGAACGCAGTTTCATAATCCAGATATACCAGGTTCGAAACCTGCTGCAGGCGGTTTGGTAGCAGATCGCTTTGTGTGGATTTTTAACAATGGTATAAGCGTCGTACCGTTCAGAAAGCAATGGCAAACTACTGAATGAAAAAAATTGCCTAGAAAAATCACAAACAGCCAATAAAAGCTGGGGTTGATTGCCACGTCCTGTTCTTCTTCTTCTTCTTCTTCTTCTTGCGATCGCATCTTTGATGATTACACCGTCAGACGAGTTCTCATGATGAATTCGACTGTTGTTTGAAGTTCCTCTTTAACTCCATATAGCTTTGAGTTTAGTGTTGAGTCATTGGGCCAGTATATCTTTCTTAACTGGTCATACAGAGGACAGTCCTGTAGAACATGCTCAGCAGTTTGTTCGTTTAATCCACATGTGCACAGTGGTGAAGCAGACACTCGTAGCTTGTGCATGTGTTTATTCAGTTTGTTATGCCCTGTCCTGAGTCGAAAAATAGTTATCTGTCCCTGCCGGTCGAGAGTGTGATAGTCGTCTTTGGGTTGGTTCTGTTCTCTTCTGATAGTCTGGATAGCTCTCTTTTTCTCAAAGTATGTGACTTCATTATCTTCTTGTTCACATTCTCCTCCCTTTTTTGCAAGTTTATCTGCCTTTTCATTTCCGGATACACCACAATGAGATGGTACCCACTGAAGTATGGTTCTCTTTTTGGCAGCTACCTTGTTTAGTTCATTTCTCAGATGCGGGAGTTTACCACCCTTGAGAGCTTGCAGGACAGACAGTGCATCTGTGAGGATGACTACCTGGTGGCAGTCAGAGTTGGTGTTATAAATCATATTTGCAGCTTGCTCTAGAGCTTGAACCTCAGCTGTATAGTTGGAACAGAATTTACCAGTGGGAATGTGCCTAGTCTCATAGTGGTTGTCAGGATATGAGATAAAGATACCGGCACCTCCATTCCTAACAGCATTAGTTGCTGATCCATCTGTATAGGCATGTATCCATGATTGATCGGGATAGCTTTCTTGGATCATACTCAATGTAGCAGTTCGTTTTTGCAGATCATTATACTCACATCCACTTGTGAAACCACTGACTGATGTATTAATTTGGAGGGCACTGCTGGCCTGCTCCCATGGTACAGGGTATAGGGTGGGCTTCAGTGGTGTTGTCTTCATGGATAGGTCTTCTTGATGCTGTCTTATAAGTCTTTTCCCCCGATGCACAAAGCTGCTACGCTTTAGACGTCCCAATGCCAGATCATCTAGTCTTGCCTTCATTGGGTGCATTGGCATACTGTTGTACTTTTCCATCTGGATCATGGTTTTTGTGTGTCTCTTCTATGGGACAATGTCTGTAATCCAGCAACCTTCTGCATCTCTGTTATTGGTGTAGTTTTCATGGCTCCTGTAATGAGCCTGAGAGCTTGATTTTGCACCTTGTCCAAAGACTGCAGATGTGAGTTAGCAGCTGATGACCATGCTGCTGAGCTAAACTCTAAGTGTGGTCTTATTACTCCATTATAAATCTTCTTTAGATTTCGTTCATTTGCTCCCCAGTTGGTACCTGCTAATTTTCTGAGTATGCCTAGTCGTCTTCGGGCCTTTCCTTCTGCATTTTCAATATGCTTATTCCATGTAAGCCTTTGGTCAAATGTCACCCCCAAGATAGGTGGGGTAGCTTTCTTCCTTGATCACGGTTGTCCCTAGGTGTATGTTAGCTGATTTGTCCTTGGGGGCGAGGGAGAGAACAGTGTTGTGGAGGTTTTGTCTGTGTTTATTGTGATAAGCCATTTCTCTGCCCATGACACTAGCATGTCTGCTGCCCGCTGCATTCTATAATTTGCTGTGGTGACATTTTCATCAGCGCACCAGAGTACTAGGTCATCTGCATATAAGGCAGCTTTAACTCCTGCAGGGAGATCTTTCACCAGGTCATTGATGTAAACAAGGAAGAGTGTTGGGGAAATTACTCCTCCTTGAGGTACCCCCTGATGGAGCAACACTTTTCTGCTCTGCAGACCGTCAAGAGTGACTCTAGTTCTCCTGTTATGCAAGTATGACTGGATCCATTTCATCATGTTGCCTTGGATTCCACTTCTCCTAAGTTTTGCAATGAGGCCATCTTTCCACACCTTGTCAAAGGCCTGCTTGAAGTCGACCCAGATCGTTAGGACCTTTTTCTTCTCCTGGAAGGCATCTTCTATTGCTTGAGACAAGTAAGTAACTTGGTCTTCTATACTGTAGCATTCTCTAAATCCAGCTTGTTCCGGCACCAGGATCTGCTCAGACTCTAAATACCATTTCAATCTGTGGTTGACTATTCGCTCCATAGTCTTCCCAACACAGCTTGTGAGACTGATTGGCCGGTAACTTGCAGCCTCGGTCTTACATTTCCCTTTCTTTAGTATGGGTATTGTGATGGCTTCTCTCCATACTTGGGGTACCGTTCCTTTCAACCAGCTGTGGTTGAATATCTCAAGCAGTTTTGTCTTTGCTGCTGAGCTCAGATTTACTAGCATTTCGTTGCTGATTTTGTCTGGGCCGGGTGACTTTTGAAACTTAAGCTTGGAAATAGCCTTCTGTAGTTCTCCTAGTGTGATGGGTTCCCTCATTGGGGCAGGAGTATCTGTCTGTCCCATGGTTGCCAGTATTTCTTTTCTTATCTCTCTCTGATGATCTATGTTAATGGGTAAGTTGCTTTCTGAACTGTATCTTCTAGCAAACAAGTCTGCAGCTTGTTTTCCTCTGAAAAGTTTGCCACCTTCATCCAATGTGATAGTCTGCCTAGGTGAGGAACGCTCTTCATTTAGAGACTTGACTAATCTCCAAAGTTTCCTGCCGTCTTTCTCAAGGTTCAGCGATGCCGTTTTAGTTCTCCAGCTTTTCCGTTTTTCTTCTAGCTTTGTTCTCTGAAACTCTGCTACAGCCTTTTTCCATTTGTTGTGAGTTTCAAGTGAAGGCTGAGACTCTGCGTCCTTTCTAGCCCTGTCCATAGCTTCCTGACGTTCTTGGAGTGTGCTGGACCAGTATGGTATGTAGTTACGCCGGCATCCTTTGGGAATGGTTTCTTTTGCAGCTTGTAGTATGCATCTGTTGAAGTCTTTTACCACTTCATTAATGTCTCTGTTCTGTACCTTGAGGGTAGACAGCAGCGTGTTCACCTGATGCCTGAATAAACCCCAGTTGGCTTTTTTGTAGTTCCATCTTGTAATGGCTGGGCCTGTACTGAGAGTTGCACTCTGGACAGTAAGAAAGATTGGGCGATGGTCGCTTCCCCCTAGTTGGTCTCCTACTTCTCTACTAATAGATCCAGCTATATCTGGTGTGGAGAAGGCAAGATCTGGTGTTGAAGTTGTGTGCCATCCTCTGGAGTAGAAGGTAGGAGTATCTGTGGCATTATTGACTAGGATTAGGGAGTGATCATCTTGCCAAGTTTCAACCTCTTCACCTCTGTGATCCAGATGGTTATAGCCCCAGCTCTGGGAGTGGCTATTAAAGTCTCCAACTGCTATAAAGTTGGTGGCTGGTACCTGTATAGAGCTGAGACTCAGGGGTTTGTTGTTCGGACAGTAATAGTTCAGGAGTTCTATTTCCATCTTGTCTACCTTTATCTGCAACAGCTGATATTCTGCTCCATCCATGAAGGTTTTCCTTTCGTGTGCAGGAATGTTATTCCTTACAAGAGTAAGTACTCCTCCTTTTCGTCTATCTTTTCTGTCGGATCTGAAGCATTGATATCCCCTTATTTTAAAGGTTTGATCTGCTTTCAAGTGAGTCTCTTGGATACAGCAAACACTGACTTGCTTCTCATACAAGATGTTTTCCAGCTCTGTCTTTTTGCTGTATCCAGCCTGCTTGCTGTTCACTCCCTCTGCATTCCAGTGCATCATGACAAGTGGCACTCTGGTTTCTCTTTTTTCTGTTTTGTTTTGGTCAGTAGTTCTCCTCCGCCGTCTGCTGACTCCACAAGACGGTCTAGAGGGTCCTCCAGTAGCTGAGGGTGGGCTCTGTCGAGGCTCAGAGCCCGGCACTGCACCTGCCTGGTGGAGCTCCACAGGGCGAGCACCAGTACGAGATTTATTTGACGGTGTACTCTCCATAGAAAAAAAAAAAAAAGCGAGTTGCGTGATACTGTGGTTTCCGGTGCGCCTTCTGGCCCAGTATCTATGACTTTAGCACCTGTTCAACGGGAGAGTGGGCTCATCCCTAATCTGTTTATGTTCCCAGTAGTAGACTATTCGCAAGCAGCCTGGGGGGGGTGTCACTGCTCTGCGCGGACCTTGTTTACCGAGGCGGCGTCCGAGCTCGTATGGTGAAAATATGGTTGCGTTATCTTCAAAATAGCCCTGTCTTTCCCATGGCTTTTCTGCCATCCTGCAACTTTGAGTTAGGGAGTTCTGAGATCCAGTCTCTTTCCCAGGCATTTTATCCTGGCCTGGCACGCATACAGAGGACCCCACTTCTGGTTCTAAGTTAGCAGTTGGGGATAGGTGGGGTAGCACACTGTGCATTCCCCGTCATCCAGGGGGCTCTCCAACTATGCAGAGCTTGCACAATGCTGTGCTCTGGTTCTGGGCTCACCCAAGGAATCCTCACGTCCTGCACAGAGCCACTTCCAGATACCCACCACCTGCCAACCCTCCATTGTAGAAATCTCCTGCATGCGGCCATCCAGTCAAGAGCCAGTATTAAGTCTGGTGCCCAAGTGATCCCCCCAAGCTCAGTGTGCAATGCTGGGTTCTCATCATGCTGCAACACAGGGGGGATTGTGATGATGCTCAGCCATCTCTCTCAACTCTGCACCGATAAGTGACATCGGGGACTTAACTGTGCCTCAGTACTGGGAGGCCCCGTTTCCGGGTACACCACACACAGCCAATTGAGGCAACGGTCGCCGTGGGCGTGTCTTCAGTGGGGAAGTTGTGGAGTCTTCCTGTCCATGTTCTTGCACATCCTAACACTGCCCGCAAGACATCGGAGGTTTGGAGAGTGGCCTTCTCTGCTTTTTTGAGCCGGGGTGGGCTCCCCGGGCAAGTCTCGATGGGGATCGGGACGTGTCCACGCGCCAGTGGGCCCAGCATCGGCCGCATCTGATGGAGGACTTGCTCTGCCAGGTTTGAGTTAGTAAATTCCAACTTTGTCATCTTCTTGGCATTGTGATGCTGGGGTGCCTGTGGATTTCCTAACGCCCCGGGTAGAAGCCAGAAGTGTACTGTGCCAGCTCTGGGGGAGATAAAGGGGGTGTTTCTGCGTCTCCTTGTGATACGTAGCCAAGGTAGGGCTCACAGTGCTCTTTCCCCGCCACCAAATTGCCTGCTGGTTACGCCGAGTTCTCCGAGGCTCTAGGCATGTGACCAAGAGTTGAAGGCAATAGGATCGTCACGTCCTGAGTCTCTGTGCCTGTACGATGGGTTCCGATCTTCAGGGAGCAGTCCACACTCGTTCCCACTCCCAAGACTTGTTCAGTATCCATCTGGCTCCTTCCCACCCACAGAGGGCGTGTACGGTGTAGTGCACCGGTTTTATTATCGAGGTTTGCTCCTCTAGATCCGTTGTGTTTAGCCTGAGGATTCGCACCTCAGTTACCAGGACTACCTCGAGGAGGGTGTGGCTCTTCACCACGCACAACGATCTTGGGGTATGAGAGGTTTTGCTAGGCCAAGAGACTAACACCGCAATGGTCGCTCCTTTCATGAACAGAATTCACTAGGCCTAGGGTGAAGCAAGGGGGGAAACCCACTACCCACAACACCAGCACATCATACCCCCTGTCTGTAGACTTTGCCCCCCACGTCCTGTAAAGGATAAGCAACTAACTTTATATATGAAAGTGACCCATGATGATAGGAAACTCTTTACAGAGCGATACAACAGGAAAAAATCTGATCATCAGAAGAAGTCCCCCCATCCGACAAGTGTTTCGGCCCGATTACTCCTTTACACTCTAAGGGGGGCGGGCCCACTTGGGTCATGACTCCCAAGCGTCTCAGCTTCCTGTTTTCTTGTATCGAAAATGAACCCATTTCACTTATGTTAGCAACTTTTAAATCCACAACGCCAGCCGTGGAGGCAATTGTGAAAGTAACAAAGAAAAGACAAATTATTCCGTTCGTTCCGTCGCCCTTCACAACTAAGGACACACACTGAGACACTAGCGCGCAGCCGACGAGCCTTAGCCCCTGCACGCCGCAAGCCACTGAAATGTTGTACCTGACACTCCCTATAGTATACATCGTCTGTTGCCCCAGAGTCGCAGCCCTTTCACTGGTACACCAAAAAAACTCATCGTTGTGGACTTAGACAAATTTTGGTGTTTTCTGTACCGCAGCGTTTATTGTCACGATTTCCATTGCCCATTGCGGTTGTTCCACAGCCAGCCTGATGCCTTTTCGGCAGTTTCACTAAGCCTCTTCAGTGCCCTTGTTCTAGACTGTCCCTTCAGCCCCAACTGTTTCAATAAATCATACACTGATGCAGCCACAAGCCCTCTTGCGCCCACTTCAACCGCCATGACCCTTGCACTGAATCCATCGTGTCTCAGATCCGCGGCCAGATCGCTATACTTGGCCGCTTTGAATGAATGTTGCTCGTCTAATCTGGATTCAAATAGCACGGTCAGTTCAATCAGTATGACCCGAAGCGTTGCTGAAGAATGAAGCACTATATCCGGCCGTCTCCGCGATTTTCTGATACTCTCTGGATATGCCCCTCGTCTAGGTAGGTCTACCGCCATCTCCCAGTCGTTTGCACAGTCAAGAAGAGATGGTAAACTGCTACCAGGTTTACTCGGTTTGGGGTGTGCTGACTTTCCTGCCCTCAGAAAGTATGTGTTTGCGGTGTCTGGCCGGACTTTGCTATTCGCTTTCATTCTTGCCTGATCTATTGTCGCAGCAAGCTCATTTAGCACTTTGTTATGGCGCCAAGTGTATCGCCCTTGCCCTAATGCCACCTTACACGCTGAGAGCACGTGTTCAAGTGTCTGCCTCCCCTGGCACAGGGGGCACTGCTCATCATCCGACTTTCCCCATTTCACAAGGTTGGTGGCCGACGGCAGCAGGTCATACATTGATCTAACAACGAAGCTGAGCCTAAGAGGTGCCATATGCCATATATCATTCCATGTCAAGGACCTCTGCAGGGCTCCTTCCCATGTAGTCCATTGGCCTTGTTGGACCTGCTGCAATCAATTGAATTTATTTGAAAATTAACAATGAACAAAGAAGAAAAGATCTTGTATATAAGTAAATTGTACCGAGTCTTCAGAGAATTATTTAAATTTGGTTTAAAGTTCTTGTTGTGTAGTTAATTACCCTTAGCAGAGTCATTGTCTAAGGTTAGTCTGGAGAGAAGCCCATGGGAATCTAGATAGTACATTACCATCTCATCTAGGAACCTATACAGCTTGACTTTACCTTTGATGTCGATTTACCATCACTCTTTTCAGAGAATGGGGTATTTCTTGTAAGACCAGTCTCTTATCTGGCACTATCCTGGTATCAATTGATACATCTATTTGTCCAGGATAATATCACCATCATTATATCTTTCCTCTCGCCACAGGCTGGCAACCTCATTATATGAAAGAAATATCCACCGCTAAAAGAGCATGGGGCTGTTTTTATTACAGTGTCACATAATTGGAATCGCTCTCTTTCCCTCTCCGCAGTATTGGCACTTTCGAGTCATTGTTTATACTTCTTGCTGTAATAATTCGTCATGTCTGTTTACCTGACCATCCCTGCTGAGAAACTAGACAGGTGATGCAATATTGACCGACAGTCATGTTGGTAAAATTCTCGTGTACAAACATTGGGCACGCCTGTTTAAAACGACGTGCGCCCCAGCAAGTTTATTTAGCGCTGATATGGCTATTGTGATTCCCTAATTTCTCTCGTGGAGAGAACTCAACCCAGCTGGTCACACGATGAATGTTTGTTTGCAAAGGTACAAGGAGGTAAATTATCCAGCTGGTGACATGTTGTAGGCATGCACATGGAGACGACGGAAATGTTGTAATCTTTTCCGGACAGAATTGTTACGAAGACATTATTTGTGATAATGTAAGAAACTGTAGTGGTAATCATTACCAAGAATTGACGGAAATGCCAATTCCATATTTGGAAAGTGACCTTTTAAATAACACGCAGAATTTTCCTATGAGGAAATTTTTGAATAAACGCCATCATAACACGCATGATTGAAACTACTGGCCTGCATTCGAGATGTAAACAAATCTACATTTCTGATTGGAGCCTGGTCTAATAGTAAACAACAATGTGCGTGAGACGAAAGTTGCAATATAACCTGACATTTTAGTCGGTTGAAAGCACTGTGAAATTCAACTCGTCAGGAGAGCAGACAGACAGCCAGAGTAAAGAATAGCACCAGAATTCCATTTATCGGACCGGGCTTTGTTTGAGCACCTTGAGGACAACTCTTCCTTTATTAACACGGAAGACCGTAATCCTAGGGATCTGAACACGAGGTCAGAGTGGGAACTTATAGTAAAGTAACACCCCAGAAAACGTGGAAGAGGCATCTTGAACAAGGTGCCTTAACTATGTCTCTGAGCCAGAAGCCAGTCTGTATTCCAAAAAGAGATTTTGGGGTAAGTTGTACATTTATAATTCTATATTTTGCCTGTTTAACACGCGAAATAATATGTATATATTGACATGTGAATACGATGTGAAAATAGCTAGTGAATATCAAAGTCATACGAGGCTGGCAACCTCAGCATATAGAATGATGATTTCATGTACTACCACTGCAAGGGCTGGTGACTGCTTTACGCGAGTTTCTTATAGGGAACCAAAAGTAGACTCACAACTTTCAGACTTGACCAGTGACGATGGAACCAGTCATCTATCTGCAAAGAACCAAACATCAGCGGGAGCAGAAACCATCAAACTATTGGCAGCTAAGTACAAACTTAAAAGCTGCCAAGCGAAATGTACATTTTTCGAAAATCATAATATCTTCCTGTGATGATTACTTTAAAAAAATAATTATTGCTTTTTAAACTGTTAACCATAATTGACTATTAAATTTGTTATTTTTGTATATACAAATTTAACGTTGATTTAATCATTTTGAATGTACTGCACCCGTAAGTCTGTCAATTTCTTAAATACACTTAAAACAGAGCTACTAACTTAAGATTTCGCTGAATTAAATCAGCTGGGGACATGAACGAGCAAATTAAATCATATAACAAATCTTCACAAAAGACGGCGGGTCAGGTACAAAGTTAACGTGCTCAGATTCATTCAGCATTGTCCTTGACTTCTGAAATATCTTGTGGACATTCCCTCGAGGTAGAAGCATCATTGTCCTTCTGTCTACAACTCTACCAAGAGTAATCTTGTGCAAAGGTAGACACCTTTGAAGACCCACATCAGATACTCTAGATTTTGGCAACTGTTAGACCACTACTGCAGAGCAAAGGGGAGGTAACCCGTTACAGAAAGGCTTCTTGCAAGTAAACCAGCTGCAGTTGTGGCTCCGTGCTCCGTAAGGACTTATGATGACGATTTGCGCATGTTTGTGTTTGCGCTGTTTTGTATACATTAACTCAGTAGTCGAATCCACGTTCATTGGAAGTGAAGACAATTATTCTTTCAGACAGACTTTTTACGTTATGCGTCACCTAGTTTTTTCTTTCACATCAATCTTCCAGATCTCAGACCAGCAAGCTAGTTGTCTTTCCCTGTGATTGGCTAACTTATTGCACTTGTTATTTCTGTTATCTCTTTAACTGTACGAAGTGCTTTGTTTACCCATTGCCCTCGCTTTCCAAGATAAGAATGCATCTCTAACTGAAACGAACCCGGCATTTACCATATGTCTTCAGCCTCTGTTATAGGAACTTTCTGGCATAGAGTGGTTTCTGCCTGGTTAATAAGATATTAGAGGGAGATAAGATATTCCTTCAGACGAGGATCTCATTCTTTGGAAAAGCCGTTGAAGCGAAAGTCTGATATTGAGTCTAGCATATATTAAGAAAATGGGGAAGCCAGTACATTAGCCTGGTCTTGGCTTTCCAACCGTGCGTTTAAGATCGTTGTCTGCCTGAATGAGTTAATTTATTTTCACTAACTCTCCAGTATTATCTATCTCACTATCTGAGATCTTCATGGAAGCACAAAAGCGGAGGAATTAGCGAGCACGCGAAGTGGAAAATTTGTTGCTCACGGTAGGCCGAGCACGGAGGAAATGCAATATGCTTTAAGAACATTGCGCCTTTAACGTCCACTTGGCTGGGTTGCCAGGTCAGAGTTGTTAACTTTAAACGTATCTTTCGCAGACATGTGCAATGATTGGATAATTCCGCTTTCAGAAAGAAAGGAATATTTCCCATTTATAATGAGAGCAAATCGTTTTAGTGCAAAGCAATTTTTAGTTCGATTTTATTATTAGCAGTATTAAAGCTTCCAGAATTTTAGCTCCCGTGAAAGAAAACAAACTCCTCTTACACATTTCCTTGTCCAGCTCTGTATGTTTTCATGATTGCTTTTTCTGAATTGCTCATGGTCTAGTTATCAGAACTTTCAAAACCCTCTCGAACAGTTCAAATTACAAATAAAAGCTTTTGTAATACTAGGTGATTATCAATGCCTCCACTCTCTGGCGCGCACAAGACACAAACAGACACTCTTCTCTCAACCTCGATCCCGATAAACTCTTGTTGTTGTCTTTATTTAGTGTTATTGCAGATGAAGAGTACTTGCTTGACACGACTCGAAATTTCATAACTATACTGTTAAAAAAAGAAACGCATAGCTACTGAAGGCACACACATAGCCATAATTTTGACATTCAATAACTTTTTTAATTTAGTGAGTTAATTGTTCAAATTGCACACAAGAATACCTTAGGGTTCAACCAATCAATTGACAGTTGTTTTGCATCTGGGTCACGAGAGTTTTTTGGCGTACGGGCTTTCCCGTTAGTATGGTGTGTGGCCTCCTCTTGCATCGATCAGCGACTGGCATCTCCTGGGCATGGATGCGATCAGACGTCTGATGTGGGCCTGTGGGATGGCTGCCCATTCTTCCTGGAGTGCCTGGAACAGATCACGACGATTGGCTGGAGCAACGTCTCGGCGACAAACACGTCTATGCAGCTCATCCCACAGGTGCTCAATCGGACTCATGTCTGGAGACAGGGATGGCCAGGGAAGAGTGAGAATGTTGTTGGCAGTCAGGAACTGCGTGGTCAACCGTGCACAATGGGGTCTGGCGTTGTCCTGTTGAAACACAGACCTTTGGGCAGCCAAAAGTGGAAGGACATGGGGTCAAAGAATTTCATTGACATATCGTTGCGCATTCAAGCCTCCTTCAATGTGCACCAATTGACTCCTTCCGTTGTAACTGATCATTCCCCACACCATTGCACCTCCACTGCGATGCCGGTCTTCAACTGAGCCAGTGGCTTGAAACCGGTGCCAAAGTCGACAGATGGTACTCTGATGCACGTTTAGATGCCTGGCAACCTGACTTTGACTTTCGCCTGCATGCAGTCGGCCAATAGCAATGTTCCTTAAATTTATCCATAGAGACGCCATAAATGTCTGCTTGAAAATGAACTGAATTTTTGTGTGTAGCGTTATCCTATAATAGGGTTTCAGTTGGGTAGTCAGTGAATAGTGTTCACCCCAAATTTTGTTGATTTCACATGCGCGCAACATGAGCTGTGGTCAAAAATAGCGTCATAAACACTATTGACCACTGTGTTGTAACGATTACAAAAACGAACGCAATTCAGGTCAACACGTGCATTTGACATTGTAAAGAACATTTGAGGCTGGTTTTTATATACCTCATTATTATTTAAAGAGTATAAACAATACAACAGACGATAGACACAGAAACGTTTTCCTTATCCCAATTAAAACAACTTTTGTCATATCTGCAAATTTTTTTTTTCATAGCACTGTAATTATATAAATTGCAAACAAGTCATTTTCTATTGAAAAATTGTTAAAGAATTTGAAATGTCTTGTGTCATGCCCCGATTTTTTATATTTAACATTAAACTTCTCGCTGTCCGTGGCCACAGTTATAGATATCATATGATTCTTAAAACAGCCATCCACAGATTAGGCATGATATCCTGTATCTTAAAACTGATGATAAATCTAACTGCTTCTGTTGAAAGCTTTAGATGTTCTGGAAATAATTATTTTGCAATATCTAGTTCAGTATGGAGATTTCATAAATTAATATCACTATTTGGTTGATACATCTGTCCAATCTGTCCCCCAGAACTTGACATGCTACCTTTAAGTTTTTTTGGTTTGTTTGTTCGTTTGTTTTGTTTGTTGTTGTTTTCCTTGTTTAGCATAGCTTTGATGTTGCTTAAAAATCCTCACGTGTTATGGAAACTTTGCAACTGTTCACATCTGTCTGACAAAGAATTGTATCGAGTATTAATCAGACACATGACTTTTGAATGTTCTTTCCTGAGTCATCTGAATATGGAAACACATCAATGCATTCATATTCAAATGCCTTCTTTTTCGTCTTTTTTTTTTTTTTATACTTTTTAAAATGGGCTGTACATCTGGTTATGTTGATAATTCTATTCCTGAAGCAAGTGTCCTTTCATAGCCATTTGCCACGATAATCAATTAGGTAATCAGTGACACTAATCATTACTAAAACTGCGACAGACAGATCTAATGAAACAATGTGCATAGTTTTGCTGACAATACTTACCCTGCCTGAGAAATTACACAAGAGAATCATCATCACTGGGAAACTATAATCTTCTATTTGAAACACAAGAGTCTCTGCTTCATGTCGTACAGTAATTTAGACGTAGGCAATTCTGAAATTTCACAAAGAGCTTCACGGCCACAAATCGTAATTTCATATCACACATCTTTGACACATTCTAATCTACACTCCCATCTGGCCGTGAATAAAGGTTCAGAAGTTAGACATATAATATGTTTTAAGTACATGCTATCTCTCACTAGAGAAGCAACACATATATGCGTTGGTCTGTTCCAAAGAATGTAGTGGATTCCAGGCAACATGCTTCACTACCATCAGCCACCATGTTCAGAGTGTGACATCCGCATGGCATATAAAACGCCAGTGAATTATCCATTATTATCCTAGCATGAACCCCTGATTCTTGCTTTTCATATCTGAGCCATTATTATAGACCTGACCTTAGTTATGTAACCTGTAGTCCAGTTTGCTAATTTGCAACAACAACAAAAATTTAAAAAATCAAGCACACTGTCACAGTTCTTTGCTAGTTTATCTATAACTGGTTTATAATTATAACATATAAAATGTTTCTTTGCTGACGTGACTTCTACAACTAAAAATAAAATTGTGAATGAAAGTTGCTCTATATGAATTATATCTGACGTACAGCCCAGAATAAGGCTGAAATATTTCGCTTATTTAGCGCGGTTTATTATATTTTTCTGAACAGCACTTTCCAACAATTTCGTTATGTTACTCTTAGCATTATTTCAACATTAATAAATGTGAGTTTCTTTAGCTACTAACCTACGTAATGTTCGTTCGCTGTCAAATCAAGTGTTCCAAGTAGTTCAACACAACTTAAGAAATGTCAGTTGTTCGATGTTAATACTATATATGATTTTGCTGTGCAAGCTAAATTGTGTTTAGATAAATACAAAGTGATACTGATTGAACGTTCCAAAACGATAAACCAATGGTCTAGTTGTTTTTTCCACAAATGACTGCATCTATTTATCAATTATTTTATTAGTTCTTACTCGCAGTAATGACTCGAACAACTTTTAAAGACATTATACAATAGATAATATAATGAATTTCCACGTGATTATAATTATTCATGAGCGTACTTTTAGTAAATCCAGATTTTCCTAAAAATGAACTCCTTGAGAAACTAAGGATTTTCAACAAAAGGAAAAAAAAAAAAATAGCAGTACTATCTGAATGAATACACAAGCTACCTTTCAAATTTCACCGTTACTTACTTTCCAAGGCATCTTCGTCACATAAAAAGTACGAGTATGTTAAGTTGAATCTGTTTCAAAACAGTACAGTTTATTTTTAGGATTTGGCCTGTAAATAGAGGAATAATCAGTCTCAGCCACAGAGAATTCACAAGTGCCACATTCTGTAAATAATTTAAGCCAAGAAAAGCTACAACAAATCAATATGGACAAGTTAACTAAGAGGCGCCATCACATTCTATGGGACAGTTTGGAAACAAGACACTAGATCCAAAATTCTAAACTCATTAGTAACATCACATGGAAAGCATCACAGAGGTGAAGCGTAGAATAGGCCCGGCAAAAGAAGCGTTCAATTAAATGAAAAGTTGTTTATGCAACATATCTTTGTCAATATAAGTAAGAGAGTTATTCAGTGTTATATAGAGCAAATTCTAACATACGAAAGTGAGTCATGGGTAGTTAGCAGAAAAATCCAGAGAGACCACAGAGATATCGTTTTACAGAACGAACGAACCAATGAACTTTATTTTTAAAGGGTTGAGAATTGGGCACACGTCTGACATTCTGCCCTTCCTTTCTCTCACCTTTCATACTGAATTCATTTATTCTCACTTGCATTTTACATATCAATTTCAAGGCATTCAACGTTGTAAAGTAAAATAAAATAAAATAAAATAAAATAAAATAGCACACTCTTATTAACATTGACTACGTATAAGCATGACATAAAATATGTTGAAAAGTACAAACATCGTCATTAGAACCTACAGTTGATATTATAAGAAAAGATAATCCGATTAGGGGGGCATGTAATCAGAACTCATAAAATATTCGAAAAGTCTACGAGGTTGTTTCTTAGGTTATGTGGAAGACAATTCCAAAGATGAGCAACAGAGTACGCTAAGCTTTTCTTGAATAAGTCAAGCCTGGGCTTAAAATTAAAATTAGTAAAGAGGATGTCCCGAAAGAGGCAGATGCGCAAAGGAAGCTTATTCCTTATGTTAGAAAAAGGAATCTGCTTTATTTGAGCATGTTACAGAAGAAGAAATCTGGAATATATCTTGACAACAATAAATATTGAAAGTAAAAGAGAAAGAGGACGACGACGATAGAAGATACTGGACCCTGTGACATCGTGGCATGGAAAGAATCCAACAACAACAAAAATATATAAATAGTACTGGAGACAGGAAGTTGTGGAGGTACGATCGACTAACGCACCAAGCATGGTACTTGAAGCAGAAGAAGAATTGCTCTTTCCCCAGTAGTGACAATTTTGACTAATTATGTCCTTGTACCATATCGTGGCTTTTGCCAACAATGCTTTTCTTTCGTGATTGTTTATCTTTCATCTTTAAAGCTTGACGATGACTGCTTGTATTAACTTATTCTACAGGCCACGGGTACATGAGCGAACAGTTATGTAATGACCTGTTTGGTAAGAAGGCTCATTTTATCCCCAATACAGTAGTTAAGAAACGCAGTTGGCCTTGTCGACCAGAAACAACGCAAATGACTGTTCTCTGCTATGCTGAAACAAGGACAGTGAGTCGCAGATTACAAAAAAAACACCAACTTATATGGAGAGTTCACGCCCAATGCACTATGTGTGTATTCCAGTCTTTGATAGTCATGCGAAGTGATGAGTAATACTTCTGCTTCGGAAAATCTTCGGATGTGTGCCTGTCGTAGATTTTCGATAGGGGAATTACGACTTGGGTTGGTCCCTTCTGAATAGATTAGAATAAGTGATAGTCACAGGGAGCAGTAGTAATAGCAATAGACTTCCACGAGTGAGATGGTAGAGATGTGATAGAGGCTGTCTCTGAAATCAAGAAAATCTTCTCTCTTTCACCTATCTTCTACGACAGATTTAGATTGAGTCAGACAGTCTACACACATATATATGAAATATATATATATCCACTTTCATACATACACACATAAGACGACAGTTAGACGTACAGACGTGGGAAAAAACTATGACAATGCTTATATGAAGAAGTTTGGGGAAAACGAACTGACCGACACGCTGGAATAAATTTTATGAGTAGTTTATTTATCAAGACTAAACTTCTCTCACAACATATCAAATCACATCAAGCATATACACAAAAATCATAAACAAAAAAAATCAAGAAATGCTGCAAGAATAATAGACCCGTTGGTATGATCCTTCCCTCGATGTATAGCTCACAGTCCCGTTAGAAGAAAGTGATAGCCCAAAGAGTCACAGATACTTATGATTTAATCTAAAATTCTTCCCCTTTAAGGTATGAACAGACTGGATACTCTGATCGAGTATAAGGGAATATATATAATATATATATATATATATTATATATATAAATATATATATATATATTATATCTATATATATATATTATATATATATATATATATATATATATATATATTAAATATATATATATATATATATATATATATATAGTCGTAAATTTATTTTGAGAGAAAAGAGTCTTAGAAATAGTGGTCCGGTTTAGAGTGGAAAATGATGATGGAAAGCTCAGTGATAGAAAATGTAGATATTAAATAGTTGCTTCACAGCGTGCTGGAGGAGAGTAAAGACAGACTTATTTACGACAAATCGCTTCTCTCAATCTTCTCTTCCGCTCTCCTGGTCAAACAATAATTTGCCAGTTTTCCAGACTCGCATCTGCGCGCACACCGATTTGGTGTTTTTCACACACACAGACGATGTAGATACAAACTATATTAAACGAATAGGGGAAATGTTGGGCTGTGGGTATATCCAACACACAGAACTAAATGAGTTTATGTGATTTTATTCACTTTAAACATCAATCACTAACAAATATCAGGTATTACATAAATTATCATAAGTACACAAATGCAAATAACAAATTTGGGAGGGGTGAAGAAGATTGGTATCGACTAAGCCCTTCCCGCTTATTAGACAAAGACAAACCCAGTCCAGAGATAGATAATATCAGGAACGTAGGTACGTTAACCTAACAGTGAAGTTAATTACTCTGAAAGAGGTGTTACAAAGTTAGGTATAGGTGATAGAAAAAAACCCTGTTCTTCCCAGCTGTTCTTCCCTTTACTAAGCAAATGGAAAGGAGGGGGTTTTTAAACAGAGTTAACAACAGGTTTACAAAAGAAAACGATTAAATTTCCTGTCATTCATACACACGCGTGAGGATCCACACTCATATACTCACACACTTACCGAATGCAGCCTCAGACGATCCATAAAAGTATATAAAAACAGCAAGTAATCGTTTGACATATGAACTGTCTAGTCCTTCGATGTCCCGCCCCAGATGTTTGCGAGGGTTTGTTGGTAACAAATATTCTCACTTATCGCAAGACTTGAAGACTAAGAGTTCTCGTGTTTTTAATATATATATATAAGGAGTCTATGGGATGGTACTAACACAGTTCGGCACAGGGGTGAAAATGAAGTGGTCTCTTTTAATCCTCCGCTATGGTAAAATTCCTTCAATGCGTGATGATAGTTTTATTAAATCCAATTGAGGAAAAAAACTAGGCTCATTCACAGTCAGGAGAATATGTACTCTCTCACAGTAAACAGTAAATATGATATCGCTACTGGCGATGAGTACCTTCCAGTTTATCTTACAGGTTTGCAAGGGTAATTTGATGATTATTCTTTAAAAGGTTCTTGGGTGGGCTTTATTTCATTTAATTCTGACAGCTAGGTCGCAAGGACCGCCACAAGATTATATTTTAAAAGAAATGTTTCTTCAATATGACTGGAAGTTTATAGGATGATTTCTTTATTTCTTTCTTTATTTAGCTGGGACCGCAGGTACGATCACTCTGTGTGAAAGAAAAAAAGACATGTAACATACCGAAAAATCAAGCGCGATAAATTTCCCGTTACGCCTATAATACACTCGAGTATTTAATTATGTATTTAATAAACACTGCGCGAATTCTAGTGGTTAAAACACATCTATAAAACTAGGACTTAACTGAATTTATTAATTATAAATTCCTTCGCGACTTTAAAAGTTAATTTAAGCATCTATTATCTTTTGAAATAATATAATAGATAGATCATTATATTTACAACTGGAACTATTGAGATGGTTTAATTTAATAGATTTAAATTAACACAAAATCCAATGAAATATAATGAATGAACTAGACCACTGATCACTTTACACAATATATATATATATTACCGCTTTGCACAGAAATAGAATTCACTGCAAATAAAATGAAAATCCAGGGGATAATCTAGCAAGATTTCAAATATCGCTAGTGCTACTATCAAGTTCTGGCCAGCGAATGATAACGTGTCTAGTCTTCATGGTCTATTTAGCTAAAATGGAATGTGAGTGGGACATGATAAACTTGACAGCTTATTTGATCTCACGAACTTTTGGGGATCTGACCGCCAAATCAAGAGAAGAAGCCGCCCCCTGGTCTTCGTATCTCCGTTCGCTGCTGCCCGTTTCGGCTTTCCCCCGTTCGCTCGGTTCTACGATTGACACCGAGACGCGAAATTAGCGGCAAGCAACTGCGTCTCGTATCAGGGACCACTACTGTCTTTGATCACGCCGATAGTCTCCCCTAAAATCCCTCAGTTCGTCTCTTTGATCTCGTCGCTGTGCCTGTTTGATTCTGGCGACGCCCCCCCCCCACTGGCCAAGTTAATTAAAATAACTGCCTATGATTGTTCAAGAGATGTTAGTAGGCGTGATTTAATCTCTCCTTAAATCAATGCGATGACCAGAATCAACGATAGGTAAACTTTCCGCATATCAATCAGCAAACGTGTTTGCCCTCTGTGGAACAGTTTCATAGCTAATGAATCCACGTGAAAGAATAAACGTTTTTACAAGAAGTTACAACAAAGTTCAGGTCAGCCGAGTTCGTCCATCACACACACACACACACACACACACATATATATATATATATATATATATATATATATATATATATATATATATATATATATATATATATATATATATATATATATATATATATATATATAGTTAGCAATACCTTGCATAAAGAAATGTTATGACAGCAAAAATGAATGGGTGTCAAAATACCACCATAAAAAAATCACTCCGTCCTGCATTCACTTTATTCATTCAGCCGAGCACACGTGCACATGTTCATACTCACAGCTTAGATAGCCACTTCTGGTAATACAATTTTTAAGACATTCACCTACAGACTCGTCAAGAGCAGTCTTTGACCAAGAAATCCCCAGTTCCAAAAAAACAGGATGAATTCTCTGCTTCCGGGAACGATAGTAAATATGAGGATGAAAGGATATAGTATATATGATGAGAGAGAGAGGAAGGGCAGAATGTCAGACGGGCCTGCGTGCCCAATTCTTAACCCTTTGAAAATAAAGTTCGTTCGTTCGTTCGACTCCTTGGGTGTTCTTATTTTTCGGATGTCTGTTTAGGTCACATTAAAGTTGTCCAAGCACGAAACATTAACCACGAGCACAGTGTCAATAGCTTAGGTTTCTAGAATTGAGGAATGTCAGATCGGTGTCTACTTTCAGGAAAGGACTATATTTGGTCACCACACCACTAGTCGAAACTCCGTCGGAATGTTACTGACGTTAATATGTTACTCGCCACAACGACTAAATTTGTACATAGAGTTTGTGCAGAAAATCTGATCTGGCTCACAGGCCCAGTATAAAACATTTAGTCTTTAATAAAACCCGTTAGTGAGAGTTGTTCTGTCTATTAATGAAGACACACGCACTGTCAGACAGGTGTTAACTTGTAAACCCACGTGGTTAAAAGATAAAAATGTTTATGTTTCTCACAGGTATGCCTCTGTACTAAACGCCGGCAAAGTTTGGGTACCACAGTTTCACTATATATAAATGGAAAGAACACATACCAAATAATTATACATACTATGTACTCGGATATAACTGATAATTTTAAATTGCAAGCGTAGTGCTTGACTTATCATTTAAATTCCCGTGAAGTAAGTTATATTTAAAAATCATCAATCCTCATGAATTAGGAATACATGCGTATTCCGTCACCACTCATGAAGCATCTAGCATTAATAAAGTTAGTTTAGAAAGTTTATTCTCGTCTGATTATTTTAGCAGTAAAATTAATTTCCTTAATAGCCGACTGAGTTTAAGCTAGAAATATAATTTCTGTTTTCCACTGTAACTCGTCACTATAAAATAATACAGACTATATAAATTAAGCGCTCTGCACCAAATCTAACTAGTGAAATAAAATAAGCGATTTAACACTTTAAACACTTCACAAAATACTAGATAATATGTATAATATATATAACATTTATCTCAACACAGAACTACTAAGAACTTAAACCACTTCGACCAAACTAAATGCCATCTCTATTAACAGAGATACTTAGGAATCGAACGAAGGCTTGTTCTAGTCTAGACTGCGAATTTACTGAGTGAAAATGAAATCTAACTCCCTCCAGTATATATGAAACACCAGACAAAGAGGTACGCTATTTCCATAAACTACGCAATAGCCTCCCCTTCTCTTAACACCTCCTGTCTTCGCACCTCACGCCAAAATGACCATTCTGAGCGAATGTGTGATGGCGCCTTCTCCACCCTGACACTGAGAATCTACCGAGGAAACGGTACGTGTCAGATGCAAAATACCAGACAAATGTCTGATACTGCGCCCGGGGAGATGTCGGGATTCACGCCTCACCTCAGCGCTCACCGAGAAGCTACGTTTTGACACGTGAGAATGCAGACGATATGTCGGCCCTATGTCTGAGATAGCCAAAATATTCAGAGTTATTTCGACAATCTGCAGCAATTGACCGAATGTATTCTCACGCCAAATCGTCTGGTGCAAGGGACTGACACGTTACGTAGAAAGTTACTCGTTTAATCAGCAATGAAATGCGTTTCTAAATGAGAAACGAAACTGGCGAAGGTGAGAATGGGGAAAATATATTTCTCGCAAACGAACGAATGCGAAAAATACAGGAAAAAGGTAAAGAGTGATAATAAAATAGAGGATACGGGTGAAAGAAAAAAAGAAGAGGATATAGGCAATTCAATGATCATAAAACCTCTGTGACAGTGCCCGTGTTGGATTCCATCAGTTGTGCGAAGCAAGCTGGAAGAAAACTAAATGAAACACTAAACCGAGATAATTCCTCCTATATAATTGCTGGGAGGAGAAGAATGTCACAAAAACATGAGATCAGCTGTGAAGGTATCTATATCTATTAAGAGTAGTGTATTATAGATAACCTTACTTGCTACCACATATCTATATATCTCAGTCAGAATTATTCTGGAATAGTGTGATGCTACGTTATGTGTCTAGGGTATGAGTATGATGAAGTGTAAGTCACAACAACAGACAGATAAACAATTTAATTTAATCCACTACTCTTGACAACACTGTGACACTCACATACATATAACACTCTACAAAGATATCTTAAAAGAGTCACTGATAAACTTTTAAATAACAATATGTATTCATTACTGGCATGAATGAATATGTGTCCTGATTCAACTACAAGGGAACCAGGAATCACAATCAATTTAAATTACAAGTTATGTACAGAATGTATTTAATATGAATATTGTAGTGACATATATTATTACAAATGTTCTATGTGTGTCAGTTGTGTAGTAGTAAAATGAGGTAATACTGGTTTTGTTTTGTTCAAGCTCTGTTGGTATTTGTCATCATGACTTCAATAGTTTGTCTTTAGGGACTAGTATTGGAGATGTTCACAGTTCCTGATTTTAAGACAAGTAAATTCCCCTCTGAATAGTATTTTTATAAAGTTATTTCAAGATGAGGGGACATAATGTTGAGCTCAGCTGGCCAAAACACAGATACGTTGATTAGCAATGAATTCTGGCACAAACTGGCACAAATTTCCATCTGCTTATCTTCCAGGCTTTTATTGAGCCAAATATAAGCTGGCTTCAACGCACTGATGCTTTATCAAGTGTATTTAAACAAGTGGTTTCGAACTAACGCTCCCAAGTGTGTATATCAGCGAGACTGGCCAATGAGCCACGTTTCGACAAGTGTTTGAAAAAATGTTATCTTTTCCCGTCTCCCCTAACAACCAAGATAGTATTTATAGCCCGACCAATCGTGGTTAGGCTTTCATTTGTTGCGCTCCAATCAATTTGGAGTTTACATGGTAGGCTATTTCTGTAACGTAAATTTTTTTCAAACACGTTAAAAAAAATCTTATGAGCAGAAATGATTTTATGCTGTCAGGCACCCCCAATATTTTATTTTGGGTATAATTTATTAATTCCTGGACTATTTGCGTAACGTTTGACATATTATTTGTCAGCAAGCCCTAAGGAACCCAAAAATACTAATTTAAAGGAGCTACGTGGCTGCGTTCAAAATATGCAATTTCTTCTACCTCCTGTTTCGAAGATGTGCTGTCTGGGTACTGTTATGTTTTCAAACGTAAACCCATCTAATGTTGTCTTTTCTAATAAGAGTTTGTTATGATTTATAAACCTAACTCTGGGAAAGGGTAGTGTATTTTATCACTGTCCGTCTGAAAAAGTTAGTGCTTGTAGACTTACACGCGTGATGCCAGCAATATCGCGCGTCGCGTGTTGCATGCGTTCCTGATTTTCCCCCATCCCCTCTCGCTATCCTTTTGTCCATCTGTTCGTTCGTTTTGGTAACGTAATATAATTAATGTTAGGATTAATTTAGGTCATTACGCAGTACGTCTCAATGTTTTTCTTAGAAATGCAGCACACGTTTCATTGAAGAAGGCGGGTAATAATACAGTAAGCTTTTATATCAACGTGAAAGCGTTACAATTTGCAGACGAAGCAGAAAACAAGGGGGATTTCGAGTACATTCCTTGTGACAGCACTGTCATTTTACCATTGCTCTTCTCTTTATTAATTTTATTTGTTAGGCTTCATATTTACCTAATAATTTATATATGTGGATTAGAATATTTCATGACCCCTCCCCTCTTAAAACAGACATTATATGTCAGTCCTTTATTCTATATACACATAGAGAAATTTATTATTATTTCTGGGGTTTACGGTGATTCTCATCACACGGATGGCGGCTTAAAAAATCCGCTCCCAGATTGGTTTTTCCAGATATATATTCAATGCTAAAATTATATGGAGCCAGAAGCAAAGACCATCGGAGTAACCTAGAGTTCTCATGCTTAGCCTGTGCTAAAAACGATAAAGGTTTGTGGTCAGTTTGCAACTTAAATGCCTTCCCATATAGATAAATATTGAATTTCTTTATTGCCCATATTACTGCAAGACATTCTTTTTCGCTAGTTGAGTAGTTGATTTCAGCTTTATTCAACTTTCTGCTAGCATATGCCACTGGGCTTAATTCCCCATCCAATGCATCTGATTTCTGTAGTAAAGTTGCACCTAACCCAATATTACTTGCATCCGTCCTTACTATGAATTCTTGACTTAAGTCAGGTAATTTCAAAATGGGTTTACTTGTGAGCTTTTCCTTCAATTCTTGGTAAGTCATTTCACATTGTGGTGTCCATGTAATGCGATCTGGAAGTCCTTTACGTGTCAATTCCGTTAAAGGTGCACATATGGAATTAAAGTTTTTGATATACTTCTGGTAGAAACCACATAATGAGACAAAGGATCTCACGTCCTTCTTGGTTTGTGGTCTCGGGGCTTTCTGTAGTTTCTCTAAATTCTTTGGGTCAGGGGTCATGTTTCCCTGATAAACTGTGTGTCCCAAAAATTCCAATTCTTTACATCCAACGCAACATTTGGTTGGTCGGGCTGTTAAATTTGCCTCCCTAAGTCGATCAAACAGCATGTTCAGAGAGTCAATGTGTTCCTCAAATGTTTCTGTTGCTATAAGGATATCATCCATAAAATTTGTTATACAGGGATTATTCAGAGGATCCAATAATTTTCTCATCATTCTAGAGAAGACACTAGGCGCATTCTTCAATCCAAATGGCAATCTATTAAACTCATAGTGTCCTTCTGAGGTACTAAAAGCTAGGTATGGTCTAACCTCAGGCTTTACTGGAATCTGATAGTATCCTTTACTCAGATCCACTTTTGAGAAATATTTAGCTTTATTTAGCCTGGCAAACAGCTGATTTGTATCCGGCAATGGATCCACCTGTCCTTCTGTAATAGCATTCAGTCTCCTGTAATCTATACAGAGTCTATGTTCTCCAGAGGGCTTCCTTAAGAGTACAACACCGGAACTATACGAAGACTCACTGTGCGAAATAATTCCTTCCTTCAACAGATAGTCTATCTCTTCCTTCAAAGCTTTTTCCTTAGCAAACGGAATCGAATATGGTTTCATACAGACAGGTGTGGAGTCTATGAGTTTCATATCATATTCCAATAGGTTTGTATGCCCTGGTCGGTCTGTTAACACCTCTGCATGATTATTTAGAACCTGTTGCACTCTCTCTTTCTGAGTTTTCGTTAAATGTGAACTGATTTTCACCTGTGCTGCTGTCTCACAGGGGTGTAATGGATATTCAAATGATGAAAGTGGTTCCTTTTTCATCTCCATGGCGATGGACAAGGTCAACAAGTGTGTCTCTTCCTGATGTTCTCTTTCCAAATATTTCTTCAGGAGATTCACATGATAGATTTTTTTCTTTCCCCTTCTTATCTATCTTATAATTTGTTCTAGACACCTTCTCTAAAACTGTATATGGACCCTGCCATCCAATTTGTAACTTATTCTGACTCCCGGGCAAAAGAAGCAGTACTTTCTCTCCCACAGCCAAATTTCTGTCTTTCGCCTTCCTGTTATAATAGGCAGCATGTTTCTTCCTGGCTTGTTTCAAATTTTCATTGGCAAGTTTCCAGCCAGTTTTCAACCGAGTGGTCAGCTCATTCACATATTGGTATGAAGATGTAATGTTTTCCTCTGCCTTTTCATCAGTCCACGTTCTTAACAAAGCTACATATGGACCTTTAATTGTGTGGACCTATTTGTCCATGCACCGGTATGGTCTCTTCCACTCGAAGCTTTATAGTGATGATTTTTTCCTCCCAGAATTATCATTCACAAAACGACCGCTACCAATTTTTCTTTTGGGGCTTTCTCCCCACTTAAAATTCTTGATGAGAGATTTCCTCTCTACATCCTCTTCCTCCAGTTTTGTTTAAGTCCGATTGAGGGATTTTCGGCTTATCCTGGGGTAAGACATCTCTTTGCACTCTCCGCATAGTGGCCATTGTAAAACAGTTAAGTGAAGCTTGTCCGTGAAAAGGGGCTTCCCATTCCATTTGGTCCACTTTATCAAATTTATTTTTCTTTTTATTATCAGGCCTAATTTTGCCCCGTGGCGTGTCCAGGTCCTGATCAATGTTCCCACTTGTGGGTGTTCCCTCATGTGCTATGCTACACCTTTCTACAAAATTCTCAATGTCCCATCTTGCTTTGGGCCAATAATAATTGTGAGCCACCTTTTGAATGATGGTACCTATCTTCTCATGGTCCCCATCTGGTTTCACATGTAGGCTCCTTATTAAGTCTGCCCTATATCTTTTAGGAAGTACCAGGTGTCCCTGGATCTAGCTCCAGTCTTCCTATACATCAACTTGTTTTTCATGTAAAAATCTCCCTTGCCTGGAGTTGTATGACAAGTTGACAATTTTCTGAAACAAGGCTTGAGTGTTTTATCCCCAGCCTGTGCCTTCCTCATCTCTTCTGGAGTGGTATCTAACATAATATCCTCCTCCTGTCTTGAGGTCGACCTGACCTGAAGGGTTGCCATATACACAGGTTTCCTTCTGCAACGGTCAGTGTCATGATTGTCCATCTGACAATTTTTTACACCACCTTTTTTCCTTGGTTGAAAGATTTTCTTTCATCATATTTCCTTTCATCGAATTGTGGGAATTTATTTTTATTGTCATACCGTGGCCTATCAAATTGGTGCTTACCTTTATTTTGATCCCTAGGATCAATTTATTAAAGTTCTGTGGTGCCCTAAAGTTATCCACCTGTTTCTTTTTATTACCTGTTACCTCTGCTTGAGCTGCTTGATACCTTTCAGCAACAATTAGCAACTCACCCAGCCTCTCTGCACCTTGTTCCATGAGAAACTTTCTCAGGTCTGGAGCCATGGACTCTCTTAGTTGCTCTATAAGGACCATTTCCTTAAGATCTTGGGTTTTTCCCCAGAGAAGTCCATTTCTCCAAGTATGTCTCTATTCGTGCAGAGAACTGGTGATAGGTTTCACCTGACAGTAGTTTAGCATTCCTAAATTTTTTCCTATAAAACTCTGCATTCTTTTCATATCTTAACAAAAGAGCCTGCTTTAGCATGTCATAATTTTCCTGATCACCTCTGCTCATTTTTGCAAAAACTTCATAAGCTGCCCCACGAAGTCCCTGAGATAACTTTAAGCTCCACCTTTCTCTCTCTAACCCATACGTGGTAGCTAATAGTTCATACCTATTTATATAGCTCTCAATATCATCGTCTTTCTCAACAAAATGATCTAAATGAAAATTCATAGCTGAGGTTGAGGCTCCCTGAGTAACCGTAGCATCAGAGGCAAAGGGACTGGCACCATTTTCAGGAGCATGGCCTTGAAACTCAAAACTCCCTTAGTCGTAATTCATGTTCCCTTTGTAATCTCTTCTCCTCCTTTTCTGCTTCCCTTTCTGCAGCTAATCTTTTGTCTTCTCTTTCTGCAGCTAATTTCTTCTCTTCCCTTTCTGCAGCTAATCTTTTGTCTTCTCTTTCTGCCTCCAATTTCTTAGCCTCTTTGTCAGCCTCAATCTGCAACCTCTTAGTCTTAGCCTCAGCCTATCAAATTGTAACTTCTTAATTTCCCTTTCAGCCTCTAACTTTCTTTCGGCTTCAAACCTTCTTTCTTCGCGTTCAATAAATTTGTCACATTCCGTAGTGACATAGGCAACCATAACTTGCCCATCTAATCCTAACTCTTTTGCAGTCTGAACCGCAGCAGATCGAAATTTGGCCAGGTCCGCCATTGTCTATCAGGTAAATTTATACAATGTCTAACCAACAATTCAATCTCTAAATATATATCTAATGGACAACACAGGCACCGTGAGCTCAACCTTATTTAATTCCACCCAAGGATACCTTTTAATTCTTATATTCCCTGAAGTGAATTACCCCCAATATTTTTAATAGGGAAAGATTCAAAATCCCAAGAGCGCGCCCCCAATATATGTGGTGAAGTGGGATGTTATAAATATTTATAGGGAACTTAGTGTACTGACTGAGATCAGCTGTGAAGGTATCTATATCTATTAAGAGTAGTGTATTATAGATAACCTTACTTGCTACCACATAACTATATATCTCAGTCAGAATTATTCTGGAATAGTGTGATGCTACGTTATGTGTCTAGGGTATGAGTATGGTGAAGTGTAAGTCACAACAACAGACAGATAAACAATTTAATTTAATCCACTACTCTTGACAACACTGTGACACTCACATACATATAACACTCTACAAAGATATCTTAAAAGAGTCTCTGATAAACTTTCAAATAACAATATGTATTCATTACTGCATGAATGAATATGTGTCCTGATTCAACTACAAGGAACCAGGAATCACAATCAATTTAAATTACAAGTTATGTACAGAATGTATTTAATATGAATATTGTAGTGACATATATTATTACAAATATCCTATGTGTGTCAGTTGTGTAGTAGTAAAATGAGGTAATACTGGTTTTGTTTTGTTCAAGCTCTGTTGGTATTTGTCATCATGACTTCAATAGTTTGTCTTTAGGGACCAGTAGTATTGAGAGATGTTCACAGTTCCTGATTTTAAGACAAGTAAATTCCCCTCTGAATAGTAATTTTATAAAAGTTATTTCAAGATGATGGGGACAGGACACGCTCTTAATGTTGAGCTCAGGATACTCAGCTGGCCAACTCACTGCTTATCTTGCTAGTGTGATGGCGGCAGGAAAGGACTCCTCTGCTCGAATTCTCCTCTGGGGCTCAGGAGACACCTCACTGATAGCTAAAAAGACCAAGGAGTATGCTGTCCGACTCTGGATTCAGCAAAGCTCTGACCAGGTGCTGCTCAGTACCATCAAGACCACTGTCCCACAATTCATACGAATAAACACAGAAACGTTGATTAGCAATGAATTCTGGCACAAACTGGCACAAATTCCCATCTGCTTATCTTCCAGGCTTTTTTATATGAGCCAAAATATAGGTGAGCTGGCTTCAACGCACTGATGCTTTATCAAGTGTAATTTTTAAACAAGTGGTTTCGAACTAACGCTCCCAAGTGTGTATATCAGCGAGACTGGCCAATGAGCCACGTTTCGACAAGTGTTTGAAAAAATGTTATCTTTTCCCGTCTCCCCTAACAACCAAGATAGTATTTATAGCCCGACCAATCGTGGTTAGGCTTTCATTTGTTGCGCTCCAATCAATTTGAAGTTTACATGGTAGGCTATTTCTGTAACGTAAATTTTTTTCAAACACGTTAAAAAATATCTTATGAGCAGAAATGATTTTATGCTGTCAGGCACCCCCAATATTTTATTTTGGGTATAATTTATTAATTCCTGGACTATTTGCGTAACGTTTTACATATTATTTGTCAGCAAGCCCTAAGGAACCCAAAAATACTAATTTAAAGGAGCTACGTGGCTGCGTTCAAAATATGCAATTTCTTCTACCTCCTGTTTCGAAGATGTGCTGTCTGGGTACTGTTATGTGTTCAAACGAAAACCCATCTAATGTTGTCTTTTCTAATAAGAGTTTGTTATGATTTATAAACCTAACTCTGGGAAAGGGTAGTGTATTTTATCACTGTCCGTCTGAAAAAGTTAGTGCTTGTAGACTTACACGCGTGATGCCAGCATTTGTATATCGCGCGTCGCGTGTTGCATGCGTTCCTGATTTTCAGCCCTCCCCTCTCGCTATCCTTTTGTCCATCTGTTCGTTCGTTTTGGTAACGTAATATAATTAATGTTAGGATTAATTTAGGTCATTACGCAGTACGTCTCAATGTTTTTCTTAGAAATGCAGCACACGTTTCATTGAAGAAGGCGGGTAATAATACAGTAAGCTTTTATATCAACGTGAAAGCGTTACAATTTGCAGACGAAGCAGAAAACAAGGGGGATTTCGAGTACATTCCTTGTGACAGCACTGTCATTTTACCATTGCTCTTCTCTTTATTAATTTTATTTGTTAGGCTTCATATTTACCTAATAATTTATATATGTGGATTAGAATATTTCATGACATATATATATATATATATATATATATATATATATATATATATATATATATATATATATATATATATATATATATATATATATATATATATATATATATATATATATATATATATATATACAGTTTTTGGGCCTCCAACGATCCAAAACTTATTTTCAGTTAGATCTTTAGATAAGATTATAGAACATTGTTTATTCATCTCATAGAGATGTATGCCACTGAGATATTTAGGTATTCCTGAATACAAAATATTAACACCTATAAAACACTGAAGGAAATTTCCTCTCTAGTTTTGTACTTCATATTTGAAGAATAAAAAACAACAACAAATTCCACTATTTTTATTACCAAAGCTTCAATTATTACATCTGTAACTTGTTTTAAATCCAGAACACGCTATAATGAAACCAGCTACTGCAGACAATTAATTACATTTATTATTTCTGAAATTTACGCCAGAAAAAAAATGTGTTTTGTAAGATAATTTACCAGGATGTATTATTTGACTACCAACATTCGCAATCCACTCAACTTAAATATGATTTATTTTGATGGTTGTGATGAGTGTTTTTCTTATCGTAACTGAAGCCATGATACCTGGCGTCTTTTTTTGACAGGATCAAATGAGTGCAATCTTTGTTTTGATTTCTCTCATCCGAAATTGAACGACTTGGAGATTGCAATGATAGCAGTTCTTTTTCGACGCTTGTAGTTGAATATGTTCCGCTGGAACTTTATAAAACATTTCATTATTAGTAACCTCTAGCGATGAATAGGACACACATTGAGGAAACCTGTTGATTGCATTACAAGGCAGTCCTTGTTCTGGAATCCACAGGGAAAGAGAGGCAGAGGTAGACCAAAAAACACAAGGAGAAGAGAACTGGAGACAGAGGTGAAAATGATGAGGAAAACATGGAAAGAACTTGAGCGGATGGCACAGGACAGGAAGACTTGACATGTGTTTGTTGAAGGCCTATGCTCCTTGGGGAGCTAAATGGTATTAATTGATTGAACCTCTAGTGTATTCAGGGTTGTTATTGATACTATACAATTCGTGTACAATGTGTTTCACCTCTAACTTTGGCAGAGTGATTTGATCACTGCCATCTCACGGGAAAGTTACTATGTTTCGGGATCCAAATAAAAAAACGTCTACCCTGCAGTAAATAGGTGCCGGACTCTGCTCATGAGTTAAGGAAGGCAAAAAACAGCAAAAATTGGAACTAGACATCCAGCCTCATCCTGGACCTAGTATAGTGAAGTTTCCAATACTTAACTACCCTACGGCAGTATCTGCTGTTTGACTACGTAAAACTTTTACTTTTCCACTGATCAATCTTCACGGAGGTCATGTGTAGTTTTTCATCTTAACATTTACTTTCTCTTTCTAATATAGCATCACATCACGTTTTGATGAGAGAGATATTCCAGGTTTGGAATGAAGTCGTTCTTTTAACATCTGCCTGTTTAACTCTGAGGTTTAATCCCAACTGATCTCTCAGTATGAAGTCATTTAAAGGTATCATATTTACGTTTCCCTGAATGTCTAAAACTTTAAATAATATATTAAACAAACAGTAGTTAAAACGTCGGTATCTCTCATTAGTTTTCAGCACATATACGCTTATCATATATTGTATCCATAAGTGTGTAATGAAGTATAAAGCAGAAGTTAATTTCCTGTAGAATCAGCGGCCCAGGCTTTTTGTCAATTTGATGTTACATTATTTGACTGCAAGCGATAAACTCCTTTAAAAATTATTTGTGGATTTTTATTGCAGTAAAAGCCTGTGTTTAAAATATTTTTATTTTCTTCTTTTTAGTGTTATTCTTTGTTGTTTTTAAATTTAAGTCAAAGGTAATCGATCCGCTAAAGACATTATCAGTTTGCGATAAACGAGTCCAGAGCACAAGAGGCGGATTTCATTATTCAGTATATTAGACGGAAAGTTAATTTTTGTTTTTCTTTTATTATTTTTTAAAATTTTGATAACATTTTGATAACAGTTGTAAATTACATTTTTTTAAATGTAGTTGTCAGGTGTGTGTATGTCTGTGCACGCGCGTGCGATAGTGTGTGTGTGAAAAACGGGGGCGGGGGGGGGGGAGAAGTTTCAATATTTCTCTCAAGAGAGACAATCTTGTTGGAAAGAATACACCTAGATTATTTGCAGTTATCGCCCATTTCTGTGCTGATACAATACAAACAGAAAAAATTATTATTAATTTTAATTTTATTATTTTTACGACTGATTATTGTATTGTCATGGGTAATACACAACTATGCCAAGTTTCAGAGCTATTGTTCATCTGGAAGTGATTGAAAAATCGATTGCAAGATTTGAAGGTGACAAGAGAGTGACATACAAGGCAAGTTAAAGAAAAGCGTGTAAAAAAGGCCAAAAGTTCAGGTAATGTACTTTTTTCTATGTCATTTCTCTTGCGGATTTGTAGTAAAGATTTCACTGGAAAGTGATGCAGCAGTCTGCACACTCAGGTCATATGTTGTGTCGTAAGAACAGGACCAGCGGCTGGGGCGAGCCAGTGTGGAACTGGCTTGCGGCCCCCGAGATTCAAGGGTGCTAAAAGATGAAATTGAAAATACAAAATTAGTACTTTTATTACTGGTTTTCATTTTTTCCAAATTTTCCACACACACGAGCGCGCGCGCGCACACACACACACGCACGCACACACACACACACACACGCACACACAATGAGGCAAAATTTGAAAGACAATATTGCTGCAAATTATGGTTTTGAAGTTCTTAACTGTCCAAGCGGGGTGACAGGATAGAGACTCCTTACCCAATCATAAGAGACCCCCCCCCCCCCCCCCCCCCCCCCCCAGCTGGTCCCACTTCTGAAGATAGACTGATGCAAAACTAAAGAATGACCAACAAAAGAACAATGGCCTGGTGCACGCATATCGTAGTCAGGTGACATTAAAGTAAGACATGATGCTCAGTGAAGGTACGATGGGTTGTGGTTGATAACATGTGTAAGATGAAATCACCAGGTGATGTGGCAGAGAGCCAGTGACATAGGAAACCAAAAAAAAAAAAACATTGAAAGACATGTTTTGCTGGTAGTAACTTATCGTTGTGTCAGTACGTTGGTTTGGAATAATGTTCTAAGAAGAAGAAACCTTGAATATATAGTCACAACTGGAAATATTGAACGGAATAGAGATAGACGACAACAAAGCGACAGTGTACAGTAACATCATTACATGAAATGACACCAGCAACAAAATTGATTAACAGTACTGGAGACAGGAAGTTGTGAAGATACACGATTGCCTAGGCTACCATGCATGGTGTTTGCAGAAGAAGAGGGTGTTCTAAGCCAAATAGACAATACAGGCGGAGTTCATCAAGGTGACAATATGAATACTGTAGCTAACGCACGCCACATGTCAGATAGAATGACCATGAGTATGGTGCTGGTAAGCGCGGCACAATTAAGAATTGTCACTATGTGTACTTCGCACATGGCGTAAAAAATGTTTGGGATAGAAACGGAACAGAGTTGATGTTTACCCTGTTGGGGTCACATGTGTATACTACCTAGCTGGTAGTTCTTTTGAATATGTTCAATGGGAAATGTTATATGATAACTCGATGTGTTCAGATTTTAAGTATATGGAGGAAAGTGGATTATTGTATGATACTATGGTTGAATTGCCAGAATGCGTATCTTGGAAAATAACGTACATAGAATGCTGTACTGTTGTCTTGTGAAAACTGTGGAATAAATATAATAGAATGTTGGACATGCGTCTTCACAATGATTGATGTTTGCTGGTTGAAGAGCCTTTATGATTAACGTTCACATGTGTATTACTGGGACAAACTTCGTTTTTAATCCTAGATGAAAATGAGCTTAAAAGATGTACGGATACAAAGTTAATTGTGGATATCTGACTCCACACATACGTCACAAGAACTTTCGTTGTTGCCTAACACTGTGAACATGTACGGTCAAGACTAAACATCAAACTTCTTCTTCAAGTACCATGCCTGGTGGCTTAGTAGATCATGTCCCTCCACAACTTCCTGTCTGCGGGGAGGGCGTCGTGTTGGCTATAGAGCAACTGCAACGGGCTATGGAACTCAGGAGAGTAATTTATATACAGTATAATGGTTACTTTCTCAATTGCCTCAGCATTAATAAGACCAGCAGTCAAGTTGAAAGTCGCAACAAAGGTGGAGTGGATTCAATTCCCAGCGCAGGCTGGAAAACACAACAAGAGGCTGATACTTGGGAATCATGACCCAGTCCCCCCCCCCCCCCCCCTTTCCCCCCTTTTTAAAAAAAAAGAGTATACAGAGGATTATTGGGCCGAAACATTTGTCCGACGGGGAGAATACTTCTGGTGATCAGATTGCATCCTGTTGTGACTATGTCACATATAGCTGTTGTCTTTATTTTATGTGTTTCCTTCAGCCGTGATGAGAACAGATTTGGCAGAAGCAGTCACGCATCATCTGAAGACTGTACAGAGAAATATATATATATATATATATATATATATATATATATATATATATATATATATATATATATATATATATATATATATATATATATATATATATATGATGTTGCTGGACGTGTAACTTGAAGTGCGGCCACTGTATAGCCAGATAAAAGAGTGAAGTGTTAGAGATTTCATCATAGATCCAGCTTTTTTAAAAGTGGGGGTGATCAATTACTTTGCCTTCCGTAATTCAAGAGCAGAGTCAGACACCCATTTATAGCTTTGTAGACTAGAGCAAGACGCTACAAGTTTTGCCAGGTACCGCTTAGAAAATGTGTATACAGTTAAAATGATTACACCAGGACATAAGGCACAAAGAAATCACTTACAAAAATTGCCCGTCTGATGGCTGAAGAGAGGAGTTGTGATCACCAAGAAGTAAGAATAGTTTAGGAGCTCGATTGAGTTACTCCACTAGCAGCTGAAGACAACTATAAAAAGAAGAGGGAGGAAACATATTTTTAATAGACACAATGACTTTTTGAGTACCGAGTATTTCCATCTCCCTCACTCACTTACTTACACACTCACTAATTCATTCACTCATTCACACACACACACTCGCTCACTCAATCAATTAATCACTAAATAACTTACTTACTCACTCATTCACATGTTAATAGGATTGGAGTTTTACCTCGTTTTTGGCCAGACGCGCCACGGCAAACCTAGAAACAAGGTCTTTTGGTCATACTAGGGAGCAAGTCCAAATAGAAAAGATCTTGTAGTCTGATGGGAATAGGATTGAACTCATTCACACACACACACACACATCTACACCATAACGTTATTTTTAGACACGCCAACAATGATTCATTCTTAGATCTGCTCATTTAAATTAAACGACGTATTCTGCATGTTGTTAAGATGAACAAAAATATAGCGGGTAATTTGACTTCTAGCTTTAAAAAAAAAACCAAAAAAACAAAACACAAAACACGTGGGATTGCATAGAATGAGGCAACACTCGAGAAATAGATTGGATCGGATTTCTTCATCTTGGTCTCTCATGATCTTCTTAGTCGCAGAGGAACTTCACTGGGAACGGATGAGCGTGTATCTGAAACCATCCCTGAAGATTATATTACAAAGCTGATTGTCAGTTCTGCATCTCTTCTTCTGTTTTAGAAAGATTCATTTTCATATAAATTGAAACACATTCACGACCTGATACGTTAAGTGTAGTTAACTTGAGCTACAAAACGTCACAATTATCGTGTCGTGTGACCGAAAATATATCGACACCATTCCTGGCCGGGCGGCACCTTCAACTGTACTTTGTAAAAGATGAGTCACCATTTTGTGACATGACACATAAGTGGTCTAGTTTTTGGGAATCCATGTTTAACCTAGGAGACAATTCTAAAGACGAGCTGTGTCTAAGACTGTACACTTGTACACTTGTACACACACACACATATATTAAGACAAGCAGCATACCCGCCAAAATATGGCGGACAATAGTTATGTTGTGCTCTGTCTGCAGCACACCCTGATGATGGCTCTAATTCTCCTGTGGTCATTTATCTGATGACAGACAACACCCATTCTCCTATGGTCATTTATCTGATGACAGACAACACCCATTCTCCTGTGGTCATTTATCTGATGACAGACAACACCCATTCTCCTGTGGTCATTTATCTGATGACAGACAACACCCATTCTCGTGTGGTCATTTATCTGATGACAACACCCATTCTCCTGTGGTCATTTATCTGATGACAGACAACACCCATTCTCCTGTGGTCATTTATCTGATGACAACACCCATTCTCCTGTGGTCATTTATCTGATGACAGACAACACCCATTCTCCTGTGGTCATTTATCTGATGACAGACAGCACCCATTCTCCTGTGGTCATTTATCTGATGACAGACAGCACCCATTCTCGTGTGGTCATTTATCTGATGACAGACAGCACCCATTCTCCTGTGGTCATTTATCTGATGACAGACAGCACCCATTCTCCTGTGGTCATTTATCTGATGACAGACAGCACCCATTCTCCTGTGGTCATTTATCTGATGACAGACAGCACCCATTCTCCTGTGGTCATTTATCTGATGACAGACAACACCCATTCTCCTGTGGTCATTGATATTCTCTGATTACTGATGACCGACAGCACCCATTCTCCTGTGGTCATTTATCTGATGACAGACAACACCCATTCTCCTGTGGTCATTTATCTGATGACAGACAACACCC